>OX123182.2:90182050-90622150 GCA_944739405.2 Euclidia mi
CATTTGCAACCTGTGCGAGAGCAGCCTTTAGTTCAGTGATCACCCGTTTGAGTCGTGTTTTGTCTTCTCTATTGCGTGAATGTTGCCACACTCTGCGAAGTCCGCGCTTTTCAGATATCTTGCTGCGGATATCAACTGGAATTAGTTTTCTACGGTTGGGTGTTTCTAGAGTGGGAGTGTTTTTTCCAAGCCGCTACTTGTATCAGGTTGGTGATGTATGGGCACGCGTGGTCAATGTTTTCGGGATTTTTCAGTGGAAGTTTAAGAATTATAATGGATTCCAGAAATTCACGAAAATTACCCCAGTCCGTTTTTGCATTGTACAGGTTCTCATTATAGAGTACACAGTAAATGATTGTTGTGCTTATCATCAGCATCACTAGACTATGGTCCGAGGAGACGTCGAGGCTTGATACTATGTGAACGTAAAGAGGATGAATATTTTTGGTGATATAAAAGTCCAACAAATCTGGTATCTTGTTGCTGTCTGTGGGCTAGTATGTCGGTTCGCCAGTAGATAATGGTATAAGTCGATTGGAATCGACGCTCTTTTTTAGTTCTCGACCTCTTGTAACGGTTACTCGTGATCCCCATTAGGTGTGCTTAGCATTCCAGACCCCACCAGCAATGAAGCGATTCCCCAGAGACTGGAAATATTCTGTGAACATGACTTCTTTTATGCAATGTCGCGGTGGGCAATATATGGCCGAGAGGTTCATATGACCATAGCCGTCTTCTATGCGCACTGTGGTAGCTTGTAGGTGGTTAGTCGCGTACGGCTGCAGTTGGCAGTGTTTTATGCTATTTTTAATAACAATCGCAGAACCAGCATGAGCTCCGCCATCCGGGTGGCAGGTAAAGTACACGCTATATCCGGTGATGCAGATTCGGCTTCGATTGGTTGTATATGCTTCGGATATAAGGCATGCATCAAGTTTGTTGGAGTGGAGGAATGCTTCAAGTTCATGAGAGTTAGGTGCAAGGCCATTAGTGTTCCACGTTGCAAGGTTTACAGAAGTAATTTGTTGTTTTGTAATGAGAGTTGTGATAAGGTCCAACATGGAGCACATTTGTTGAATTAGGAGATCGATCGTCTCACTTTGTTTTATGAGTATGCTTTCAAGAGTCAGATTTCGTTGATTGCCAGTAATATCAGTGGTGTTATCAGAAGCTGGTGTAGATTTTGACTGCGTTACGGTCTCGGCGGCTACAACACTTGCATAGGATCTCTGTTGTAGTTCACAATCTTTGGTGGTTGTTGACTATGGTGGAGGTTTTTAATGACTAAGCGGTAGCTTTTATTGTCCTTTGGGGTGAATGTATAGCCGATAGCCCATTTGACCGGATAACAGTTATTTTTTTGGGGGCACGTGTAGGGTCTAGGAAAAGATGGTAGTTCCTACTGACGCGAGTGATTAAACCCCCCCTCCCCCAAATTATTAATTTAAAATAATATTAATGTACCTAAGTATTAAGGGTACAGTCCAGAGCTGTATTGTTATAAGCTTATTTTTGTAGCAGTGATAAAGCAGCCTATCATTCTGATTTATATTAATTCCTTGTGTATATTATGTCGCTATGATAATAATATGTTGTTAACTTGTGCTAAAAATTAAATGGTTAGTGATAGTGGTGTTTTACACATGTTGCGCTAATTATTGTTTGAGCTGATATATGTCACTGTTGGTTGTAAAACCGCATTAATTAAATTACGATACAATTATTAATGTAGCCATGATTTTATTTATTAAATGTCTATTTTGTTATGTGAAAATTCTGGTCAGAATTGGATCGGTTGACCAGAATTGTAAGCTATTATAAGCGATTTATAAAATGTATTGGTCAGAATTGATGGGTTGACCAGGATTGTAAGCTTTTATAAGCGATTTATAAAATGGTTTGGTCAGAATTGATGGGTTGACCAGGATTGTAAGCTTTTATAAGCGATTTATAAAATGTATTGGTCAGAATTGATGGGTTGACCAGGATTGTAAGCTTTTATAAGCGATTTATAAAACGTATTGGTCAGAATTGATGGGTTGACCACGTTTGTAAGCTTTTATAAGCGATTTATAGAATGTATTGGTTAGAATTGATGGGTTGACCAGGATTGTAAGCTTTTTTTTATAAGCGATTTATAAAATGTATTGGTCAGAATTGGATGGGTTGACCAGGATTGTAAGCTTTTATAAGCGGTTTATAAAATGTATTGGTCGGAATTGGATGGGTTGACCAGGATTATAAGCTATTATAAGCGGTGTAGCAGTTGCTGCTAGAATTGGATGGGTTAGCAGCAACTGCATGTCGGTGAATGTCAATCTTGCTAGAATTGGATGGGTTAGCAAGCTTTGCATTATTTATAACATGTATTGGTCAGAATTGGATGGGTTGACCAGGATTGTAAGCTTTTTTAAGCGATTTATAAAATGTATTGGTCAGAATTGATGGGTTGACCAGGATTGTAAGCTTTTATAAGCGATTTACAAAATGTATAGGTCAGAATTGATGGGTTGACCAGGATTGTAAGCTTTTATAAGCGATTTATAAAATGTATTGGTCAGAATTGATGGGTTGACCAGGATTGTAAGCTTTTATAAGCGATTTATAAAACGTATTGGTCAGAATTGATGGGTTGACCACGTTTGTAAGCTTTTATAAGCGATTTATAGAATGTATTGGTTAGAATTGATGGGTTGACCAGGATTGTAAGCTTTTTTTTATAAGCGATTTATAAAATGTATTGGTCAGAATTGGATGGGTTGACCAGGATTGTAAGCTTTTATAAGCGGTTTATAAAATGAATTGGTCAGAATTGGATGGGTTGACCAGGATTGTAAGCTTTTATAAGCGGTGTAGCAGTTCCTGCTAGAATTGGATGGGTTAGCAGGGACTACATGTCGATGAATGTCAATCTTACTAGAACTGGATGGGTTAGCAAGCATTGCATTTAATTTTGCGAGAATTGGACGGGTTCGCAGAATTACATTTGTGTATGTTATCGTTGTCGTAAGAATTGGATGGGTTTGCGGCAATGATAACGTGTAACCAAGCCTGTAAGAATTGGATGTAAATTAATAAGATTATTAAATAAATTAAATTAAGTAAAAAAAAAACTTAAATAACCTAATAAGATTTATGATACTATGTTTAATATAGTGCAAAACGAATTTAGAAGTACTTTTAAGACCAAGGAAAAAGTAATCAAGGAGTCTAGAGCATTTTGTGAGTGGGCTACTGTAGGTATTCACAAAAGCAGAGCAAGGATGTATGAGTTGTATGGTATGAAGAAATACAATTTTAATGCGAGCTTCACTGAGTATGTCAGAAATTATTCTAAAATATTTAAAAAGGTATGCAGTATAGCTAAGGCAGTATTCATTAGTGACAAAATTAGGAAGTCTTCTAATAAAGTTAAGGCCACCTGGCAAGCTATTAACGAAGCAACGGGCAAGACAACCTTAAGGAACACCAATGTTAACTTGCTAGATAATAATAAAATTATTAACAATAAAGAAGAAGTTGCACACACATTCAATAATTTTTTTGCTAGCATACCTATTACTACTACTAGAGGTCTAAACTCATCAGCTTCAGGTGCAGAAAATTTATTAGAATCAAGTGTACAAAAATGTGATGTAATATTTAAATTCAGCCCTATTAGTTCTACTGACATTATAAACAACTTTCAATCTCTAGAGTCTAAGAATACAGGTGATCTCTGGGGAATATCTGTTAAGATATTGAAAAGTATAATAGATATAGTAGCTCCTTATCTTAGTAACTTGTTTAATAAGTGTATAGAATCAGGTGATTTTCCAAATTTAATGAAACATAGTAAGATAATACCTCTGTTTAAATCCGGTAGTAAGAATGATCCTAGTAATTATAGGCCAATTTCAATACTACCTACTTTTAGTAAAATCTTTGAAAAGATCATACTCAAGCAACTTCTGAAACACTTTAATTTAAACAGCCTCCTTCATACTGAGCAATATGGTTTTACTAAGGGTCACTCGACGACGGATGCAGGAGTAGCGTTACTCAAACACGTCTACAATGCATGGGAGAAATCTCAGAATGCTATTGGTGTGTTTTGCGACCTTTCGAAAGCATTCGATTGTGTCTGCCATGATACGCTCTTGTGCAAACTTAAACATTACGGCGTCCAGACTAAAGCATTGGATGTTATTAAGGCATATTTAAATAACAGAATCCAATGTGTCGAAATAAATGGCACAAAATCCAGTGGTTTACCAGTACAATTGGGAGTGCCGCAGGGTAGTATCCTAGGGCCTTTCTTGTTTCTTGTTTACATTAATGATTTGCCATTTTACCTGAGAAACATTTGTGACGTGGTATTGTTTGCTGACGATACTTCATTGATATTTGAAGTAGATAGAAATAAGGAAAACTTTACCGAAATAAACAGTGCTCTTATTCAGGTGACTAAATGGTTTACTGTAAACAACTTAGTACTGAACGCCAAAAAAACCAAATGTGTTAAGTTTGCTTTGCCAAACGTCAGAAACCTTGGTACTAACATCGTTTTAAATGGTGATGTACTGGAAACAACTGAATCTACGTTGTTTCTAGGAATAACACTTGATTCAAAGTTGCAATGGGGCGCACACATTACATATCTGTCAGCGAAACTTAGTTCGGCTGCTTATGCCATTAAGAAGGTGCGTAGTTTAACAGATGTCGATACGGCTAGGCTGGTATATTTTGGCTATTTTCATAGTGTTATGTCATATAGCATATTACTATGGGGTAGAGCTGCTGATATCGAAAGTATTTTTATATTGCAAAAAAGAGCAGTTCGGGCCATTTACCAATTACGAACAAGAGTTTCGCTCAAGGAAAGATTTAAGGACATCGGTATTTTAACTGTAGCGTCTCAGTATATTTATGCCAGTGTTTTGCATGTGCGTAGGAATATAAATTCATATTCAAAGAATAGTGATATTCACTCTATTAATACAAGAAATAGACATAAATTATGTGTTCCGTATTTCCGTTTGTGTAAAACTCATAATTCTTTTATAAGACAAAGTTTACGCATCTACAACAAGATACCGATATGTATTTTAGACTTGCCGTTTAGCGCATTTAAGACAACGATTAAAAATAACCTAATGCAAAAGGCTTATTACAATTTAAATGATTACCTTAATGACAAATGCGCTTGGCAATAATCTGTTTTAGTATTCACATAATTATTGGGTAAGTAGGTAGATACTATTAAAATTTTCATGACATGTAATTAAATATGATTCTATTCCCAATAAAATTATATAAGTAAATGATGTTTTTTGGAATCGCCACCACATCATTAGATGTCTTTCATGTCGTTAGATACTATTTATTTATTATGTTTAATTTTATTGTCTTGTACTCAATCAGTTGGATCGGTGGTTATATTTCAAAAGGTATCACGTCAATTAAATATGGGTACTACATTTGCATTTCTTCACACGTTTTCACAAATTTATGCTATAATTAATGATCTGGAAAATGGAGGTAATTCGCGTTCATGGTCAGTATACCAACAGATTGTTAATTTTATTACTGCCGGTTCGTATACCGTTGTCGTCATGCTCACTAAAATGTCATTTCTTGTGGTGGCGTCGTGTGTCGGGTCATCCCTGTCCCTCTGATATGGCGAGAGGGATGATGGCTGGCACATGCGTCATACTCGTGAACGGGTGCTACTTGCGATGACTGGTCGATGGCGGTCTTATGGGCTGGTATATTTTTTTATTTATATTTAACTTCATCATTTCCATCATGGTTCTGAACATTTGCGCGGATTGCCTGCATTGTTAGGTGTATAATGTAAGTGGATGCTCCTGTTTCACCATGTCTATGTTCAGGAGGCTAACTAAATGAACATCAAAATTTAACTTGATTATGCTTGAGTATCATGTAAAGTAAATATATACAAGTAACATAGAAGGTATAACAGTTGCAGCACCTTACAAAAGTTTAATTGTTATGTATTATTAAAAACCTGGCGTTTAAAAAGAGTGACCGTGAGTTTTATTGCCCGTTCTTTCTCATGGTTCTACCTATTGCATTGCGAACGTGGCAGTAAATGTAAATGTAGAAGCATACAGTAATAATGTTTAAATTTGACGTTCATAAGTGTCACTTTGTGATCTAAATGAATAAAGGATTTTGAGTTTGAGTTTGAGTTTGATGGGTTTACAGGATTCTTTAATGTAATTGTAAGTGCCCCCTCTCGCCGAGTGTAAGATTTATGTTAAGTTTGCTTGATTGCGTGTATGGGGACATACACGAGGTCAGGATGGACGAGTGTAAGGTCCCCATTTTTATTAAAATGAATATCGATTGGAATTTAATAATTTGTAGTTGATTGACTCGTCCGAGTCACATCACTATCGAAATAATTCAAAATGGCGGTTGGCGAGAGCGGGCATTCTATTCCTGGACGGTACCGAACGGACGGTGGCTCTTAGGAAATATTATAATATCTGTACAGTGTTAAGGTGTGTCCGAAATATAAATTGTATTGGAATATAACTGGAGTTTCACTACAATTGTAACACCGAGATTCGTCTGTACAAATCAGAACCATAATGAGCAAAAGTACAGCTTCTAACTTAGGCTCTAATCACGTTTAAACGAAAACCGTTAGGTATTATCAACACTACAAGTCGGTAAAATAATGGCGCCAGCAATATCTGTCGACTATGGGCGGTCAGGTTACACACGAAATAACCAACTACACGTCTAAAGTTCTAAACAGCACTACAGGTCACACGTCTATTTAAGAAATAAACGCTACAATCCGTTCCACACAAAATTAGCGTGGTCAGCCGCAACAGTTCAGCACAGCCTTACACTATGAACTTAGTATACGATTAGTCGAACAACTTTATACGCGAATCTACCATTTAGCGCCGCTGCCCTGCGAAGGACAGTCTAGACCGGAGGTACTGTTCCAGATTTAGCAGAAAACTAACCGAAGCTAGGTGTTGGTTTCAAATCCAATATTACAGTTGCACTAGACACACTTGGTTGGAATAATGCAAGTCGGCCTGTACGTTCAGTCTTGTTACTTTTACATACTATGTCCACAAACGGCTGCACGCGAGACCAGAGAGAAACCATTTGCCGTCCTAGGCAAGCAAGCATACGTTCACAAGGTTCGTGATCGCAAGCCACCCTTACATGATTTATTAAGAAAAAGATAAAAACAATCGTTTTCTTTTTAACTTGATTATCGAACCCAAAACGTCTTTTCAGTATCTACGCTATAGCTAGGTCACAGTAGCATTCAGACAACCCTACGTTAACGTAAAATACAACAATGGTCGCAATTTAATCATTCGGTACCCAAAATTTTTTTTTCTTTCTTTGTTTTTTCTTTAAGCTATTAAACAGTAGCCTATTCAAGGTATCATGTCACGGGAAACAACACACTGCAAAGGTCAAACGGTTTCCCAGTAAAAGCCTGTTTAAACACAACTTCGTGTCTCGTGTAGGAATCGAAACCACGACACTCGGTACTATGTGATGGCGACGTCACCACCACAATCATTTTGACATTCCCAAGGTTACTAAACGTGTAGTAGTATTATGCTAACCAAGAACGTTTTGCAACTACCGTCACAAAATAAAAAGTCAGATAAAATACGCTCACCACAGTTGCAATTGAGATATTGATTCGCCAACACGGCAGCAGCACAAACGCCCTCACGCCCTCACTCGCGTCGTGTGTTTACGTTTCATTGCACAATTTTATCCCACAAATGATGTAGACGGGTAGCTAGATTGTTGGCCGATATAATCACTTCAGAGTTCCTATTAAGTGGGCGCAGCTGGGTTCTTGTGCATTGAATACACACTAGCTAAAATACACTGACTACTTTAACACGAAAGGCACTATCTTAACAATATAGTCTAACACTTTCACTTGCAAGTCTATTAACGAACCGAGGACAGATTCATGATGTACTGTCAACCAGGCGACCCAACTGAATGTGGCCGAGCCCGCCAGACAAGTCCACACGAACGCCGTCAGTGCCACTGCCAATAAGCAGCAAACGTCACAACCGGCCGGCAGCACTTTCGATTCGTTTAGAGACTGTACTAATGACGTGATGATATTTCATGACATCTGCAATTTCCGTTCCGACGTGATATAATAAAGAGGCGCTGGTAATGCGCCGTCATATATAAAGCAAGTTGAAGGAATACAAAAAATAAAAATCGATTTACAAAATGTCAACAAAATAGTTACAAAACCTTCATTCATAATAAGTAGGTACAATAACAAAACCATGGAGAAAAATAACTCATTATTCGTAAGGAGTAGTTACATAGAATTTACATTTTACTCATCCTATGTATAAAAGATATCATACTAAGCATTGATAACAAAATTTAAATCACAATAAGAAAGAGGTCGCAATAAAGAACGAAACATTGTATTATGTTGACGAGATATCAACAAACGTGAACGCTTTTTACATTTACTGGCGCCAATAAATCGTAAATTCCTCGTAAAATATCAAAACACGTATTTATTTAAATCTGTAGAAAAGAGTCTGATGTTCTAAGCAAGTGACGTTCGATGCAAGTTTCTTTATGACAGTTACGCTGGATTTTATGGGGTTCTTTTTGAAATAAAATGTGACTTCAATTTTCTTGGAAAGTAAGATTGGTTTCAGTAAATAAATGGCATTGTTTTTTATATTTGTAGGTACCAAATGCACCATAATGATAAATTATGAAGTTTCTGTTAGCACATTTATTTAAATATCGAGTGAGTAAACTTTTATAATTATGTTTTTAAATTGTTTTGTGTGTATACGCTGACACAATATATTTGCCGCCTACCGTGAGATATGGACAGGGAAGGAGAGATATGATGGATTTCAGAAGGTTCAATAATTTTCCAGGTCACCGACGCTCTCACACAGTAAACTAAGCATCGATATTACTACTAAGTACTTATTCCTTCGATGGTCGTCATCGACGTCGTATGTACTTGCTGAAACCAGCAAGGATCTAATTTAATCAAAGTATTAGGGCACTGTTACACTGCAGCTATGCTGCGAGACGGGTAAAACTAAGGTAGGAAACTATTTATTGTATATTGATTGATGCTAAGCTCTGTACCTATATGGTTAAACAAATATCATCATTGAATATAGCATAACATATCTCTGGTGGAAATGCACCCTAAAAGACGTATTAAAATAAAAAAGTAAAATATTTGCAAATATTTACTATGGGGCGAACCGTGAAAATTCAACTGCGAGATAAACGTAAACAAGTCTTATTTTTGAAAGGCAATGCACAATATGGCACGTTTTGAATGTTAGCCACCAAACTTACAAACAATTTAAAGAACTGTACATTGTGCGTCCAATCACATTTATGTACCACACGAATCGTACTTTGTGTAACATTACTGTCTGATACCGAACTACAGGTAACTCTGTACGCCGGCACTTAATTACTCCTGGCTTTTACCACAACACCCGCACGATGCGTACGTTCGACCATGCATCTGTGTATCGGTTATACAGAATATCTATTCCACCACAAATCCGCTGCCTAATATACGGCACTTCAACGAAATAAAGCAATCGAGCGGCATGCATAGATTTGTAAGTGCAAATGGTACAATACCGATATTCCAAGCCATTGGTTGCGCGGATCGATGGGTGGACTCGACTGATTTCCCTACCATTGAACAGAGCATTTCAGTGTCCACATTTACTACCAATAAAATGCTGTGTTAGAAGCATTATCTTTACACACATGTGCATTTGTTTGTCTCAGCGGTAGACATGATGCTTTGTTTGGACTAGTCGACTGTATGACGATATGTTTATGACACGGTGTGTTGGCGCTTCTCTACTATTATCTTGAATCCGTCACTTAATGTTTTAAATGCGTTCTTGTGAACGCATTGAGAGATTTATCCCACCAAACAGTCGTTTGGTGGGATAAAGCTCTCCATGGGTTTATGCTTCTACTGAAAGGAAAGGTCTAGGAAGGATTAAAAATATATTATTGCAAGCACAATTATGCTGAAGGAATTATGCACTCAGCATTAGTTATGGTATGATCATATATAGAAGTCAGTACGTGTAACATGAGTAAAACATTAGAGGAATCAGAGGCAAAACGCGTTTCTTTATGTGGCAGCTTATTATATAAATTGTTTATAAATATTGAACACTATATACGTCAATTTTACAGCAGCTACTTAGAAATAACTTAATTAATCTTACCCTTCAAAGTAAATAAATTATAGCATGAGAAAATGCTAAATATTTCACCAGTGTGCTGTTTGATTAATAAATAAATATTGATGGTACTGTTCCGTACAAAGGATGTCTAAATTAAGCTCGCGTAATAATATATGGAAGACTTGAAGGCGTCGGGTTCAGAATGAAATGTAAAACGTATGCTTCCATGAAGTTCGTCTGTGATGCGACTACAATGTTCGTTACTTCAAATGCTAAACATGAAAATGAAATTAGCATAATTCTATTCATGGAAATATTATGGCGATGCACATTTCAGAGTTAAAACTTTCATTTCTTGTGAATGTATAACATATATCTAATAAATTGACGAATTTTGGTTTACTTCGTTGTTTTTATTATGATTTCAATGTTTTGTCTTTCATACAGGATTTTATTTGTGCATTACAAAGGCAATACATTCAAGCCGTTGCCTATGGCAAGGAGCTAACTCCTTGCCATAGGCAACGGCTTGAATGTATTGCCTTTGTAATGCACAAATAAAATCCTGTATGAAAGACAAAACATTGAAATCATAATAAAAACAACGAAGTAAACCAAAATTCGTCAATTTATTAGATATATGTTATACATTCACAAGAAATGAAAGTTTTAACTCTGAAATGTGCATCGCCATAATATTTCCATGAATAGAATTATGCTAATTTCATTTTCATGTTTAGCATTTGAAGTAACGAACATTGTAGTCGCATCACAGACGAACTTCATGGAAGCATACGTTTTACATTTCATTCTGAAACCGACGCCTTCAAGTCTTCCATATATTATTACGCGAGCTCCTATTACCTTCCTCTGCTAAGCAGAGGAAGGTAATAGGAAGTTAAAAGGTGATAGATGGTGATGGTTTATATACGAGAGTCCAGTAAAATCACCAGAACCGAAAGCAAGAAATCTGAGTAGTAAAACCTTTCATCATCTTCCTAGCGTTATTTCGACCGGTTGGCGCAGCGGGAGTGTAAGCGACTGCAACGCCGAAGGTCGCGGGTTCGATTGTTCGATTCCCGCTCAAGTCAAACATTTGTGTGCATTAACATGGATGTTTGTCTTGGTCTGGGTGTTTCTATTTATAATATGTGTAGACGCCGGCAAACTTCTTGAGCACTACCATAGACCTTTTGGTCTATGATAGAGCTGTGCAGTAGCAATTTTACGTACAAAAATGTCTCCTGCGCATCTTATTGGTCTATGGTAGTGCTCAAGAAGTTTGCCGGCATCTATATGAATTTGCAAAAAAAGAGTATTTATGTATGTTTATCCTTTATTTAGTACCCATAGTACAAGCTTAGTTTGGGACTAGGTGTTGTCGTGTAAATGTGGTAGAATATGATATTATAATTATAATTATTATACCAGTTTTGACGTGTAATTATTTACAAGCTTTAGGCGTAGTAAAATGACTCCGCATCAATCTCATTAACCATTTAATCGACGTTTAGTGTAACCGGATTTGGCTGAATATTAGCTTTTCCACAGAGCGACTGCCTATCTGACCTGTTACTTAGAGGTCTTGACGCCCTATAACAACTGTCAAAGATTTACGTGACAGCCGGGATCGACGGCTTAGTGCTCTCCGAGGTACGGGCAAGCGAAAATTAACAATTCAATTTGCACATATGTCCGAAAAAGTCATTGGTACGCGCCGTGGATTCATACCCGATACCCTCTTCGTGACAATCTGTTAGTATCTCCACTAGGCTATCGCTGCCTTTATGGTTAAGAAAATGTGTATTTAACTGGATCTGAAACATCCTACCTATCCATACGTGACAAGTAGGTATGGTCTATAAATAATCAGTTGAATATAGATAGTGGTGAATTTTGTAAGGGATTCTGTCTTCTCATACATTTTTATAATACATTTCATTAAACTAGGCTATTGAAAGCGATAGCTTCGAACTGATGAAGGAACAACTTAAATAACTTCTATAAGCCAAATATGATCTAGACAGTACTGCATGTTTAAAATCTCACATTTCTTATATCACACGAGCGAAATTTTCAACTGTACAAAATATGATATTTTAGCGGTTTATTTCTTTGTAGGTCTGGAATACAAAATAAAAGGTTTTAAGGCTAACCCTCGTTGTTTCAGCATACGTAGATACAGGCATACGTATTGGATATCCAAAATATCCAATATGTCCCCTGGCTTGGGTCGTTTGTATAATAATAATTGGAAATCGGATTATGCCGGCTGCCGCGCCGGAGTGTTTGCTTTCATCAACTGCTCACAGCTGTTGTGCTAACAATGTGTTTTTAATATACAGTGCTACGTACGTGCGTAGATTGTACTGTGAATGTCAACAAATGTCCATAAGGATAGCCAGCTTTTGGGTGACCCAATATGTTGGATTTAACAATTTAGATCTAGTCAATAATTGCCGTTTTTTCTGTCTCTACACTAAAAAAATACATACACTGTAGAAACTCACACGTCATTCTAATCTTTCAAGTGTTTATATACCTAATGGAAAATGATTAGAATGTGTTTAGGCTTTTCTTTTTTTAGTTATTAAAATATGCGTTATGCATATTTCTGGAGTTTACAATGGTGCCAGCGAAGAAACGGGCTGTATCGTCTGTATAATACGTTACGAATGTGCCATGGCGTAGATTGAGGATACAAAGTTCATTTAAGCATACTAGAAATATAGTAGTTTTGAAGACACTCATCATGGATTAGCGAAGTGAGAAGAAATACTTGACACTGTTCTGTACTAACCTCTAGGCTGTGCAAGCCAGAAGCTTTGTTAAAACGCAAACATTCTGTAAGATCTAGTAAGGGCGGTTTCAGATTAGCGTTTTATACGCGCGTATAAGCTCGTTTTTAGAAGCGCATGTAGGCGCGTATAGGCGCCTTTTGGTACACGCGCAACTCGGACGAGCGTTGACGCGCTTCTAAGCTCGTATAAGCGCGAGCTGTCAGAATCGAGCGAACACGCCGAAATATGCCCGTTTTGCAGTTAGCAATTCACCTGACAGGACTTTTTTTATGATTAAACACATTTTGGCCGCCCATGTCTTTGTGATTTCTAGACTCAGAAGTTTATTATTTATGTACTTTAAATTTTTTTTTTTTTAATTATCACGTATTTACCAAAAGTAGTAATTCTGGAACTATGACTAAGTATTTCAACAAACTGACTTACTGCAAACATAAAACTGCCTCGCTTATTGAATATTTTGGTAATTTAATTTCTTTTCGCCATTATTTTCACATAGGTACTTATATTTTCTCTTATGTTTCTCTGATCTTTTCTAGTCCATTCCAAGGTTGCCTGGAAGAAATTGCTTTTAGTGATAAGGCCGCCTACTATACATATGTAAAATTATTGTATCATGTAGCATGTGTATATTATCTGGTGTACAATAAAGAATTTTCTATCTATCTATATATTTTTTTTATTTCGCGGTAGTCATGAAATCCTCTGCTTTTAAGTGAAAAAAATCGTCAATGAACGAACGCCAACGTGATAAGGTTTTTAACTATACATATCGAAACTAAAGATGAACTTATAAATCATCTAGTCTGCAGCATAGAATGCCGGCTTTAAAAGCATAGAAATCCTTCACAATGACTCGGCATAGCTCTGTGGATCCCACAAATCACGCTCTACGTCGGGAAAATCGATACCTTATTATTGAGCAAACTTACTCTCTAATCGTTAAGAACGAACAACTTGCAAATTTCGATAGTCTAAGTGCTCTATACGTTTTATATGGAAATAGGTACTTCGTGATTTGGGTAGGTATTCTGCATTGGAGTGCAGGATGCGATGCTTGTCCATTTTTATCTCCCACTGACCTACTTTCAAACACCTCACGCTCAGTTGTTTCGGCTGTAGTATGTCTGTCAGTCAATCAGTAACGCAAGGATTTTATATACAGACAGATTATACAAATAAATATTATTTGACTGCCTCCGTGGTACAGTGGAGTGCTAAACGGGAGGTCTCGGGTTCAATTCCCGGGTCAGGCAAAAGTATTATTGAGTTTTGCCGAATTCTCAGTAGCAGCACGGAGCCTGCCAATGTGCCCGGTAACGGCAATAGGCTCGCCCCCTATTACGTGGGACCTAATATGCAACATGGCGAAATGAGGTTGTAATATTACACCTCTGCCTACCCCTTCGGGGATTCAGGCGTGAGACTATAAAAAAATAAACAAACTCTGTAATCTCAAAATAACTGTATTGCATATTGTTGCTAACCCATTTCCAGTACCCCAATGATTTATTGAGATTGTTTTTCTGTCTGTATATTTATTCAGGGTAATCTTAAAAATAGCTGAATCGATTTAGATGTGTATTTTACTCATGGTTCATGAAAACTCTCGAAAAACTATGAAAATTCCAAAATTAAATTAGTCAAGGATATCGTAGCAGTATACATTTGTATATCTCAGCGACATTGTAAAAAAATGTGAAATGCAGGTAACGCATAAAAAGTGCTTTTCTGTTTAAAAAGTAAATAAAAATAGCAAAATAACGGTTCTAAGTATTTTGGCTTCTATTGGGTAGTTAGTGAAGATGAAGAGCGCTTAGATGAGAGCTAACCGCATAAATTTAAATTAATGAAAATTAAATGCACATCATAAAAACAAATAAAGTGAATGAATTGAAAGTTTCATACAAACTGGACCCCTTTTTGAACTCCCCTTTTTAGTGGTGAATTCACTAACGTCACTTGAAGTTTTCTTTTATATTACAAAATGGGACACCCTTTCTTAAGCCCCATAGAGGGCGAGTGACTTAGAAAACTCCTTTCTTAGTGTTCACTAACGTCGTTTGAGGCACCTATATACAAAGTTTGAAGTTAATCCAATGAAGGAATAAAAAGGTTTCATACAAAAATTCCGACTCCCCTTTTTAACCCTTTAGGGTAAGAAATTCCAAAAAGATTTTCCTAATGTTTACTAAGGTCATTAGAGAAACCAATATACAAAGTTTGAAGTTAATCCACTGAAGGAATAATAAGTTTCGTTTTATACACACTTTGAAGCCCTATTTTACCCCCTGATGGTAGGAATTTTCAAAAAACAAATTCTTAGTGTTAATTATCGTTGTTTGAGCAACCAATATACAAAGTTTGAAGTCAATCCATTAAAGGAATAAAAGTTACATACAAACTTTGACCCTCAATCTTACCCTCTTATAGTGTAATATTAGGGATCTTACACTCTTCAAGGAAAAAACATGCTAAATTTCATCCTCTTGTGACCAGTAGTTTCGGCTGTAGCGTTTCTGTCAGTCAGACAGTAACGCAAGGATTTTATGTATTAAGATTTTATTACAATTTTAGGTATTTGGCTACCTTTTTGCGTACCTGAATTATGACAGAAGATATATTTAAACCATTTTTGTGACTATTTGGACCAAAATCTATGATCCCGCGAATTTTTGTAACATTTTATGTAAGTACTTTCACTAGGTACCTCACTGTACTCAAAACTTTGAGTGTTGTGGATTAGATCTCCACTAGGGGGTTGAAATGTGCAATCCTCGGATAGAATGTTCAAGTAGGCTACAGTGCCTTATTTACTTTTGGTTTTACGAGTTTAAAAGCAGAAAATCAGGTATCTTTCCTATAGGTATACATACTTATTTACATCGAAGTGCCAAATCATAAGCAGTTTTCGTAGCATCATATTGTTAATGCTGTCGTAGTGCCTGATTAGTGTATTGTTTTATCGATATGTTTTGATTAAACAGAAAAAGACGGCAACAGTTGAGAAATATGATTTGTTCTTTTGTTAAATTATTTTCGATATTTCTTTTCCGTAGTTTTTAACATATCAATGTTTTACGTTTCAACTAAAATGTGTTTTTACCGTCGGATTGGTACGTTTGTCATCAAAACAACACCTTGCCTTTTCTTGTATTGTGTATTGTTAAAGATAGAAATCGACTGATTTTAGTTCATTGTATCCAACAAGTCAAGTGAGAACACTACGCAACGATCGGTGTAACTATTGACGAGGTAGCCAGCTTAACAGTACCTACGGTTACCCGCGGGAGATTTGCCTTAAAAGCAATTAATTAATCCGAATATTTCAATTTAACTAAACTTCATTTTAGCAAGTTCTTAAATATTCTAAATTCTCGTGCACAACAGACAATTTCATATACAATTCCGTGTTCGGCGGACCTGATTGTCATCGTAGTACTTGGGTTTGATTACAGCGTACACGCTTTCGCTCGTTCCCGCCTGCTTTGCAAGTTAATAACCTATTTGACGTCGTTCTAAAGGCTACATATTCACAATGCTCGCGCTGGGCGTCCATCAGGAATCGGATTTGTGTGAAGAGCGGGTCACGCGCCGCTAGCGATAATGGAAAACGGATTACCGCGAACTCTCTAACTAAAGCCCGTGATTCATTCATGTGGGTCGCTCTAACGTCTCCCCATCCGCCATTTGCATTGGACCTCTATTACAGTTGTCCTACACTGTGTACTCTTGCTTGTGTAATTTTGCTCAGCCATTTTGTTACTATTATGGACGGAGTTTGTTCTAGCTAAGATTTTTTAATGAAATCCCTGGTCGCTGCAAATGAAACGCTCGTTATACAGATAACATTTTTTTAATTTTCTTTATGTAGGCTGTTCTGCGTGCCTTCTTTACTCAACATTTTGAAATGATTAAATTACTAGTATCTTCATTTTTTGTTTTCTTTTTGTGTTATATAGTAATTCCGTCAATTTGTGGTTGGTAAATTGGAAAACGCTCGGACAAATATCACAGTATCTTTTTTATTACCAATGTATGCTCAATTACTCACTGCTGATATGATAAAGTCGTTGAGGAATCATTCGTAAGGTTAGCCAAAGCCCAAGGCGTATTTTTACTTGTTTGTTTATTTCCTTGAATAACATAATCTTAAAAGACAGGCAATTCTTCAGGCAGAAAATACGCCTAATATTTTGAATATTGGGAATCATTTACGTACTTACATTAACTTTATATTTGGAGCTATAGCAGAACGTTCAAATCTTAATATATAAAATCCTTGCGTTACTGACTGACTGACAGACACGCTACAGCCGAAACTATTGGGCGCAGGAAGCTGAAATTCGGCATTTATGTTCCTTGGGGACCGTAGGGGTGCACTAAGAAGTGATTTTCCGAAATTCCCATGGGATCGGCCAAAACGGGTAAATTTAAAAAAAATGCAGGCGTAGCTGCTGGCGTCCTCTAGTATTATATAATTTATAATATTTTTATAAATTGTTTATATTTGTTTGTCTTGCCAACGTGTTCCAGTTTCAAATTAATATGAAATAGTAACTACGGTATTCCAATGTTAGCTAGCCATTTTTAAGTTCAAAATTGTTTTTGAAACCATTGAAAAGGTGAACATTTTTGTTATAACCGAATATTTATTTTATTATGACTACAAATGGCGCCGTTGGTACACAATATGCGTCACCTGTTTGGACTATTGGATACTGTAATGAAAATATGGTGGATTAAATATATTTTTTCTTTATTTTTAATCGTGTCTATTTGAAATTTGACTAGGTATCTTATTTCGTCGGCTTTTATCGCGATATATTGGATTAACAAAGAATTACATTTCAACTGAATTATCTAGAAACTACTTTATTTATTGTTATCCCACGATTCAGCTACTTTACAGCAACCGTGGTCACGACAGCCGGTTTTCTATGGCCACCGTTGCTGAAAGAACACTCTGTGTGATCTAGAAACTGTAGATAACACGAAGTGTTCTGTCGTATGGGGATCGAACTCACGATACTTGCCGGTGTATTAATCATCGAGGCCATCGCTTTGACCACTACGCCATACGTGCAGTCTGTGACATGCACACAAATAAAATTTAATATCATTTAATTTTAAGGGTAAGTTCTCAATAAAGTAATTAAAAAACAAAACTAGTATTCTGTTTCAAAAGAACAAAAGAAGGTTTTTCAGTTATACAGTAAATATATATATGTATATATATATATATATATATATATATATATATATATATATATATATATATATATATATATATATATATATATAGGGCAGTGATAGCCGTTACCGCCGATACCAACAGACTTCCATGCAGAGGGTATCAGGTTCGAATCCACGGCGCGCACCAATGACTTTTCGGAGTTATGTGCGTATTGAATTGTTAATTATCACTTCTCCCGTGCCTCGGAGAGCACGTTAAGCCGTCAGCAGCCAAATCCGGTTAGACTAGAAAGCGGACCCCAGACTGAAACTGGGATAACGCTAAGAGAAAGAAGATATATAATTCTTGTATTATTGATATAATGCTTGTATCTTTATATATATATATATATAACAGTAGGAGAGCTTTTCATAGAGAACCGAATGCATAGCAACATTATCGAGATTTCGCAACTAATGAATACCTTTTATGGACGCAATTAAAATAATTTAGCCAAATGATTGTTTAGAGTCCTACTTATTGTCAATAAATTACTCTGCGTAATTTGGCTTTGAAAGCAAACATTTAGATTAATTTATAATGTACCGCAATAATATTTCATGTGCATCATATAATGATGATGGAAGTATTGAACGGCTGTCATAATAAGCTAACTTGATGATATTTTAATATAACTTATGTTCAAATTTTAATACCTGTCGTAGTCGACCATTATTGTAGTCTACGTATAAATCTTTATATAGACTCACGCCTGTATCCCCTAAGGGGGAGGCAGAGACATTACCCCCACATTTCGCCGGGAAATATTTAGGTCCCACGTAATAGGGGGCGAGCCTATTACCGTTATCGGGCACATCACCAGACTCCGTGCTGCTACTGCGAATTCGGAAAAACACATAGATTGTAAATCTTGTATCCGTATTGGTACAATGCTTGTATCTTTATAAAGGAATGAGCAGAAAGAACACCGAGGCTCAAAAAAACGATTTTTAGGTCACACAAAGTATCCGATAACCGAAACCGAATCCACAACACTCGAAACAGTGTTAAGTGGCGAGGCCTCCGCTTAAACCACTCCACCATATGAGCAGTCTGTGAAATAAGGGGGAAACACATTTATACTGCAAGAAAAAACTAGTTAATACATACATAATTTCACGCCTTTATCTCCGAAGGGGTAGGTAGACTACACACAGGTGTACTACACATACCCCCACTTTGCCAGTAACGTTCAATATTACCTACTCATATTTCTGCTACACTGAATTCTTTCTATATCATTACTGAGTCATAACACATATTTTAAAACAATAAGAAACCAACATCGATATATTATTTCAAATGAGTATTGTTTTATGTTTCAAAGAGTCTTTATTTTATTTTCACTTGTGTGTAGGACAACCTGTGTCAGTTAGTTTATTGCTTTTTCTTCTATACGCTTTACGTGCGAGGCAACTGAGGAAAATTAACGATAATGCTGCTATATGAATGCTTAACTGCATATTTAATATTGGATCAAGCATTGTGAATAGTTATATTGCTTATTCAGGTGATTCATTTCTATAAGCTTCGCTTATCCAAGTATCTTTATAGTAAACTATTGTACTTTTGTATCTGTATGTCACTTTTTGATAGACTGATTTAGGTGTTACATTATTTTAGAAAATCAAAATCGACCGAAATTCACCAATAAAAAGATGTATATGCTGGACACAGGGCTTCTCCGAGGCTCTCCACATGCACCAAAGATGATTATATAACCATTCAAGAGGCAAGTACAACGGTTCAAGCCCAAATTCATCGTACCGGCCTTATCAGCCAGATAAAATATTGTATTTATTATCTGACTAATTAATTTAACAGGAATTTATCAGACAGCGCTGAAACTGGTCCTTAAAACCTACACTGTTTGCTATAGTTAGTTGTTAGTCTAGTAGTTTAGGGTCTGATTTTCATTTCGGAAAATCCTTTGTGTGATAAGCATGATGATATCTGTATTCTTTATGTAGTTCTTACCTACAATATTTATGTTTTTATGAATAATTATAAGCATTCAGGTGATCAGATCACTATGTGTGAATTGTCCCATGAAAAGTCCTTATAATCATTGCAATTTCTTTATCTTCAGTACAACTGACTCTTCGCCACTTACATGTTAAGTATCCAAATTTAGTTCCTTTTGCCTGTCCTCGTGTTTTTAGGCCGGTCATTAGACACAGTCGGCGTTCCGCATAATTGTATCATATTATATGCATTCCACCACATTGCAGTCCACAATACGCGCTACAAATTGACCACAGAGCACTGCAGTACTATAAAATATAAACTAGTAATTTCACATTAAAGTACCGCGTTATAACGCAACGAGAGACGGTTGTTTAAAAGAGCTGTGCGTTTCTTTATTTGCATCATTTAAATAGGTTAATGAAATGCAGCAGTGACCATTTTACTTTTAATGGGTATTCTATTTTTTAATGCTTATTGCTTAGGATTCTTTGAAAATCATGATTATTCAGATATAATTAAGTAATTCCCAGCAAAGATGATTATGTCAGTATATTTTTGATACTTCTGTGAGTGGATATTGCGACAAAAGGTAAGCCTATGTGTTATTCAGATAAGCTATATAATTATGCTCAAAAGTAATATCAATAACCGTTCAAGAAACCATTTGCGTGAAAGCAAAACAAAGAAACAAACACACTATAGCATTTAATATATATATATATATATATATATATATATATATATATATATATATATATATATATATATATATACAGGGTGTCACAAGACCCATCACCAAGCCGAAGTCTACTCGTTGTGGACATCATGCCAAGTAATACTAACCAAAAATAAAGCATGGGAAATGAACTTTTTTTTAAAGTTTTCACATTTTTAAACCGCAATTAAAAGCGCGCGCGTGCAATGTTCGATATACCTACTTATCCATGGGGTCATAGGGCATCTAAAGAACATATTGGCGGGAAAAATGCACCGATTTTGTACCTAATTAGAAAAATTCCATACTAACTTTGAGCCTCAATATCTCCTGAACCAGTAATTTCCCAGTTTCCCAGGTATGGTGGCGAAGTAAATAGCAAAGTTCATGAGTTTTTAAAAATATGTATATAAACTTGCTTTACACTTATCAAGAGTGCAAAAGAGAGAGTTATATAAGAGACAATAAAACATCCTTTATAACATATTCGGGTATAAGATGTTTTTTTTGTGCCGAATATTTTTAACTTTCACCAAGTGCTAATATTAGTGCATCTGTCCACCTGACCGTATCTTAGGTAAATGTTTAACACTATACGTTGCTTCCCGTGCCACACAAGGCTATATTGTACGGGGTTCACGCGTTATGCACTATCACACAGCCCCTGGGTATAATCCGATATGTGTTAAATGTGCACCGACTAGTCTACGATGTAGGTCGGTAGTATGACGTCACATAAGGGCGATAACAAACGAGCGATTTTACCGCATGTTAGAGAACAAATATTTGAAGAGAGCTCGATGTATTTTGTTGCCCTCATTTACACTAATTTGTGTGTTTGAATATGTAAAGTGCAAGTAAATACATATAATATTTAGTCGTAATCATAAAAACAGTTTACCCCCGCCTCGCCGTTTAGCATTGGGCCCAGTGTCATGGCACGGTAATATTATAATCTAACAGTATTATAACTCGGCCGTCTCCCCGAGTTTTATGCCTACAGACGCGCCGGAAACAAATAAGCGATAGGGCCGCCCGCCCCAAGTGCTTTAATTACATCTACCTACTCGAAAATGACTGGTTTTGTGACTGTTCATATTAATTATATTTGACTGCACGGTTGGCGTAGTGGTTTAAGCGGCCACCTCGCTGCTTGATACTGCGCCGAGTGTTGAGGGTTCGATTCCCACACGAGACAACACTTTGTGTGATCCATAAATTGTTGTTTCGAGTCTGGGAGTTAATTGTCCTCGTTACATGTATGATTGTAAAGTCCCCCGCGATACAGGCTTTAGTCCTAATGTGGGAGTTGTCTTATTTAAAAGTAAAAAAAAAAATATTCAAAGAAATAAAAATCATGTAGGTATATACCTTTTTTTTTGTTTTACGAGGCGGAAAATCCCTTCGGATCTCCGACTCTTGAGGGAAATAAGAGCCGGAGTATGTGGTGTTACCAATAAAAACCACCTCGACTTTCTCATGTACCCGTGTGTCGGAGGGTAGGGTATCGCCGAAGCATTCGTCGCTACCCCCCGACGGTTATAGGTCCGCCAGATGGTCAGGCGGGCCCCGAACAAAACCCTCTTGGATTAAGGTGTTGGGCTCCGCCGCCAAGACACCTACCGGCCGCAGAGGATAGGGAGGACGGCAACGCAACACCGCATCTCCTCTTCCTCTGCGGCCCCACCGCGACGCATGGAATGGTGCGTCCCCAGTTGGTCGCGGGAGATGGGGCGCGCGGCAACGCAACACCGACACGCCTCTCCTCCCGCGACCACGCCCGACTGCGAGGGACATACAGAACTGTCCCCAGCACCCGCAACGTTGGACGCATCCTGCGCAGGCCCCACTAAGCCCACGCTCCCCCGCGTCATCTCCAGGGATCTCTCTTAGCTTCATCGCGGGTTGGACATCCACGGTTACTGAGCCCCCCCACCACGACAAGGTGGAGATCCCACGGGAGGGATGTAGATATGTACCTATAAGTACCCTAGGAACGACCAATTGGTTACACTAACTAGACTAAGAAGTTAGATTAAGCAGATTCACATCCGCTTTCATTTTGAATATAACTCTTAAGGTACTACTAATCATAGACTTCAATGAAATAATACATTGTCTATAACGCATGTAAAAGTGTTCTGCTAGTATACATTACCTATTACTACAATCATACCAATATGTTTTTAAAAATATCAACATAATAATAGATTAAGCTGTGGAGGAAGATAGGTGTGGTGTTCCTCCAACTAGAGGGAGGAGCCTCTAACCAAGCTGGGTGGTCGTGCTTGGCGGACTGTCAGTCCGACGGACGTATTTGAGAAGTTCTATATATAGTCAACTTCGTGTGCTAACTCTACGTGTGCGATTCAGCACCTTGTTTCCGTAGAATCGTGTCCGATGGATGTCGCCGTATGAATGTTATAGAGACTTTATCGTCGCTCGCTAGATGGCCTCAGTTGTATGTAGCTACCGCTACAAAGCTAATCAAATTTTGACTTAATCACGCATAAGTTAAGGATCAGACATTGTAACGTAGTAGGTACATTTTGTATTTGAAAAATCTTATATTTAGGGAATTCAAACACCACAATATAGTCTACAACTCGTCGCCATAATTATTACATAAATAAAGAACACTGCTACAAAAACGTCAGCGTCACGTTCGTGACTGCGGCACGATTGCGGCTGTTGTGTACTTTAGGGTGTACTTTGTTCGAGGCGCGTAGGTATCACTCGAGTTTCGTGCGTTTGTATGGAGTTAGAATACTGTTAGATATAATTACCGTGGTAATGGGTTCGATTCCCACACGAGACAACATTTTGTGTGAAATATTTGTTGCGAGTCTAGGAGTTCTTTGTGTCTCTTGACTAAATGATTATAAGTACCCTGCAACATAGTATTTATTATGATAACAATAGGGAGAGCCTTCTTTAAAAAAAAACTTTGTTGAATATTTATGATTGTTATAAGACAGGTGTTGCAATATCTGGAATCAATCTTCTGATAACGGGATTTTCGCCGTATATATAGCTGTAGCCTATTTAGACTTTCGACTGCTACCAGCGTGGTCGGCACTCATAGAACTAAAGTATCGTAATTCAATGTCTTCAAAAACTTACAAACCGTAGCGTAGGCTGTATACCAAAATCATGTTACGCATCAAGATAGGTTATATTCAATTTTTATATATGCATCATAAGCAACTGCATAAATAATCTGACCTCGCTGGTATGTACATATCTTAATATACTCCAACCAATTACTGTTGTTTCAATGCAAAACGCATTTACCTGCACTTAGGACTTAGGGGCGGCAAATTCAATTTCGATTCGAACGTTAAAGTAATTAATATATTACTTAGGTGTATGTATGTGTTGAATATTAATAGATACTATTTTGTGTATGCGTCTGTGGCTCGGTAAATAAATTATAAGGTGCCTACTAGGCAGAAAATGGTATATCTATGGGGAAATTATAATTGACTTTGTATGTTACTTGTACGTAATTGAAAGAGTGTTACTTAGTAGAATAAAGGTAGACTAGCGCCCGTGGTTATACCCGCGTTATTTAGGGCTGCCAGTGCGATGTTATATAAGCTATAAGCCTTCCTCGATAAATGGTCAATCTGACAGCCGAAGGAAAATCAGAAGTTCCTGAGATTAGCACGTTCAACCAACCAAACAAACAAACATACACACAAACAAGCTCGTCAACTTTATAATAATATATAGGTATAGAAGAACATGTCATTTTGGATTAAATGCATAATAAAACTGAGCCAGAGATCTTATAAATTCAAAGAGCACATTTTGGATAATACCCTACAGTATTTTTTAAAAGACAGCATGTTAACATTCCTGTATTCTGTTCTTGTTTATAAAGCTTAGCCATGTGACAAGTCACACATTTATTATTTACGTAAGGAAAAGCGTAAGACAAGCGATCAAGATTCCGAGAATAACTGCCATCCTTTACGATATTTTCCTTATTTGCCTCAGCACAAGCACCTTGCCTCGTGGCAGGGTGCAATAGGAATAGATAGCAAGAACGGTACATTTTTAAATCTTGTTATACTCATATAAAGTGATAGTGTCTCAGATATGGCATATTCTTGAAATAATTATAATTCGAGGGTTCACGGGCAAAATGTATTAAGCGACATCCTGGCCGATATTGAGTTATATACATATTCGGAATCGCCGGATTTTTCGGCGTCGTGTGCACTCGGTTTCGTGCTGATCTGAACACTTTTTTGGCGCTTAAAACAATAGTAAATTTAGGCGCAGTTCGGAGTAGCTTTGATTGAAGTGACAACATTTTTTTACAATTTAAGAAAAAATGGACTTCATACAGGCCAAATATTTAGTGTTTTTGACTTGAGCTATTTTCCCCGGCATAAGTTTGGTAAGATAAGGTGTTTGAATCGTCTTGCCTGCGCCTAAAATATAATACATACCGTCGCTTAAAGCATTTTGCTTGGACCAGAAATTCATACTTGATGTCGCTTAAAACATTTAGCCTGCTGCTGAAATCCATACCTTCTGTCGCTTAAACCATTAACCATGCATCTGATATTAATACACACAGGCGCTTAAATCATTTTCATATTTAATAAAAATTCTTTATACTCGGCGGTTAGATCCTTCTTCTTGAATTGAATTAATAAAGATTCGTCTCATCAGGCATATTGTATTCTAAGTGGTGGAAGTTAAATCATTTTTACTTTAATGGAATTAGGAAATCTATATTCGTTAAGATAGTCAAAATTTTGTATAAATCGTTTATCCGTTGTCGGATAAGATATGTCAAGGCGACTGTGAACTGGCAACCGGTAATATCTCAATTTTGACAACTTTAGAGGAAAACATATTTTCTTCATTTAAACAACATATCGTATGTTAAAAAAAATACGTAGTAAATATTTTTTTTCATTGCACACGTATTTAAAAACAAAAGTTACATTATAATATGCTTCCATCCAATATAAAATCGAGATATGACAATATAAATCAACATAAGAAAACAACATTTTACTTAAAAAATTATAAGCGATCCCAACAAGATTGTCAGTCCATCTTGCAGGAGGCCTAGCTCTGCTACGACGTCCGGTGCGTAACCGCCACTCCAGAACCATTCTGCTCCAACGGCCATCGGTTCTTCTGGCTATGTACCCTGCAACTGCCACTCAAGCATGACTATTCGGAGAACCATGTCGGTGACTTTGGTTCGCCTGCGTAGGTATCTCCTCAATTCTGATTCGATCTCGCAAGGAAACGCCAAGCATAGCTCTCTCCATCGTCCTTTGAGTGCCAACACTGGCAACACACACTGTTCAAAGGCTTTCGTCTAGAGAGACTGCGGGATATCAGACGTGAAGACATCTATAGGAGCTGGTACGGCACGGACGTTATGCATGATTTTCGTCTTGTTCGACCCACTTGTTGGGAGAATCTACAGACGCCACCGAGCATTGTGCCGAGGTCTACCATGGTCTCAACCATGACTACGATATTGTCAGTGAGTCGAAGGTGAGTTATGCAGTACTCGCCATTGATGTTGATACCGAGTCCTTCCTAGTCCAGAAGCTTGAAGACTTCTTCAAGCGCACCGGTGAATAGCTTCGGAAATATAACATCTCCCTGCCTCACCCCTCGCTGTAGTCGAAGAGGTTTCGAGCTCTGGTTCTGGAGGCGGACTGACATGGTGGCGTTTTCGTACAAACCCTTCAGTACTTCGACGTATCGATAGTCGATCTGGCACCGTTGGAGAGACTGCAGCACCACCGCCCAGGTTTCGATCGAATCGAAGGCTTTTTTATAGTCTACAAACGCCAAGCATAGAGGCTCGTTATACTCCTCGGACTTCTATATGTTTTCAGTATGTGGTCTATAGTACTATTATCCTTTTCGGAAACTGGCTTGTTCAGAACGCTGGAAGTCGTGTAGCTTGCAAGCGAGATGATTCGTGATGTACCTTGAAAACAGCTTAGAGACGTGGCTCAGAGAGATGGGCCTGCAATTCTTTAAAAGGGTATTGTCGAACTTTTTGAAGAACGGCACAACCACACTTCTGTGCCACGCCTGTGGTGTTTTACCTTCGTGTATGACGGAATTAAAAAGCTTACGAAGCATTTCCAAAGCGGGTATGCCGCCAGCTTTCAAAAGCTCTGTCGTAATTCTGTCATCACCCGGTGCCTTGTTGTTTATGAGCTGTTTTAGGACCCATCTCGCATTGAGGTGATGAGAACCTGGTCGAGTTCAACGCCAAGAAAACACAGGTGTGCGCATTCTCAGCCAAGGTATCTCCATTCCGTCCCCATCCCTCTCTTCTGGACACTCCACTACCGGTTCAAGACAGCCTCAATATCCTGGGTATGGACATACGCAGAAATCTCAACCAGAAGAACTACATCGAGGGTGTCATCAAATCCGCATCTCGGGAACTCGGAGTCCTGAACAAGGTGAGGAGGTTTTTCGCGCCGGAGCAGTTGTGTCTGTTATACAAGACCCAGGTTCGCTCCTGCGTGGAATACTGCTCTCACCTTTGGAATGGCTCCGCTCAGTACTTATTGGACGCCCTCGATAGGTTGCAGCGGCGTGCTGTCCGTATCATCGGGGATCCAGTGGCCACTAAAACTCTTGAGTCACTGCAATTACGCAGAGACGTGGCCTCAATGGCTGTCTTCTACCGCATCTATCACGGTGAGTGCTCCGAAGAGCTGTTTCAACTAATCCCACCCTCTCCTTTCCTATCCCGAACGACACGTACTGGGTTGAGGTGCCACTCTTACACGGTAGAACAGATACCGTCACGCACCAAACGGTTCGGCGCCTCTTATCTCTGCCGTACCATTAAGATGTGGAAATCTTTACCAGTCCACGTGTTTCCCTCCATTTATGATCCCGGGTCCTTTAAGCGGGGCGTGAAAAAGCTTTACTCAAGGCCGTCAAGGTGAGGGCCATCATGCCATAATGCCATGCTGGATGCTGGGATGATGGCCATCACTATGGGACTTCACTGACTGCTTAACATCAGGCAGCATGGAGTCAATTTGTTCGGCAGAAAAAAAAATACACTAATCTCGTGCATGCTGACGTCCGGGATGTCTTCGGTATGATGTCGGGTCGATCTAGCTCTAGGGTCGCGTGTGGTCGCGGGGTCGTGTAAAACATTCCATAGAATCTTGCAATCTCCTCCAAGAATTGAGGCAGACCTCAATTCTTGGAGGAGATCGAAAGATTAAGAATAATAAAAGAAATAATAGAAGAAAGACCGAGGATGGCAGTGTTGTGTCATCTCTGGATGATACAACACTGCCATCCTCGGTCTTTAGCTTTGTTAACTGACTTTTCCCGATAGAAAGAAGATCAAAGATCTCTCTAGAATACATTAGAGCCTTTGTTCCGCTCGACCGCCTCTTGAACACATTTGGTGTTTTATCGGCGGATATCGCAGGTCAGAGACTTAGATATCTGTCTATTGAGGCGCCGATATTTTGGCATGTCGCAGCCAATATCAAGACGGATAAATCATTTGTAATCACTGATAATTCCGTTATTATTTATGCTCTATCGAATCCAACCAAGCCATTGGCTAGTTAGTCATGAGGCGGGTAGGGAGTTAGAACACAGTCCTGCAATCCCTAAGCAGCAAGCCTGTGTGACTCGTTGTGCTAGAACATCAAGCCATAAATGCTGATAACATAACTAAAGGGGGTAAAAGGCGTGAGCCTTTTATCCCCGAAGGGTATATTACACACCCACTTTTCGCCAGTTATGTTTCGGTCGTAATTTAATAGTTTAGTAGTAGTTAAAATAATATTATTATTTTTAGAAAAGCCTTTTTTTGTTGTTATCACCAGCTTGTTAGCTGAATATTTTTCAAATAGCGAAAAATGTGAATCCTTGTGCCACTGCTATAATAAAAACGATCACTTGTCTGATTTTAAACACGTATTTGTTTTATCTTAAAATTTCTTAAGATTTTTCATTTGTAGGAAATAAACAATAGTCCAAATTAATGGTGATTTAACCGCCAATCCTAATTATACATAATAATTAATTGTTATTTCAAACAATTTACTTTGAGAGAAAAGTGCTACATAAATCATTTTAATCTGCAACTACTTTATGATATTTCAATTGCTTAAACCGATTAGCCTGATTTTATTTGAGTATTCCAATGGTTGTTCATATATTTAGCCTTACACAAAATTATACCAGAGTGTCGCTTAAATCGTTTTTCCTATACCTGTATTGTGAAGTTTATGGCACTTATATCATTTAGCCTGTTTCTATATAAAAGTAAACTGGGGTAATATCGTATCAAGCGACTTTTATTTCTATTAATAGTAGCTTAAAAGAAATGAAAACTATACTCAATTATGCAGCTTTTGTCATGGAACTCAACTTCGGTCACTTTTTCGTTAATAACCTTATACTTTTTTCATAACGATTTTTTTTCGTAAAATTGAAACTTTAAAACGCTCTCCTGTAAAGTTTAAAAAATGTCGCTTCATACATTTTGCCCGTGAACCCTCGATATACAGTTGTATTTTGCTTACAATCTGCAAACTATATAAAAAGAAAAGCTAATTCATTTCTATGGTAAACACAAAAGCTCTCGAGAATCTTTGTACTTAAGCAAATTAATACATTTCACATTTCTAACCTCGCGAATAAACGTACTTATTTGGTTATCCAAGAGGAATGGCGACCAAGTCAATCCCTACTAATATTATAAATTCGAAAGTGTGTATGTATGTATGTATGTTCCGTTTTCACGCTAAAACGGCTGAACCGATTCTGTTGAAATTTAATACAGAAATATATTGGACCATGGAGACGGACATAGGCTACCATAAGTTGCAAAAAATTAACTGGGAGGGATTGTAGGGAGGATAGAAGTTTGTACGGCAGAAATTTTCCTCTTGGAAGTAAGAACGCATGCGCGAATAATTGAGTGCTGCGCATGTGCTATCTGTCAGTACTGTCAAGTGTCACATCAAACATATTGTCATATTGTGTGTGAAATACATTGTTCGCATATCTAAACTAATAATTATATACTACGCTCAACCGACTGAAACTATTTTCTCTACCTACTAAAATTATAAATGCGAAAGTGTTCATAGATATTTACACCTATTGGACATGTACCTATTGAAACATGGCTTTGACATTGTCATGGATACTGAGCGAGTTACTTTGTATACTATAGAGCTTCTGACTCTTTACAATAATCAGCAGTGTCTTTACACAACTTGAGACTGAAAGTAGATGTGTTACCCCGAATTTAACGCGCGCGAAGCCGCGGGCAAAACCTAGTTAGACATAATTACGTCCCCGGTATAATATGCAGATGCGATGTTTGCTAGCGATAGCACAATATGTCTCCGGCTTTGTCAGCTTACTCTTCGTACTTGAATATTATTATCGTAAAAAAGGTACGCGTGACCACACTAGCTGTATCATGTGATAGAAATGTTCAAAAGATAAGGATCCTTATAATACCAATGTTAAGGTTGAAACTTGGAGTGCAGGTTATATAATTTGTATATGCAGGGGACTGTAGTAGATATCCGGAGTTGTCTCGCTACGCCACGTTATGTTATAATTAGAAGAAATTGCGATAGTATTATAATTACAGCACTAAGAGGATTCAAAATCTCCCTCAGTGTAAGGTATGCGGTTAATATGGTCTTTAGAAACATAAAGGGGAAATTATAATGCTTTGTTTAATTTCGGAATTCGGGTAGAGGTGCGCCTTTTGTCAGTCTTTAGACGTTGTGTCGAATTTTGTATCGTGGAACGATGCGCGAGAATTCCGTACAAAATAGCTGACATCTATGCTGGAATACCGCTCAAATACTACCTACGTGGGGTATGACTTTGAAATGGGTTTTCATTAGGTTTTGAATTGACCTCAATGACACCTGCTGACACTTAATGAAGTAAACACGCAGATACAAATTTGACGTGATAAACTTCTTCAAACATTTAAATTTTTCGTAGATATACTTACCTACTGTTAAAAGATTGCTTGAGCAAACTGTAATATATTTAGGCAGCGATAGCCTAGTGGACAGATAAACAGACTGCTACGTAGAGCGGCGCGCACCAATGACTCGTCGAAGTTATGAACGTTATAAATTGTTAATTATTGCTAGCTAAATGGCGAAGGGAAATCGTGAGGAAACCTGCACGCGTTGACAGTTGTCATAGTGACAATAGACTCGTGTCCTGCTGTGGGACAGATTTAATACAGAGCTGATATCATAGGCTGATATTATATAACAAGTTTACATTTATATTAATTTATAATATAATATATATAATTATTATAAAACCTACGCAATATAAAAGCCCTAAAACATTACAATATGTAAACTACAAGGTACTAAATGATCCTAAAATATAATCACGCCATTTCTTATCGTATAAAGTAGAACATAACTATCGAAACGCTGTAAGAACACTTACAAAATACATGTAAAAGCGTAATAAAGAGATGGGCATGCGAGGCACGAGTTTTTAACGGCTGTTCTATTATTTGGTATGTATTTTGCTCGGCTAGTGCATAAATCGTGTAATGGGTAGTGTTAAGCAAGCAAGTTGCCAAATAATTCACACACAAAGTGCTGTAATGGGCTGCGGGAGGGCACATAAATAATAAAATGCTATAAAAATTCACAGGGAAAGTGATTTCACCGTTACAACGACGAACGCGCTAAAGCTTTTTACGTACACATTATTATAATAAACACCCCCTTCAATTTTGCTTTGTTCGCCGGTTTTTAAGGTCGCTTTTACCGATTTGAGAATCGATGTCATTTATTTTTGGTAAATTAAAAGATTATTACGGTGTACAACCGATATTTTCCATTACGAGGACAATGTAATTTTAATACCAGCTTTCAACCGTGTAGCGTGTATTTATATACAAGGTGCTTCATTATACGGTTTACACTCTTGAATAGTAATACCGTTGTTATACCTACCTATTTATGAAATATGAAGTGAATTGGAGATGTGTATTGATAGAAAAAGTTTTTAATTATGAGGTTTATATAATCATGAAATATACGTATAACATATTTAGAATACTTTACGGGTTTGCTGTAGGTACACCATTTTCTTTTTTGCTTGTATTTGCATTGCATTATTTTTTATAGATTTTTGTTATGTGTAGAAAGGTTCTGCAGTAAATACTACAGGCGGGCAGAGCGTGCCTAGAATTAAGACAACAACAAGTTAACTATATAAATATTTTTTTTATAAATATGTTTATAATATCGTCCATTTGCGACTACAATGTGATATCTCGAAAAAATCGATTTTTCGTTTTACAGATAATCGAAATCGCCGTATCGATATCTATTATCTGCAAAAACGTGGTAGTTTTTACTTTAAAAATGGCTCCGCAGTGAGAGAAAAAGACAAATATATCACAGTGTAGCACTGTCTCTATCTGTTGACTTCGACAAAGTGCCAGCTCAGTTGTGCAACTGCATTGCTAGCGTGAAGTATTCTCGTTTTTCGCGAACCACGTGATAATACGAAGTTATTACGTTTTTGGCGCAAAGTGAGTATATTTAAAGGCTGATTTCTTTTTTTCAACATAGTGACATGTTGTTTTGTCATAGTGTTACTGTAAAACTTAAAATTAGTAAGCATGTGGCACTTTGATCTTGTCACATTGTTCTTGTAAAAATAAGAAACTTTACTGTGACATCTCGAATTGTAGCATTGAAGATGATGAAACATTAACTCTTTAGTGAATTTGAACGTGGGTTATTTGTTGATGTACTGTTATTACAGAATAGTTTCGGATAAGTTATGTTTTTATTTCCACTTGTAACGCTATAGGTGCTAAATAAAAGTATCTTATCTATGTTACGTTTACCAAATTTTATTTTACTTCACTAACCTATGAATATTTACAAATCTTGTACATAACATTTAAATCACTTCCCGTGGAAAGATTGACCTAAAATTTGGTATACTTACGTAGCTTTAATGACAATTAAAAAATATAATAGATTTGTTTTGATAATGTAGCCGGGGTAGTCATTTTTATATGAGCTTTGTAATGAAACAAGATAATCCCGGTTTACTATTGTTTAACAAAAAAACGTATGACAAAAGATCATTTTACAAGCAACGTTTGAAAAACTAATCATTTGACAAACTTTCATTTCGTAGACATATTACTTTAAAAACAATCATTTGACATAATACAGGTTTCGCAAATGTTTTACTTAGAAAATAATAAAATGTTAAATAATTATTTTAAAAATCATCATTTGACTAAATAATTCGTTTGCCAAATTGGTGATTGTACAAAAAGTTATTAGAAAATTATTAGTTTTTAAAAATAACTAATTTCTAACCAATACTAACGCGAAATTTTGAAAATATTTAATTGCATGGTTGCAAATCTCATCTTGGACAGATTATTTATGGGCAAGTAATAATTTTGTATTAATACTAATTCCATAGAAACCTTATGTCTTTTAAAGAAAATACACACTGCCTGAATTATGCTCGCTTCGCTCGCTCGGCTCGTGCGTTGCAGTCGCAGTTCTAACCTAACCTAACCAGCCATTGTTTCAATTGACTGAATTGACCCTACACAAAGATTGTTGTATTAACGTATATTTTGGTTAATGAAATATTTACCAAGCAATGCATTTGGTCAAATGTTAATGAATGTGTTTTGGTCAAAAGCATAAATGCTTTAGGTACGTTGTTTTGCCAATTAACATGTTTAAAAAAATAATCAATTTCTAAATTAATGTTATAGCAGAATAACTTTTTGATAGTAAATATATTGTCTAATGAGTAGTTTATTAAACAATAGTTTGTAAAATAATATATTTATCAAGTATAATTTTGTCAAATGTTATTCGTGAAATGAAAAATTTTCATTTGTTTTTTGTCAAATGATCGGACGCCGATAATACCACTGTGTCTGATTTGTCTTCGTCGTATCAAAACTAACTTTGTTAATATTTGTTTTCTGATATAGGTATCTTTTCTTAGATGAATTCGAGAGCAAAGCGTATACTACAGTTAGCAACTACAAGCAATGCGGATGATCTGCAAACTTTTGACCACACTTCACATGAGAGCACTAATGCTTTGCAATGAAAGACAAGTTAAGAGGCAGATGAGGTCTGGACCTATTTACACCCCTGAGAGGTTCATCGGAGCCATAAAAGCTGCAAGAAAGAAATCCACGCCGATTCATGTCAATGAAATGTGCCACAATACACAGGGATGATGACAAGAAAATCGTAAAACTCACTGATATTAAAGTTTGTTAGGTCACTAAAGAGGAGCCTGAAGCATTATATTATACTAGCCGTTTCCCGCAGTTTCACACGCGTCCTGAGGGAACTACTTCGCGTACCCGAAAACCCCAAATATCTTTCGGACCCCATTTTTTTCTAAAATAAAATATATTACTCGCAGATTATGTAGCTTTCTAATGGTGAAGGAATTTTTAAAATCGGTCCAGTAGATTTTGAGTTTACCCATTACAAACAAAAATACAAAGTTTTCCTCTTTATAATATTAGTATAGAAAACCTCTTACGATGAAGAGTTTAAACGAGCAATCGTTATAAAACAACAGACTGATTTTAATATACAGCTTAGGAAAGCTTATGATAGAAAACCTGGCTTAGCTGAAAATAAGAAAAATTATATTCTTTCCTTATTAAATAGTAATCACATTCGTGGTTATTACAGGACATTCTTTGAAAGTTTGTAGTTTTGTTAAGATTGAATTTGTTTTTTTATATTTTATTTTATAAAAGGACAACTCCCGCATTAGGACTAAATCCTGTATCGCAGGGAACTTTATAAACATACAACTAACGGACACAATGAACACCCAGACTCGAAACAACAATTTATGAATCACACAAAGTGTTGTCTCGTATGGGGATCGAACCCACAACACTTCGGCACAGTGTCAAGCGGCGAGGCGGCTGCTTAAACCACTACGCCAACCGTACAGTCAAAAAATTTGTTTATTTCGTTTGTGTGTTGATTTGATAATAATTATTATATTTGTAAGAAAGTCTAAACAATAGTTGTTTCAAGAGACTACTACTAATTTGATAAGAATTATGTTGAGAAGTCAACTCTATTGTGATTTTAATATAAGTAGATTCCAATTTATATGTGCCATAGATAATTGTAATTCTGAATGGGGTAGTAGGAAATAGGTATAGTTGGGTAGGGGGGTAAACAGGGTAACCCAATTTTTTTTTGTTTACGTTTCTTGTCTAACCCAATCAGATTATTTTGTTATAATTACCTTTATTTGACTTCTCACTGGTATGATTAGGTAATTGTGAGTGATGTATGTGATTATTATAAGAACCTTGATATAATCTTCAAATTAAAATTAAGATAATGTTGATCTCATTCTAAGAACAAAAGACTTGTTACTTGATATTAATCTTTGTTTGTTGTAAATTAAAAAAAATAATAAATTATATACTTTCGACAACAGTGTTTTATTTAGAATTGATACAATCTCAAGTAAACGTTTTCATCATCTTCAACGTGATATTTAGTTATATAGCAACATAAATATTTATTTTTTTAGGTAAAATGTGATAAGTTCTCCGTTTTATTTTTAAACATGAAAAATATGTAAAATGTCTGAGAAAATTAAAACGTATATAAATTAAATGATTATATAAATATTTTACCTAAAACACACTCATACATCATTTTGGTATTTGGACAAAATTTCAAAAGTTAGAAGCGACCTAAAATTTAAAACTTCTCTTGTGAAAAATCTGGGTTTTCGATATATCACATTATAGTCGCAAATGGACGATATGTGAACGTACCAAATAGCTATCGTCTTTTGATTGCTTTTAAGTTATTGACTACGTTAACATACTCCCAGCTTACAAAACAAATTTTGTTCATTTGTAACATCCCAACTACACCGATCGCGATCCCACAAAAACCCTCTTAATCCTTTCTGAAGCTATCACAAGAGCCCAAAATTACTCTACATACCTCTCCAACAAATAAAGAGAAGAACCGTTTAAATCTTTCAGATAAACTTCCTAGCTCCAACAAAATTTATTTCCTTAGAACGTGGAGGACAATTTTAGTAAAATTATTTGATAATATCGCGGGAATAAAACTGCTAGTTTTATTCGAGACAGTATCTGAAGGCCCGAAGGTGCCACAAACTTGACTACAAATGGTGAGTCTTTAGCGTAATATACCCAATAAGTACAAGTAAAATTGTGTTTTTATGACACTGTGTTTAGATGGCTGCGGTAATTTACGTATTTAAAATGTTTAATTTGTTATCTTTGTGTTGGCGTAGTCTTGTGCTAGTCAATGTTTTAAGTAGTCGATTTGTTATTCAGGTACTACTAACGCGAATGGCCCTTGTGGTATTTTGATTCTTACTTTTTGAAGTGAGTTTCGCGCATTATGACCTTACTAATAAATGTAGGCATTTGTTTAATTCAATTTAATAACCCTGTATTAGTTTATTTGAAAAGTAATTGAAGTTTATAAAGTAAAAAAAATAATTAGTAATAAAAACGGATAAAATGCACATAAAATTATCTGTAACAATAATTTGTAAAATGAAGGTATGATATCAATCAATCAGCACATTCAGCCTTACGGCCGGTTTCAATTATCGATCTATCCATGGATTTCGAATTACATGACATATTTTGTGTGGAGCTTATGTCAAATATGTAACTAAAATGTCTAAAATCTTAAATTGAATTCAGTGCTTAGTAAAAACGATCGGCGATCTGTGCTTATAGGCAAATATAGCATTACAAATACGCATGTATAACTTTTATAAATCTAGTTTCGCATGGGAACAATATTAATATTGTGGTTATAAAGCTAGATCCTATTAAAATAGAAATAGCCTAGCTATTATTACTTTCACGGACAACTTTAAAACGCGGTGTTTTTGTTCAGTTCTTAGTGCTCTTACTCACAAACCGTGAAAATGTTCGCCGATTTAACCGTAAAAATTACGAATATCCGAGGGATATCAAGAAAGAGTAGGGCCCACCAAGTGAGGCTTGGCAACCCACGCCGGGTCACGGATATACATACATATATTACTAACGACCCATCGAGAATGAAGGGGACCCCATCATTCTCGATGAGTCGTACGAGAAATACTGCGATGGTTTTCGTCAGTAGGCCCAACCCGAGGTCCGATTACCAGTCCAACCAGATATGATAGAATATCAACTTCTCGTAGCATGACATTGCATGTAAATAATATTGTTGGTATGACTTGTGAATTTATCCTTTATGATGTATGTGAAGAAGAACACAAGTGTGCCGTACTAACAACTTCAACCGTTTTCTTTACAAAGCCGTGCCAAAATTGGTATCGCATCACACCAGGTATTCTTCATCGCAGCGCAGCGGCGGGTCGGCCGGAGAAACTAGTGGCTCCCGCGCTTCGCAAAGACGTCGCCACGGTTTTGTAACGGTAATTGCGCTGTTCACGTACCGTGAACGTTAACTAGCATAGTGCCTCCACTCATTCGTTGACTGGAGATTTTCTTAGTTAATCTGTAGTAATTTTGCATGGCGTGTGAGCAAGGCCCTTATGATGAGTATAGTAGTATCTATTTTAATATTTCGTTTTGTAGCAATGATGAGGTAACGAATGGAGGCTTACTATCACCTAGCAAAAGCACAAATTAGCTAAATGTTTTAGGTATGATGACTGTATAAGATCTAAAAGTTTGTTTATTTTATATTTTTGACTGCCTCCGTGGTCCTGTGGATAGTGTATGCGACTGCTGATCGGAGGCGTCGGGTTTGATTCCCGGGTCGGGCAAGAGTGTTACTGGGTTTTACGAATTCTCAGTAACAGCTCAGAGTCTGGTGATGTGCCTGGTAACGGCAATAAGCTCGCACCCTATTACGTGTGATCTAAAAAGTCATGGCGAAATGTGGGTGTAATATTACACCTCTGTCTACCCCTTTGGGGGTACAGGCGTGAGTCTATAAAAACATTAGGCAAGTGCGAGTCGGACTCGCGCACGAAGGGTTCCGTACCATCATCTATAAAAGAAAATCACGTTCGTTGTATGCATACTTAAATACTTTTTAAGTTTCTACTTGTTTATTAAGATCGAGTAAGAAATTGCTTAAAAATTACGTTTGTTGTATGGGAGCCCCCTTTATTATTTACTTTCTTTTTATTTAATTATTTATTTTGAAAGGTAATATACAACTACATATTCTGTGAAAATTTTAAGCGTCTACCTGTTACAGTTAGTAATTTTGAGCAAAAAATACAAAAAAGCATACGTTTTTTGTACCCCTTAATATTTTTTTTTTATTTTTAGTATTTGTTGTTATAGCGGCAACCGAAATATATAATTTGTGAAAATTTCAGCTTTCTAGCTATCACGGTTTATGAGATACAGCCTGGTGACAGACAGACAGACAGACAGACAGCGGAGGCTTAATAATAGGGTCCCGGTTTTACCTTTTAGATACGGAACCCTAAAAAAAATATCATAGGCTTCTCTCTTTTTCCGCCACAATACTATTTTGAGTCAATATTGTGAGTTGGAATATCAATTGATTTACGGACAAAAAGGGAATTAAATTTTCAAAGTAGCAGTAAGAACCATAGATTGCAACATTGAAAATTTAAAGAGTTATTAAGTTTGATAACGCCGTGCAACGTGACCGCAAGTTTGTATTTAACACTAGAGGAAGTCCGCAGCTACAAACGCACATTTTTTATTTAAGTGTTTCTGCCTGATTCCGTGGGAGTTTTGGGGCAATCCTGTCTAACTGCACCTCTACGGTCTCCAAGAAATATACTTGCTAAATTTCAGCTGCCTGCGCATAATAGTTTTGACCAGTTTTGACGGTAGCTTGTCTGTCAGCCAGTCAGTAACGCGAGGATTTTATATATACAGATAAATGCTGAAATGTTGGTTCAATATCTCTACGTACTTCTTCAAGTACAATCTATATCAAGGTGTACTAGAACATAGACAATGTACTTAGCACATAAGTTAGAGCAATAACATTTTTCACGTAGGACCTCAATAACTCGGCTGATATGACAAACGGTTGACACAACATAACTTACGCTTCTTATTACAGTTTGACTCATATACGACACTACTTGAGCGAGCGCTAGTGTTATTTATTTAACTATAATTTGAAAAACATAGGTATTGAATTATATCCAAATGTATTATATACATACCTACTTATGTAAAGATATAGTAAGTCCCCCGGCTGTGTCTGTCTTTATGAACACGATAAATAAATAAAATATAACAAACGAGTTCTGGTACGCGTTTCACTAATAGCACATGAGTAGATAAACGGAACAGAGACACAGCTTCATACAACAGCGCGAATCGGTTGCACTACTACAAGCACGCGGGTTATGTGTGCGTGACCACTGGCCGCTTGTCGTGTACGCGGCCGAGACTGGAAAAAACCGGTTTACGTAGGCACAAGCAGTTGACAATCTTAGGGTTATTACGACGCACGTTGTTTGTTATGTAAGTTGCAAGTTTTAATATTTTAATGTAAAAACGTGGTGTTTTATTATTAATAATGGTTGTTTATTGTACTGTGTGTATGAATAATACTAGATGAAATAATTCAGTCATTATAAAGATTTTAGCGATGGTAACGTACAATTGGGTTTTTTAATTAGGTATACCTCCTGATAATTTTGTCGCATTTGTTGAATTGTTCGAGCAAAAGTTTCGCGAATATTTCGATCTTGAAATAAATATTGTCAATGTTCGCAACGAAATACTTAACATGTTTGCATGTTGTCCACCAGGATCTCCTAGCCCAATCCCCCAGAGGATCCTCATGAACTCATTAGTTGTGAAATTGTGTAAAAGCAATTAATGCTTACAAAACCAATAACTATCAGAAAGTGATCAGCCATCGATAGGGATTACAAAAAAACAGGTGCGTGCGATTTTCAACCTTATTGACGTAACTCAAAATTTATAATTTTATTAACGTATCAATGTCAGAAAGCAAGAAAATACAAAAAAAAGTCTGTCATGAATTGTCAATAAGGTCGAAAATCGCATGCACCTGTTTTTTGTAAGCCCTATCGACGGTTGATCATTTTATAGTCATTTGTTTTGTAGACGTTCATTTGCCTTACACAATTTCTTTTTAAACTTATTTTAGGTACCTATCCCCGCGGTAAAACTAGTGGCACATAATAGCTAAAGGAGATTCCTATGTTTATTAGCAAAATAGATCATATTACCAGAAAATATTTAACACTATTAGTGGTATCGTTGGGAATGTCAAATAAATCACGTCGTCACGTCGTGTCCTTGGTAACAAATGTATATTTTTATTCCGTGCTTTTAAAAGTTTCAGGTGCATGCCTTTGTTGGTTCCACTCGCTATTTTATTTACAACTGTACTTCTGCCGTATAGCGAATCCGTCGAGTCCAAGAATCTGCCCAATCCACGAATCTGTCGAGTTGGGAATCAGCCAAATCACGAATCTGTCCAATCCAGAATCTGTCGTATACCGAACAAGGGATTTATCTTAACCTATTGTGACAACCCTATCTAAAAAGGTAACAAATTTACAAGCTCTTAAGAAGCTGTCTCTCTGTTCGGTTTATTTACTCATGTGCTAATAGGAAGCACGGTAATATAATCTAACAGTATTGTAACTCGGCCGTCTTCGTGAGTTATATACCTACCAGACGCGCCGCATGCGAGCTGCGGCACGATAGCGGCTGCGGGTACTGTAGGTACAGTCCGCCCAGTCTAATGGGTACTCTGCTCGCGGCGCGTAGGTATAACTCGAGTTTCGTGCGTTTGTATGGAGTTACAATACTGTTAGATATTATTACCGTGTAGGAAGTGTAATTCTTGAGGATAGTTTTATGTATAATGCATTGGGGTGCCGACTAGTGTTTATGGAACGCAGTTGAGTTGGTCAGCTCATATCGATGTTTTCAAATGTGGCTATGTACCCTTTTAATTTCTCATGCTATTACTAGTAACGTGGCATTGCACACTGTATTGTGTAAGGCTCCTTTTACGCTCAGAATAAAGGCAACTATCAGTGAAACATACCTAATATATTGGATAAGAAACTTTACTACTCTTTTTATACGAAGGTGATTGGAGCCTATGCATTTGCCAAGTATGTATGTAATCTTTACAGACGAAAAAATACAAAGAGATTAAAAAAGAAACTCAAGAACTGGCAATATTTTTTTCAAAAGATCCTTTATATTACTTACTTAGAACTGCTAATTCCATCAAAGCTACCATAAAACCACAAAGACTGTAAACTTTTCTTGTAACAAGACATGAATATCTCATTCTCAAACATACTTTAAAACATAAATTATGTTCAGTAAATAGCCGTATTTAATTTTAAGAGAACGCATGTCATGGAATCCTCGGTGCTCCAGAGACCAAGATTTCGTCGGCAAGAAATATTCTGATAAAGTACGCAAGAGTTAGCTTTGTGTATTTGCACTGAAATGTTGACGCGTTCCTTAACGGTTATAAGGATTTACCGGCCTCGCGCACAAAAGTAGATCAAAAGCTAGCTTATTTTCATAAAAACTTCCAGGTTAAGTCATGTTCGTGCGGTGAACGTATTTTATTTTTAAGAATATGTTTAGTATGCTGTCGGCTATTTTTATGTGTTAAAAATTGAGATGATCCAAGTTAGGTTGTTATTTTGAAGCATCGCATTGTCTGTGAAAAAGAAAACAAGGTGATCTTTTATTTTTATTTCTTGCTATTTCTTAATTATTGTTCGCTTATTTGGATAAGCTAGAGTAGTTTCAAAGTACTGCTACTAACAGGCTAGTTAGCTATCATAAAGCGACACTTCTATATTCAGCTTTCATAGCTATTCTAAAATTAAGATAATACATTTTAAGGCGCTGTTATACCTCAGAAGCCGTGAAACACCTAATTTTTCGTCGCGCAACTAGCCATAACGGTACATACTACAAACTTGCAAAAAATAGAGCTTATAGTCAAAAGTCTGAACAAAAGACTTTTGAAAGAAATTTTCATGTATGTAAAATAGAATCACGGTAAAAAAATCACAAAAACATGGCAGAAAATAATCTTTCGTCTCACTGTTTGCAATATTTTGATCGTGAACTGTCATATTTTATTTGATAATATTGTAGGAAATCTAATGAACTAAAGAATTACCCTATTTATTTTCATATTATACGTGTATATTTTGTAAAATTAAATAAAATCTGCCAAACGTCTATGATTTTGACGCTCGGTTGATTCCATCAATATCAAATGCTTCGGCAATTTAAACCTTATTAGCATAAGCGGTGTACTGAGTGTCAGTTGCTAGTTTACGCCCCGCCTATCATTCGGCTATGAGCCCTGTGAGGGATAGGTCATGTTGCTTGCGTCTCCGCTGCACGAAATTTTACGTAAACCTGTTTGTTAATAATACGCCGATTTGAGTTCGTAATTTCATGTTTTATATTATAGTCTGAACACTTTGAATCAAATAGGCTTTTCTTGTGACTATGGGCACATATAATTAGGACCTAAGTTTATATTTTTGTTGCGTTTAATGTGTTATTGTTTCTGTGCTTATAAATATATAATTAGAAGAATAAAATATGGGCAATTAGAGAAATAAAGTTCTACGAAGGATTTGTACAAGAAAGCATCGTAATAAAATATAAATTCATCCATGGCCAAGTGATTATGAAATATGAAAAAATTTTACACAAATTATTTTCATAAGAGTCTTTTATGACTGACTATGTTATACATTAGCGATTATGCATAATATAGTTATATAAATTATTCTCACAATACATAGCTGCCACAGTTTTCAATGTTTGAAAGAGTAATAACATAAAATCGAATCATTTTATGTACCTATATTGCAAATTCATTAGCTTGTCAGAGCGCCTGGAGCGCTAAGATGCCGCCACGGTGAACAATAAACAGTGCTAATATGGCGCTCCGCAGTCCGCACATAAGCGGTAACGAATGTTGTATTATTGTGTTGTGAACATAAACCTATTTACTTAGGTACATCGGGTAAAACTTTGATTATTCATTAACTATTAGGTATGTTTCAGTACATCTAATATCTTTTTAATTTCTAAAATCAATCATTTATAAGTAAGTAGGTGACTTCTCTGTTTGCTATAACACAAGTTATAGTATTTTTTAAAATAATAAAGTATCTAACTAATTATCTTTATTGTAATTACAGTGAAGTTAAAGTTACAGTTTAGCAACGTCTTACACACATTTGACTGCAGTAATTACTAACACGATTTGTTCAAGAGTGATAAGCAAAAAATACACGAGGGATAGCAGTGACTGGTTCGAATTGCGTAAGAATATGTTGACAGATTCAAATTTTGGTATAATGGTAAAAAGAAGAGATAACAGCAGTAAAGCCAACTTAGTAAAAATTATTTTGTACAAATAAAATATTTGCAATGAAAACAGCAGTTGCGCATGGAGTCTAAAATGAACCACTGGCTTTGCAACAACTGGCGAAGCAAGAAAATGTAAAAATCGAGCCTTGTGGATTATCCGTTTATTGGTGCCACGCCAGATGGATTAATAGGTCCAAACACGATTGTGGAAATTTAATGTTTTATAGTTGCCTAAAAGAATGGCCTGGAGAATAGTATATGAGCAAATAAAATACAAATATGAAAACATGATAAAAAAGTGAACTGACTAGTCTAAACAAATATTGTAATTGTTATTACCAAATTCAGGGGCAACGCCACGTTACACGCAAACAAAAATGTTTATTTGCTATGTGGAGTGGCGAAAGTAAACCACTAAAATAGAAATAATAGAAAGAGATGATGTTTTCTGGGAGACGAAAATGAAAGAAAACTTGTGGCGTTTTATATGAATTGGCAGTTGCCTGAAATTGTTGATTCATCAGTGCTTGAAGTTTCTACAATACCTAGCCTTAAAAGGAAAGTAAATGAAAATGTGCCTCGTGAACAACAGCAAATAATAAGTATTGAAGCCTCATCACCTCACACACTGCCTTTAACTTTTGATGAGAATAAAGAAAACCTGCCGGGTTGCAGCAGACAGCTAACTTTTGATGAGCTGTAAACTCTGTTTTTCGTTCATTCATTCATTCATTCATCATCAGCCTTTAACAGTCCACTGCTGGACTAGGCCTCTCCTTTGAAAGGAGGAATTGGCCTACTATACCACGCTGGCCAAACAGGTTAGCATAGGGCTTGTATCAAGTTTTCCTTCTCTTACAGTGCTGTTCTCTGCATAATATGCTCCCTCTGTCGGCTCTTACGACACCCATGGGATGATAAATGGGGTGGTGACATTCGGTATTCTTAATCCGTCACCACACGGACAATGTATTTTGTTAGTAAATGATAAATAAATATATTTTAATATTTATTTTCTTTGAAGCAACACATATTTTAAGCGAAAGAATATTTTTTATATTTTTCCATACAAACATGCATGAGGAGAGCCAACGAAAAAGCAGTAACTCAAATTTTAATTCTATAATTTGGGTTGGGTTTCGAAACAAGTCGCCTGAATTTGAGGGTATTGGTGGTGCAGGGGGCTTAAGGGAGTTAGTTTTAATCCCCTAAAAGTAATTTTGGCTGCCGGAGTTGCGTCAAAATATATTTAAACATTTTCCAAAAATTCTTAGTAGTAATTTTTATACCTTGAAAAACGTGAAACGAAACGCAAACCCGCCATCTTGGAATGATCATATTGACAGCTAATGTCAAATTTATGTTAGGTTCTCTTTTGACTCTTAATCCGAAAATGGGAACCCTTTTACCCGAAGCAGGGCTCCGTCAACCTTAGTTTATTAAACTAGTGTGAAGAATGTGGAAGTTGGCAGTGCCATACACACTGATGTTTGGAGATATTTTTTTTTCAGAGGAAACCAAGTATTTCCGGCAAGTGAAAATGGTGAGGGCGGATTCCGAGACCTCCCCTCCTCCCCCTCAACCACTCACAACCCCTAAAAACGGCGACGTATTTCGAAACCTTTACCCTAATAATTATGCCTATAATAACAATAAAACATCCATAAATAAATAAAATAAACCAACTTTTACTAAACTGCAATTATTTCGTAACTCGCTTTAGTTGAGATACGGCTTTTGCGCTTAGTAGGGCAGTATTGTGGTTTTTAGGGTACCGTAGCCAAAAATTGTAAAAGCCCTTTATATTTTGTAGGATAGTATTATATAGGTAGTTTTTATATATTGTAGGAACCCTTATAGATTCGCCATGTCTGTCTGTCTGTCCGCCCGTATGTAACAGCCAATTTATTGCAAAACAGATTTGAAAACTGGCAGGAATGGAATTAGATGTAGGTATTCTATGAACTGCTTCACCATTTTTATACAAAAACAAAACAAAAATAATTAGGGCCTCCATATATGGAACTGACTTAATTCTTTTTATCATCTTACGGCACGTATTTATCTACTTTCGTCAACAATAATTTCGTCAACAAAAAATTAATACCTATAACGTCTAATGTAAACCAGTTTTGCTCATGGCTCCACTAAGAATAAAAATTGCGCTATGCCTATATTGTACAAACAGATTGATTTATGTAATATAAATTTTAATATCAGTATCTCAATTCAATATGCTAAATCGTTTTGCTTGCGATTTTGAAATATTGGAATACGGATGTCGCCAGAATACGGCCGCACGCGACGAGAATGAAGGGGGGCGCCCCGCAGTAGACGGAGCTAAGCACCCTTCACCTCCCCTGCTTCACCCCCTCATTTACCAAAACAGTCGCTTAGTACAGCGCCTTAAATTCGTTTTTATAATAATAATAGAATAATATATTTATTTGTATAAAATTGATTGCCGTTACAAACTTAAGAACACAGAGTAGATTTTCAATAAAATAACGAAATTACAATCCAATGGATGAAGTTCTGTTATCCTTGATAGGTTAGTAGTTAACCTGTGGTAAGGAATAACAGTCCTCTTCCCTACAGATGTAATGCTATCTTACAATTTCTGAACAATAGTAACTGAATGAAACATTATTATATTTTTTACAATTTTATAAAAGTTATATAAAAAAGAACCAAATGAAAATAAAAAATAAAATAAATAAAAAAGAAAATAAAAAATTAAAATTCAATGTTTACACAATTATCATGCTTTAATTGCGTATCAAACGTAAGTAATTTTGTGTGTGTGTATTATGCGTGTGTACTTATATGTGTGTAGGTGTGTGTGTGTGTGTGTGTGTGTGTGTGTGTGTGTGTGTGTGTGTGTGTGTGTGTTTATGGAGACAAATTAATATTAATAAGTATCGGAAGGAATGATAAAATAATATAAATAATAGTATCGTAGATAATAAATAAATATTGGTTAAAAGAATTGTGTGTTATATAAAAAGTTGGCGTATATTAAGAACATTGCAGTTTTGGTACAGTAAATTCGTATGGTACATGAGAGGCCGAAATGTAGCTACTTTTAATATAGCTCTGTGTGCTACTTCTAATGCCATTAAAACTGATTTCACTGCACTACCCCAACAAGAGATACAGTAGGTTATGATGGATAAACATAAGGCGTGGTACACGTTAGGTATAATAGTCTGGTCTGCAACGTGTCGTAAGGTTTTAAAAACATAAATCAATTTGCAAACTCTTCCTACAAGGGTGTTTATATGCATTTTGTAATTTAGGCACTTGTCTAAGATTACGCCAAGATATTTAATATTATCAACTGAAGACAAGGATGGGCAATTGCATGATGGGAGTATTAAAGTATATGTAATACTTGAGTGAGCTTGTAAGATTAGTTGTGATCGTGGTTGTGACATTGAGCTGCTAGAAAATGTAATAAATTTAGTTTTTTCTGTGTTAAGGGTTAGATTAAGTGAAATAAGCCACCTTGAAACCAGGTTAAAGCCATGTTGCGTCCTTAGTTCCACTTCTGTCCATGTGTCGCTGACAAATGTCAGTGCTGTATCATCAGTATAACATACAGTTTTATTGTTTGGAATTTTGAGATTACAAAGATCGTTTACAAATATCAGAAATAAAGTTGGGCCTAGAATGCTACCTTGTGGTATGCCATATTGGATAGCGAGTTCAGCGCTAGTATAATTGTCAATTTTAACTACTTGCGAACGGTTTGTGAGATAATTCTGGAACAGATCTCGTTGAACTCCTCTGACACCCATCCGTTCAAGCTTGAGAGCGTCCGCAACAAAAGCGTGGCTATGGGGACCGTATCGAACGCTTTTGTAAGATCTATAAATATTGTTAACACCTTTTTGCTATCATTTATGTTTTGGACTATAGAATTTGTAAGTTCTTGTACAGCATCACAAATTGATTTCCCTTGACGGAAACCGAACTGTAGAGAGGAAATCAGGTTATTGTGGTTTAAATAATTGACAAGCCTTTTGTTAATTAAGCGTTCAATAATTTTAGATAGTGAACTGCGAAGAGCAATCGGTCGATAATTATTCGACTGGCTCCCATCGCCCCCCTTGAAGATAGGATGGATTATCGATTATCGAATATCTTTTTGAAAGCATTGGAAAAGACTGCAGTGTCGAAATAGGTATTAAAAATATGGCTTAAGATGGGTGCTAGGCATGCAAAATATATCTTTATGAAGTAAGATGAAATACCGTCCCATCCAGTCGAAGCGTTAGTACGTAGTGAGTTAATGACTGACACTACTTCGGCAGGATCTGTATGTGTCAGGACTATAGATGAACGAGGTACAGTCTTTTGTGTAATATGCGAGAAGTTAGTTTGATAAGGTGGGTGTTTGTGTGTTACATTGTCGGCTAGATTCTTGCCAATATTTACAAAAAATGTAGTTACGTTGTTACATGATTGAGTGTACGAGTGTAAAATATTGAGTAATAGATTCGAAGAATTTCTGATCTTAGATGTATTTGTAACTTGTTTTTTAGTATCCAATAGTAATTTTGGATTACAACTCGCTTTATTTATTTGCTGTGCATCGTAAAGTCTCTTAGTTTTTTCAGAATATTTGTGCAGAAGTTTCTGTAGCGTTTATAACTAAGCAGTAATATTTCACTTGTTGGGTTCTGCTTTACTTTTTTATGAAGAGCATCCCTATGTCTTAAACATCGCACCAAACCGGCTGTAATCCATGGCTTCAGTAACCTTTTCTTAGATGGAACGCTTTTTGAACGAACAGTGTTTCTATAAGGTTGTCTGTGAGTATGTACGGGTTTGATATTGTATACAGAAAGCTAAAATCTAATTGCGACATTGTAAGATCGAGAGCATCATAGTCGATTTTGGTGACTGTACGGTTTTTACTTGAGTTATGGCAATTTATTCTGCTTACACAGCAGAGTGGAGTAATGGTCGGTGACTGTATTTTTTTATAGACACGTTCCGTCCTCTCGCATTCTGACTAATTCTTTTTACTTCGCACATATTATGTATTTAACAGTTTAATAAAACAAGTTTATCACGCTGCAAACACTCTTAGCTTGCACTACATTAAAATTTTACGATTAATCAAAGTAACCTTTTTTTATAAACGACTGCCATACAAGTAGGTCACCTGTATCGGTAGTTACTTTACAACCATTCATCTAACGGACATAAATCGTAACTCCTAGACACGAAATAATAATATGTAGTTTCTTAAAATAGTATTTTTTGACGTTAGACCACTCCATTACCGACTGAGAATTATGTTACTATCTAAATCATCAACAAAACACAAATCAACTGTCTTTGTGGTTATAACTTCAAAATAAATCGCTTTAAATCTTCATATGGGGAAACTCAACAGATTCACAGAGAGCGTTTTTGTCGCAAAAGAGATGCATAAGGGCTATAGTTGGTATTCCGCCCTTTGAATCGTGCAAACCACATTTTAAAAAGTTCAAAATATTACCCCTACCGAGTATGTACATTTTTGAAATTTGTGTATTTGTTAACACTAACCCAAATTTATTTGTGAAAGCGAAAGACATTTACCAACGAAACACAAGACAGGGAGAGCGGCTAGTTTTAGATGTAGTTCCTAGAACTACATTATACAATAAAAGCTGTTACGTAATGTGCAAAATTTTTTTTTATAAATTGCCATTACAGTAACAAAATCTGCCATTATGTAGATTTAAAACAAAATTAAAAACATTGTTAATGGAAAAAAATGGTTTACTCTGTTAATGAATGGCTCCTGTAATATTATATTGGTTTTTGATGTTTTTTGTAATAAGTTATTGATGTTATTTATTATTCATTGACATTTATTTTTATTTTTGACATTTTGTATTCCTATTTTAATTAATGCTATTACATAATTAATTCACATGCCAAATATCGGCTTAATAGATCTTAAGTACATACATTGTTACATGCCATCTGTATACTCTATTATATGTGAATAAATGACTATGACATAATTTCTGTTTCTGTAGGTAATTGCTTTTTGTTTGTTAATGTTCGTGAATAATCGTAATTAATCACACCTTTAAAAGCATATTTTAAGGTCCAAAGTAAGATAAGGCTTGGGATCACAACCACGTTTATTTGATTACTAGCTTTCGCCCGCGGCTTCGCCCGCGTGAAACTGTTAATAAAGAGTAGCATTTGTACTTCCCCAGGTTTCAGACTATCCACATCAAATTCATCACAAACGGATCTGCACATTAGCCGTGTAGCATACATACATATAAACAGAAAATACTTAAAATTACTTTTATTTTCATAGTCGTCAAACTTCAGGTAAAGATTAGTGGGTAGGTATATTATTAAAGTTAATGAAGAGCTTATGTATCTACTGAATAGAATTGCAGCAAAAATAAAAACTGAAAGCATTATCACAATAGTACATAATCAGACCGCCCCTCCGCTGCGCTTAAGCGCGCCAATTCATAGTAAGCGTTTTTAATGACGCTGCGCTTAGTTCAATCGTGATAACTTTTAAACCATTCGTCCAAACTACTTACTGTAAAGACAAAGTTCATCTACATTAAATACTGAAGGCTATAAATCTATCAATTTTGAAAACAATTTGATAACTACTCTAGAATAATGCATTGCACATACTCTAGAATATACATAGCATTGTAAAAAACAATTTATTTTATGTTATACTGTTTTATTACAATAAAAATGATGTAGTTAGGTTATGTACTAAAAGCTAAAAAGTAAGTCGGTACGTTCTAGCTGCCAGATCGCACCAAAATTCTCATCCATCTGGGGTATTGATCAGACAAATATGAAATTGGTTTGTTGGAATAGTTGGGCAAGTGAAATTTCTATCATAAATTTTTATTCTGGATACGCTTCGCCCAAGATAAAAAGAAGAGTTTTATTTTTATTTACGTATTTAGTTTCAAGTTTTTAGTTTCGTTGGTTAGTTGATACTTTTCATTCTATTTTCATAGTGAGCCCTTTGCTACTAATCAAACCCTTTCATTTGATACCCATATTGAGGTAAGTATTTGTAGCAAATATGTAATCCACCATTTTGTGGCGGCGGCCATCTTGGATTTTTCATAGTGAGCCCTATTCTACCAATCAAGTCCTTTCATTCGATACCCATATTAAGTAATTTGTAGCAAATACGTAATCCACCATTTTGTGGTCGCAGCCATCTTGGATTTTTCATAGTGAAGTCTATTCTACCAATGAAGCCCTTTCATTTGATACCCATATTGAAGTATTTGTGGAAAATACCTTTGTAATCAGCCATTTTGTGGCGGCGGCCATCTTGGATTTTTCATAGTGAGCTTTTTATGATAAACAATTTCACCGTACATTATCTTCAAGTAACTTTAACGGTTTAGGCAACGCACGCGAAGTCAGCTTTCAGAGCTCAGGATTTTTGCCGAGTTAGTTGATACTTTTTCTTATATTATGGCAACATTATACAAAATCATTATAAATGGTAGCCTATGTGTTATTCTGATGTATAAAATATATTACTGCAAAGTTTCATCCAAATCCGTTCAGTAGTTTTTGCGTGAAAGAGTAACAAACATCCATCCATCCATCTTCACAAACTTTCACATTTATAATATTAGTAGTAAGTAGGGATAGTAGGGATATCATTAGAGACTTTCTTTATACACAACATTATCTAACTGTTTTACCACCTTCATATAGAACATGTAAATTATTTTTACCGCTTACTCGTGAACATGCCACATATAACTGACCATGTGAAAAACAACATGTTCGGGGGTCGATTCCAGCTGTTTCAAGTCTGTCCCTGCGATTTATTTAGAAAATACACACAGGGCTACGAATATCCAGCCCTGCCGAAAGTAAGATAGCCCCGTTGAGTTACTCAAGAGGTATCTGAATTCAGGCCTCAGTCTCCCACCCACACGGATTCCCACGTACGTGAGGTGTGGGAATTTGGGAATAATGAGACACCTGTATAAGTACAGAACACGAACGAACGAAAGAAATCAAAGAAACACATCCACACTCATTATTCAAAAGAAACGACTAAGACACCAATCCGACGAAAACGAAAGAAAATTAAACCTCACCAATCCACGAAGAATCTTAACATCGCCATTCAGAAAACGCCATCTATGTTTACATATACAAACCGACCGAGATAGAAAATAATATGGACTAATCGACAATTTATTGAAAAAAGGGTCTATAGTTATTGTTTTTATCATTTAAAATAAAATGAAATGATGATATAACTATTATATAAACATAATAATTTGAAATAAATGAGATTGACCGTTTAAATCAAGTGGACATTGTAATAAATTTTGACACAGAGACTTTTTGTTTATGAAAGTGCCGAATATTATACTCTATTATTTTTTTAATAACAGAAAGATACCCGACACATATATTCTTATTATTGTCTTTTTTGCAAGAAACTTTTATTTTGCTAGAAAATTATTTGAAAATAGTGACATCTATTGGTCGGAAGGATAACTATAAATATACTCGGTTCCAGTAATTTATTTATCGAAAATACGTAAAAATATACTGACGAAATTAATAATAGCCTCCCTTTTTAAATTCGGGTAAATAGTCATAAAACACTTTGAAGGTACCTATTTAGACTAACTATACTTTTACTAACAAACATATAATCATCGTAGATGGCACCACATATTATATAACCAGTTTTGGATGAGCCCTGTTTTGTTTAGGACTACGTACAAAGGAAAGGTCAAGATGTACACCGAAAACTACTCAACCGATTGTGATGTAACATATACTATTTTATAGTTTTGAGTATCCTTTGTACATGAGTGTAAGTTTTATTGAAATCAATTTCGCCATTTTAGAGATCCTTAGCAACATAGGGAAAGACGTCGGACAGACAGACAGACAGACATAAATTCTAAAAATCGTCAAGTATTGCTTTTTAGCATTTTTCTAGATTTTTTAGCTAATTTTCGTCAAAATATCTTTAATGTACAGACTTTTTCACCTCTACAGTTTTATTATAGTAATATAGATAGATATACATTTCTTAGTAACAAATCCTATAGGTTTTATACCATTAAACACAATATCCCTCTGTCGGCTGTTACGACACCCATGGGATGATATGGGGTGGTGACATGCCGTATTCTTAATCCGTCACCACACGGACGGTAATTTATACTACTACAATATTGTATCATCATCATCATGATTTATACCACTACAATATTGTATGTGGTTACAATTTTACTACGTTTTGAAGTTTTAGTTTCTATGAGATGCGGAATGAACATTTGAAGATTCGATTATTAATTTTGTCTTTATTATTATCGGTTTAGTAAGCAATTACTCAATAATGAATATCATTTGTTTAATGATTTATCGATAAAGTACCGATAATAATAAGAGCTCGAGTCAGCTGTTGTATCAGAACAATTTACAATAATGATGGTGTGATCGTGACTGTTCCGTAAAAACGGCTATCAATATTCGCCGTATCCATTATAGGTAAAACAAATTTCTTCTTTGATCAAATTGCATTTGCTTCTCATTGCAGATTATATTATAACAATGCAAAATCACCCTTAAATTATATACATTTGTATTGTTGTATGTTTGATGTTGTTAATACCTTAATGTATGCCATGCGCGTTACGATTTAATTCATAATTATAAATAGGCTGTAAAAGTATAAAATTCCCACAATATCGTTTACTTCCATATCCCGTGAGTACACATCACAAGTCCCGTACTAATGCGATCGAATTTATCGCGCGAGTTGGTGCGTTTACGACGCACGTTACCGCTGTTAGAGACGTTGTGCCACAGAGCACTCTCACACGTGACGTCATAACTCATCGACCACACACACATACAAATTGTTTTAAATCACACCGCCTTCTTTGATGGCTCATTTGAAATCCATTGGTATAAATGTTTCTATAAAATCGTAGCCTAAGGAACTTATCGCAAACTTTATGTAGGAATCGAATACAAATGTCAAATTATAAAATTAGTGGCGCACGCGTATTAAAACGTAATCTTTAGTTACTTAAGAGCAACGTTAAGAAATATTCATATGCAACGCAAGGCTATAAATGTTGAATATAATTTTATATCGGTACACTTCGGTTATGAATGGGCTGAAATTATGTACATCTAATCTGCCAACAGATGGAATAAAGAGACATTTGTTTAAGGAAAATATGTGTATGCATTATAACGCTAGTGCTAGACCGGTTGCATCTTCGACTTTTAACTTGAAGCTTGGCAATTGCAATCTAGAATCAAAACTATTTGGATATATTTACCGTAACACATATTTTCTGTCATGGGAAAGAATTTAATAATGATAGTCTGAAAAAGACGACACAACAAACTGTGTCGTACTTTAACAAGTCAGTTATTAAAATGAGGCTTCAGGGTTCATATATTTCCTTTGTAATAATTCTGTGGGTGCATAAAGTGACGGTATGAGAATATTATAACTTAGCTCTGACGTAGATGTCGTATAAATCTCAATACTGCTTTTACTTTTTAAATGTGGCTTCGCTGTCTGCCGTAGGAAAGAGAAAAGGGAAGGATACATTAATGATAAACATTTTGTGTTTTAAAATACTTATCGGTTTTTAGTGGTTGCTATGGTTTCATCTTTTATTTTATACTTTGCTTTGCAAATCATCATCAGCCCATTATACTGTCCCACTGCTGTGCACGGACCGCTTCTTACTATAAGAAGCGTAGGGCCATAAGTCCACCACGCTGGCCAAGTGCGGGTTGGCAGACCGCACATGTCTTTCGAGAACATTTTGGAGAACTCTCAGACATGCAGTTTCCTCACAATGTTTTCCTTCACCGATAAGAAAGCGATAATTACAAATTTAAGAGGCTACCTCGAAGGTCAAAAAATTGTGCAGAGGTCATCGCTAAGTGCTAGCTATAAAGTTGAATGTCGCACGGTTTTGGACATGGCATTCCATCACGAAACTGTCTGAAATCTTATTTCGTTCATAACTCGAGTAATAATCGTTTTAGAAAAGAATCGTTAGACCAGTCCCTAATAAACTAGCTCTTCTTTCGTTGAGTAGCAATTTCAAGGCGAAAAGTAGTATACTTTGTCATGTCATTTCATTATTGTGAAAAGTTAAGAATTTTTTTAAATATCCGTAAAAATATTTAGAGAAAGCATGTTTTTCAAATTAAAATTCTATCGAGTGAATATCTTCCAATCGTGTATCTGTCCGAGCAGTCCCTAGATAAAGACCTGATCAATAAAATATAAAATGTTCACTTTGCTGATGTGTCTCACTGCTTCAAAATCTGTAATCAAAAAGGGCATACATTTTCGTGGTAGCGCCTTAATACGCACTTAACTTCGAAAAGTCATTGGTGCATGCCGTGGGTTCGAACCCGAGATCCTCTGCGTCGGTCGGTCTCTCCACTCGACTATCGCTGCTCGATCTGCTTTTCAAATAACTTGACGGAAATTTAAAACAAGCTTTTCAAAATGATTCAACACGTGTATATTATTTCGTAAAAATATATGTCTAAATAAATATTTTATTTTAGATTTGATTATATAATTATTCTTTATTGTACAACATATACACTATCATATCACAGGAAAAAATAAAAATATAAATAAAATGCACAATGGGCGTATTTTAATGGTTCGTTCCCCCAAAAGTGTGCATTTTACTTTCTTAACTAAACCAATTTGTGAGTGAGGTAAATGCTCACAGACTTATCACTTACTAACTTATTTAATTAAAACATATAGCAAATGTCTCTAAAGTAATGCAATGACCTTTTACATTTACACTGATTTAAACTAGTAGCATAATTTACGAAGAAAGCGTACATACTAGAGAATACACGTTCCAAGACTAACCTTATTACTGACTGCAGGTTAAAAATTCCCACATAGGTACATAAAATTAAAAACACTTTCTTCTACACATTTTAATTAACAACTTTACTCCGCATTACTGAGCTACTGTAAATCGCAAAGCAAAAGGGTATTAGCCACTGAGTTCTTTATAAGGCACGTTTCGCTTGTGTGTTTACTCGGAAAGCTAGATTTTATCTGTGAGAGTCGACACTTGTGTGCCACACTGCGCCCCGATAAAAAACCTCTTTGGAGTTCAACCCCCCAGTTCAATGGGATACACTTGTACCTTAGTTTTCTTTGTATTTACTCGATTGAACTGGAATGAAGTCGAGTAGTTGATGTTTATGTATGTCGGCTTTGGTTGCCGTCGAAATAAATTACTTGTATTTGAATTATGTTATAGAAGTATATGTTTATAATTTGTTGGTTATTTCTCTGTGCCATAGAGGGTTATTTAATTAATTAATTGCTACCAAGAGAAAAAAGAGACCAAACCATGGATCAACTTTCTTCTTTAATTGAGCTATACGTTAATTAGGTATGCAGTCACAGATCTTTTTCAACAACAATATCTTGAATTATAAAAAGAAGAAGTGGAAACATACATAATAACCGCACAAATATGCATATACATCTATAATTACAAACAAACGGAAGTTAACTAAGTACCACCAGTTTTAAACTTTTCTTCACTATTCCTTTTCATATATCTCGGCGGGTAGCTTGATTCTTGGCCGGTATCAACACTTCACATCACAGTTTGTTACAAGTTCACACCAAGTCAAATTTAACAAAACTGACTAGCTATTTTGTATTACTGAACACGAAACGAATGACAGTTTCTAGGTACTTGTTGTCCGGCCGGAGTCGTATTTACAAAGCCTATACCATTAGAGTGAAAGTGCAAACTGAACTGGCTTAGCTTTTGTTTGACAAAAACTTGACGAAACCCTAGTCTATTCTAGTACAGAAATGAACCGAAATCGCGTAGACTTTGTAGGATAAATTCATTCTACATTGCAGCAACAAATGCTATTCAATTTGGGTCTAGGTTTAGGACCACAATGTGCAGTGTTGGTTGGTTTGGTGCGAGTGTATGTAGGTAATTCAAGTAACTAAATAGGTTATGTTAGGTTCTCTTTTGACCCTTAACCCAAAAATAGGAGCCCTGCCTCGCAGCGCTCTGTCAACTTAGTTTGTATTATATTATATTAGTAAGTAGACTTTATGTCCAATTAAATAATTTTTAATAAACTAAGTTGACGGAGCCCTGCGAGGCAGGGCTCCTATTTTTGGGTTAAGGGTAAAAAGAGAACCTAACATAACCTATTTAGTTACTTGAATTACATACAGTCGCACCTAACAAACCAAAACCATGTTTGAAAATATCCCGACAAAGGCTTATCTATTTGAGTGAATATGAATCATACTGTACTAGGTTTTGTACGTGTATTTTCTTTTAAAATATCAAGGCACAAAAGCTAATCCATTTGAGTCAATTTTTTTACTGAAATATATTAGGTATTGTCGAGTAATATGCACAAACAAAAGCTATTCTATTAGAGTCTGACTCATGACTCAAGACTGACTCGTGAATATAGGCTTTGGAAATACGCCGCCCGGAGCCTCCAAGAGAAGTGATGGTTGTTGTTGCTCCGTTGAACGTCAACCGTCATCGCCCCTCTTCAACTGTAGCGAACGTCACTAGACTCTATCGAAGCGCGCCATCTTCGCACTTTCGTTTCGTAGTCAATTGACGTCCCGTACTGATCATTCCGATACGGCCATTTCATTATCTTTTATTGAGCCCCAATTTACTCTAGATTGCTTGTATGGTTAACGAAATTGTGTAATTGCATGCTGCTTTTATTACGTCCTGAACACGATCGTTCTAGATTGTGGCTTTTCAACCTTAAATAATTATTAAAAATAAACGACTCGCAGTTTATCTTAAGGTTTAAATATTCATAATGATTCTCTTTAATATCATTATTTAGTTATCTTTGTATCGATTTTTTGTGGATATATCTGCAATAATACGTTTTGGGAAATAAACATTGTGTATCAAAATTTAATTTTGATAAAAAAATAAGTTATAACTTGCTGTACCGCATAGTAAACATGTCTATGATTTCAACTATCTTAATATGAAAGATGAAATCATAATCATGTTTACTACCTCGTACAGCCGACAAACTTATCTGAAGTAAGCAGCAACTATATATCACACATTTCCTATTATATAAAAATAGTCGGCATAATAAGGCCATATAAAATACATTCACACATAATAATGCTCTCGGTAGCCCATTTTATTTTTTTCTGTATCGTAAATCTGGAGATTATATCACATCTCTAACCTACTTAGCAGTATTCATCGTGTGTCGGATTTTGTTTGCGGTCGGTTGTGGCACTTAACGGCCGGTCGCGATAAAAGCCTCTTTGTGCACACCCTCTATACAGAGCTAGGGAATAACTTTTTCAATGCAAGACTGCGCCCCGTGGCAAAGAGTTTTTGTGTACAAGCGGATTTTGAGTACACACACCATCTTAGTATAGATCAAGTTTTGTTTAAGATTTGCTATTGAGGTTTTCAGGAGATGGCACTTTAACTTTTCGATCGGGTAAGCTGATTCGCGTAATATTTTATTCGCTGACTGTTAAATATAGTTTTTACGACGATAGATTAAGTAAGAATTTTAATAAATTTTGTAGTCTTAGGATTTTGGTTGGTCTCACATTTTAAACCGATAAATAAATGTGCTGCAAACCTAAATGTTACAAGTAGAAATGCGAAATCTAACTAAATAAGGCTAGTGGATGTGGAAAGTTTTCAATAGTTATTTTAAGACTGAAAATAACAGTCTTGAACATTTCGCAGATTTTCTACATTATACTGATATTTTAGTTCGTATTGCACAAGGAAAAATCGTTTATACCCTTATAGTAAGCACTTACGTGAGATTAAAATAGTTCTGTGAATATGAACTGGTTAAGGTGTAGTTTATATTATCCTTCTAATCTAGGTAAGTCATTATACTTAAGAAACCCATGCTTTAAATAATTGGGCACACTCTCTGAGCGGTGGTACTCACATTGCCATCTCAAGAATCGAGTAGTAGTAACTAGTAGTACTGCTCCTAGTCAACATTTGTCGGCGACGCTCCCTCACTACGTGCTTTATTAAATTGAAACCCTACTCGAAATGTTATTTCCGGGAAATGTATTGAAAACAGCATTTGCAGTTTCATTTGAGTGTATTCAATTCGCGGCAGTAGTCGCTAGGAATTCTATCGAGTTGGCAATCTTAAACAGAAAGGACAGCTCCGTATTGCACGTTTTGTGTGACGTAGAAAATTAATAATCTTTCTTTATGTACGTGACTGCACACTATTGGAACGACGGTTGCTAAATTAAAAATATTATGTATAAGTAACGGTATTGAACAAAAGAATTTCATATTTTGCGTTCATGAAAGAAATTTAATTTGATACAAATCGACATAATACTCTAATCCATTTTTAACTGGATCTATTATTAGTTTCTATGTTAAACGATTATTTACTTTATCTTTGATAAATAATATTTAATATTTTCATAGGTTAGGTTTTCAATTCTTTACAAATTGTAGTAGAAAATATAATCTGCTATGTCCAATTATGGCTGAAACAAATTGATCATTATGGTTTTCCCACGTAACATTTTCTTTCAAACTTGCTTATCCTCGCTATATTATCCCAATAGACCATGTAACACAGTTGAGTCGATACTTAGGCACTACGACAAAAACGCTAACTTAAGTCATTAACCTATATTTAGAGAATACACCAAGACAAATATTTCGACTATTTTCGTACACATACTTGACAACATAAGAAGTAAGATGTCGAAAGGCGAACACATCTTATTGGATTTTTCATGTATGTTTTATGTATGTCTCTGTTATTAAACCTAATAAAATAAATTGTCACTTACTTGAAAGAGGCACTCAGGCGACACATAATAACTTCCTAACATAGAAGCTACCCATATATAGAAATCTTTATTTCTCTCTATTTTAACAGCCACTCGCGTCGGGTTTAAGCTTTCAAGCTCTCTTCAAAATATCTTTATAAGACTCTTGAAATGCCCGTGTCAAGCTGCGAGGAACGAATCCCACCTACGTAAAGGATGTTTGTATTATTCACTGTTAGGTTGAATAGAGAAAATACATTCAGCAATGTAGTTCTACCGGCCATTACAAGTTTTTAAACATTGCCAAAGAGGTTAATACTTTTGTCAGCGAGTACAAGTACTTTTACAAGCTAAACATGTATTTTTACGAAGGACACTCAACCAAAATTAATTGTAGATATTTGATTCTGCATTTTTGATTTTTTCTAATTGATTGATCATTCACCAGTGAAACCAGCAGAAACCAAATATCTGCGGTATGAAGCAGCGCTTTTCGTGCATCTTCGTCAGACAATTGGATGTGCCAAGACTTAAATTTATTTCATGTTAAAATACATCCAATTTAGTTCGTAATAAGACCGTCAAGGAACATTGCTACGATAAAGCATATACATTGTTTTCATACTCTCAAATATAAGCGTAATTGAAAGAAGTTAACTGTTATTTTCAAAATAATTATGCGATTGAGGACCGTTATATATAACGATGGGTATCTTCATTTTTGGCCGGTATCAACGCTTCACAGTTCTATGTGGGCACAGTTGGGTCTCTTTGCAATGAATACGCACTGAATACAACACACTGTTTATTCGAGGACACAAAATACAGTGTCTTCACGATCTTAATATGCACACGTGGCTCCGATGGATAACTTTTGGAAACGCGGCGAAGTCGGACGTAGGTGGGCCTACACATTTTCATTAGCAAACATTTGTTTCCTCCGCTGTATTTGTCAACAAAGTGTCAGTTGACAGCTCCACGTTCGCTTATAAAAATTTCAAATGACATTGACAGCTTTTTGTTTCCTCCGCTGTGTTTGTCAACAAAGTGTCCGTTGACAGCTCCACGTTCGCTTATAAAAACTTCAAATGACATTGACAGCTTTCAACTGCCAACCTCAGTGTTGCCAACCATCGTATTCGAATACGCCCAAATCTATTAAGATTTGACGTTCCGTTTTCCAATCTCCGACATATAAATATCAATATGAATTACTAGAGTAGTAATATATCGCAGCTCATACTATTCTTCTTTTATCTTAAAAAAAAAAATATATATTAATCGGCAGTTGCAATACACGAATAAACTCGCGAAACCCACGTTCGCGAGTTTATAATATTGAAAAAGGGCCATAATAAATGTAAATATCGTATATCGATAAAATACCCAAACCAGCGAACTGTATAAATACGGACCCGATTTTTATGAAAATGGAATATCTAAGGTATTAGATTTCACACCTTTCAAGTGAATATATACGGGCGATCTTCCGTACCTTTTACCCGTACAAGTATACGGCATGTTACGTAATATCATACCAGGGGAAATTATTGGTGTGGCAGTATTTTAAGAATTGACTACAGAATCGTGATCTTTCAGAAGATTTTTGCAAATTTTAGAGAGAGGTGGGTGCTTAATGGATCTGCGATGCAGCCTTGATGTTTGTTTGTTCGAGACAGAAATACACATTTGACATATCCATGTTTACTTTACGACATTTTTTTAACATAATGGGGTATAGGCATTTTTTGCTTGATACTGTACTTACCTCGCTTTAGTTGAAAAATTATTTTTGACTGCACGGTCACCAAGGCACCGAGAAATCTCTGTTCAATCCCTATATGGACAAAACACCTACATTATATTTGTGTAATCCAAAAGTTCAAGTTGTGATAATTCTATAAACCTTGTCTGTGTTCGTTATTATTTCCAACGTGATAACTATTCACAGCTTATCTCTAGAACGAACACATTACTACATCGGTTTAAAAGCTTGCTAGCGAGGCAGGAGCTCTAGCGTCAGTGTGTACATACATGTTTCTCTTTTTCCACGAGAGAGAAAACTTGCTATAAATGCAACACAAACTTGCTCGGTACGCGATAGGCGTCACCACGTAACTTGAGAATAAAGACTAACGTTAGAGCTTATTCAAATTAAAACTAGTACAGTGCAAATAGATCACAACTTTGTGATTTAAGTTGCAGGTTTTGGTTTCATTTTACTTCAACTGTACGTGTACATCGTTTGCTTAATGTAATTCGTGTGCAGCACATAGCTGTCGAGTTCGAGTGAAGTTAGTTTTGATTAACTGGTGATAATAACTGAAGTATATTGAGTTTGAAGCTGGGTCTGATCGATACAATGAATAATATTACCTGTTAATATGTTAAGGCCATCGGTTCTTCGAGCTATGTGCCCTGCCCACTGCCACTTCAGCTTGGCTATCCGGAGAGCTATGTCGGCGACTTTTATTAGGTATGTAGTAATGATAATTTTGGCTTCAAGGCTATAATTGTTGCATAATCAGGCATTCATCTATTGAAATTAGATTTCGGCTGTTTATACTTTGGAAGGACTGCCTCGTTGGTCTCACGGCATAAATGTGCGCGTGGGATTGGGAGGTCTCGGGTTCGATTCCCGGGTCGGGCAAAGTGTTATTGGGTTTTTCCATTAGGAAATTCTCAGTAACAGCACGGAATCTGGTAATGTGCCCGCAGTCTTCGGGCTACTATCGGCCGTGGCCAGCGTTCATATAACTAAACGTGAAAACGTATAAGCAATTCAACGTCTACAAAAACTTACAAACCGTGTCCTAGTTTGTATACCCAAATCATATCATGTGCATTAGGATAGGTTTTATTAGTACAAATGATCTGGAACTCGCTAGTATGTGAAGACCTTAATATGCTCCAACCAATGACTGTTGTTTCAATGCAAAACGCATTTACCTGCACTTTGGACCTAAGAGCGGCGAATCCGACGCTTCCGAGAGTAACTGCCATTCTTTATGATATTTTCCTTATTTGCCACAGCATAGCACGATGAAACACTAGCAACCCTAGCGACATAAACACGTCTCTTTCGATTTAATTCAAGATCGCGGGAGGCGGTTGGATGCGGGCGGCTTAAGACCGGTCTGTGTGGAGAACCTTGGGGGAGGCCTATGTCCAGCAGTGGACGTCGTTTGGCTGATATGTTGAATAAAAGTCATAAATTAAAATCATTGTTACGTTTCTAAAGACTGCTTCCGACTTCACTCCCAGTCTCGAAAGAATCATTTACGGTTCACACAAAGTGGTGCCTCGTGTGGGAATTGGACCCATGACACTCGGTGTAAACGCCGAGGCGATCAATAAATTGGTTTAACGATATCGCTTAAACATGATATTTGTTTGAACTGTAGGTACATATTCAAACATAAACTGGTGTTAATAACCTGCGGTAAAATCTCTCGTATGTTACCGACCTTATAGCGTGGCCACACATTGGATTCAACTTTGCGTCCAAGCTGGACTCAAATTTCAAATGACCAGTATTGAACCCAACTACTGCACCACACATTGGCTTCAATATGTAATTTGTAGCCAAATACTGGAAATAGACCAAACATTGGACACGTCTCAGTTGTAGTCGCAGAGCGACAAGACGATGGACGAAAGTCGAAAACTTATTTGCACTATGCTTATGCATATGGTTTAGGTACATATGCCTATTATTTGCATTGTACAAGAAAATAACGAAAAAAAAGGAGGTGGCGGCAATGACGTATTATGACATAGACGCGCCATACTCCCACAAAGCGGGTCTGAAAAACGGCTACAAAAACCAAATAATATCTTGTATGAATAAAGAAAGAGTAAGTAAATAAATACTACTATAGGGACACCTGTTGTTAGAGAGAGATCATTTTAGTTGTTTTTTAAATTCTTACACACAAATTATTGTTACGGAGCGTACTATCACAACACAGGTTCGCGCGTAACTAAACGGAATGGCGGCAATTGCCTTCATTTCAGTTTGCTATTTTAGTGTGCGGGCAACGCATCTATAGTTTTTATATATCTTTGGGTGGCGGGTGATTAAATTGCACTCTTCCGGAATAAAGTTATATAATATTATTATTACTAGACAAGTAAATGGAAATGTCTATTCCTACCCAGAGAAATACATTTTAACTGTTTTTTTATAGATAAGGAAATAATTTACTGGCGGAGATGCTTCATGAAGCTTCAGGACATTTTGAGAATTTCTGCAGAATGTCATCTTCTGATTTTGAATATCTGCTAGAAAAAATCAGCCCTGATTTAATCGATCTCTTTCTTTTATTCCAATGATATTTATATGTTGTCATTAACGACTCCTTTTTTCTTTTAATTTTTGCAATGGTGACACCACTTTAACTAAACGACGAGCGTATTCTTTCCCATGCATCTGCTAAAACATTTCTGTTTTTATGGAATTTATTGGTTGAATCCCATAACGCTGGTTCCCCTTGGTATAATTTAATAAACTCCAAAACATGTTCATTTGACCAGTCAATCGACAGCGTTGTCATTTCGAAAATAATTACGCACCTACACAACCAAGTAACACGTACGAACAACAGCGCTGCTCGCGACGAATGAACAAACCAATGTGTGGCGCGCGAGCGGCATTTTGTCCAAGATGCCCGCGCGCACTCCCCCTTCATACCCCTCGCCTTTGAACTTACTTCAAAAACCGACTCGAAACGGGTCGGTGTTGGACATTTGATTGTGATTGGACGCAATGTTCACATTGTATCCAAGACTGATCCACACATTGGTGTGTTGGACCCAATACGTAACATTGGTGCAAATATACCCAATGTGTGGCCGCGCTATTATGTGACGTCATACTACCGACACGGTAATATAATCTAACAGTATTGTAACTCGGCCGTCTTCGTGAGTTATATACCTACCAGACGCGTCGCATGCGAGCTGCGGCACGACCGCGGCTGTGGGTACTTTTGGCACACCGCACAGTCTAATGGGTACTTTGCTCGAGGCGCGTAGGTATAACTCGAGTTTCGTGCGTTTGTATGGAGTTACAATACTGTTAGATATTATTACCGTGCTACCGACCTACATCGGAGACTAGTCGGTGCATATTTAACACATATCGGATTACATCCAGGGGTTGTGTGATAGTGCATAACGCGTGAACCCCGTACAATATAGCCTTGTGTGGCACGGGAAGCAACGTACAATATTATATGTACATTTACCATTTACGGCCAGGTGAACAGATGCACTAATAATAGCACTTTGTGAAGTAAAAAAGATTTCGACATAAAAATCTTTTTATATTCGAATATGTTATAGTGGACGTTTCGTTGTCTCTTCTGGAACTCTCTCTCTTCTCTCTTGTAGAACTCTTGATTAATAAAGTAAGTATATTATGTGATGTATGTATACTTTAAAATTTTTTGTTATATACTCGTACCTATTTTTCATTGCTCCTTTTAACTATAGCTTAATATATTAAATATTAAATGCGTATGTGTGTTTGTTTCTTTATTTTCCTTTCACGAAAATAGTTGTTGAACGGATATTGATAAAACTGTTGAATATAATTATATAGCTTATCTAAATAACACATAGACTTACCTTTTGTCGTAATAGCTGCGGGAAAAGTATACAAAATTGTACCAGAAATATACTGACACAACGTTCTTTGCTGAGAATTACTTAATTATACTTGAATAATAATGAATTCTAAAGGATCCTAAACAATCATTAAGAAATAAAGTACCCCTTAAAACTGTGAAGTATGTAAAATGGTCACAGCTGCAACAACCGTCTCTCGTTACGTTATAAAGCGGTACTTTAATGTGAAATTACTAGTTTATATTTTATAGTAGGTGCAGTGCTCTGTGGTCATTTTGTACCGCGTATTGTGGACTGCATTGTGACGGAATGCATATAATATGATACAATTATACGGAGCGCCGACTGCGCCTAATGACCGGCCTAGAAACATGAGGGCAGGCAACGAACTAAAGAACAATGCCCATTTCTGGCCCAGTTTGGAACTCATGAACAGCACAATAAAGTTTCAATTAGTTGTTGAATAATCCTTTTTATTTATAACTTAATTTATAGGCATTACTAAAGGTGTTGGAGAGAGGGACTGAGGGAGTTACTCTGACGAGTAGATACCTGTCATAGTATCTCCCCCAGTGCAAGCAGTCAACCGAAAGATGGCGGTCAAACCATCCGGACCTCGCGGAAGTAAATCCCAAGTTGCTAGATGGGCAGCAGCGTCCAGCACTAAAAACTTCCGCCACTGCGATCGCCAATACGCCTGCCAAGCGTGGCGATTATGGCAAATCCCCCCATAGATGAACCACACCAATAAAAACCGGCCCCTAGTCCCCGGCGGCCCCGCTAGTCCTGGTTATGGTAGCGGCCATGGTAACGGCGGGGCAAGGGGTGCGAAGAATCTCCGGAAGAGATCGGGCTACCACCACCAACGACAAATGGTCCTGACAACACTGGACACGCGTACACTGCGGACTGACGAGCAGATTGTCGAGCTGGAAGAAGAATTGAGCAAGTTGCGATGGGATATCATAGGCCTATCTGAAGTCCGAAGACAGGGGGAGGACTCGATAGTTCTCAATTCCGGCAACTTGCTCTTCTACCGTGCTGGATTGACTACCGATATATCGAAGTGCTGAAGTGTTTAAATGAAAACGCCACTATGTCAGTCCGCTTCCAGGACCAGAGTTCGAAACCTATTCAACTCCAGCAAGGGGTGAGACAGGGGGATGTCATATCCCCGAAACTGTTTACCACTGCGCTGGAGGATGTTTTCAAGCTTCTGGACTGGAATGGACTCGGCATCAACATCAATGGCGAGTACATCACTCACCTTCGATTCGCAGACGATATTGTAGTCATGGCTGAGACCATGGAAGACCTAGGCACAATGCTCGATGGCCTCTGTAGAGTCTCCCAACAAGTAGGTCTTAAGATGAACATGGACAAGACGAAAATCATGTTGAACGTCCATGTTGTACCTGCTCCTATTCAGGTTGGGAACTCTACGCTCGACGTTGTCGACAAGTATATCTACCTGGGACAAGTAGTCCAATTAGGTAGGTCCAACTTCGAGAAGGAGGTCAATCGTCGAATCCAACTCGGTTGGGCAGCGTTCGGGAAGCTACGACGTATATTCTCGTCCGATATCCTGCAATGTCTCAAGATGAAAGTCTTTGACCAGTGTGTGTTGCCAGTGATGACTTACGGATCAGAGACGTGGTCGCTAACTATGGGCCTTATCAGAAGGCTCAAGGTCACTCAGAGGGCGATGGAGAGAGCTATGCTTGGAGTTTCCCTGCGAGATCGAATCAGAAATGAGGAGATCCGCAGTAGAACCAAAGTCGCCGACATAGCTCTCAGGATAGCCAAGCTGAAGTGGCAGTGGGCAGGGCACATAGCTCGAAGAACCGATGGCCGTTGGGGCAGAAAGGTTCTGGAGTGGCGGCCACGTACCGGACGACGCAGCAGAGGTAGGCCCCCCGCAAGGTGGACCGACGATCTCGTCAAGATCGTGAGAGGCGGTTGGATGCGGGCGGCTCAAGACCGGTCTGTATGGAGAACCTTGGGAGAGGCCTATGTCCAGCAGTGGACGTCGCCTTCGTTTGGCTGATATGATGACTAAAGGTGTGCTGAGTAACTTATTCAATAAAAAGGTTTAAAAAGATGTGTTAACGTCTAAAAAGCCAACACGTAATAGATCAGAAATTGCCAGTAAAGAAATTATAATATTAAATCGATTATCACTTCTTCTTTATCGATTTTACGTTTTCTCTACTCAAATGAGTTTTAATGAGTAATAGTAAATCTCTACTTGGTCCTTAAACATTAAAAATGTGTGTATTTTTAAGGTATATATGCGATTAACGACAAATAAGTTCGATTTTGAACCAAATATATAGATTATAACCCATCTCCGAAATCCATATCGATTAATCAATATCATTTAAAACTGTAAAATGGCAACACTTTTTTGACTCTTAAGTAAATGTCAATAATGTCATATTCAGTTTATTCTATTTGTTACCTATTTGTTTTGCTCGTGCACATTGTGAATGATTTTGATGTTTTTGGATCTTGTACGACTTTTGGTTTTTGCTTTTGGATTTCTTACTCACCAAATGATTAACTCATTCCTTTCTACGCAAAACTACGAAATACTTTAACTATCCTAATAAAAGTGTGTACACACCTAATATTTTGTGAGCATATAAAAGTACTTCTTGTAATAAATCTATGAATGTGATGGACTTCTAATCAATCACAAAATTCTAGTTTAACACTCTTTTATTGAATGCAATAACAACTATTACGATTTTTGACTGTCCACATCTGACCACAAAAATGGGCATTGTTCTTTGGATACTTTACATGTAAGTGGTGAAAAGTGATTTGTACTGAAGATGAAGCACTTGCAATGATTATAAGGACTTTTCTTGGGACTATTCACAGATAGTCATCTGATCACCTGGATGCTTATAATCTATACTATAATATAATAAAGCGAAAGAGTTTGCTTTTTGTTTGTTTGAACGCGCTAATCTCAGGAACTACCGGGCGGATCTGAAAAAATCTCTTTGTATACGATAGCTCAGTTATTCCGGAAGGCTATAGGCTATATAACATAACGCTTCGACCCTTTGGGACCGGGCAAAAGGCTAAAAAGGCTATAAGATAATGTCGGCTAATCTCAGGAACTAGCAGTCGGAGTTTAAAAATTGTTATTGCCTATGATAGCCCAATTATTCAGAAAGGCTATAGGCTATATAAAATTACGCCACAACTTTTGGGGGCCCGACAAAAATAATAAAATGGTCAAACGAGAAGGGGGAGGGTTGGGTCAAAGGCAAAAAAGGCTAAACGAATAGGATACAATCTATATGGGTATCGTTTTCGAGATTTTCGGGACACTGATTAATAATATGAAAATTATTTAGTGATCCAAGATGGCGGACGGGAAATCAAAGAAGGCGGATGAGAAAATTTTAAAAATCAATATGGGTATCGCCTTCGTTATTTTAAGGGGTGGGGCATCGAAATACAACATCTATTTCGTGATCAAAGACGGCGGATGGAAAATCAAAGATGGAGGAAGGGAAAATTTAAAAAAATCAATATTGGTACCGTCTGCGATGTTAAAAGGGATGGGGAATCCAAATACAACATCTGTTTCGTGATTCAAGATGGTGGATGGGATATCAAAGATGGCGGATGGGAAAATTAAAAAAGTCAATATGGGTATCGTCTCTGATGATTTATGGGATAATGAATCCAAATACAACATCTATTTCGTGATCAAAAATGGTGGATAGGAAATCAAATATGGCGGACGGTATTTTTTTTAAAGTCGATATGGGTATCGTCCCCGATATTTTAAGGAATGGGGAATTCAATATTAAATAAAAAACTATGTTTGTTTGTTCATCATTTATAGTCTCTGAAATGATAAGAGATTAAGCGCTAAGTCAATGGTAACTTTGGAAAAGGGGTTTGGAAAAAAAGGGAATTAAATAAAAACTCTTAAAAAGGCGATACGGAGTTCGCTGGGTCAGCTAGTTATTCATAAATACATACAAATTGTAGGTAAGAACTACATACAGAGTACAGTCATCATCAGGCTCATCACACAAAGGTTTTTCCGAAATGGAAATCAGACCTTAAACTACTAAACTATCAGATAACTATAGCAATCAGTGTAGCAAATTTTAAGGACCAGTTTCACCGCTGTCTGATAAATTCCTGTTAAATTTATAGTCAGATAATAAATACAATATTTTATCTGGCTGATAAGACCAGTACGATGAAACTGGGCTTGAGTCGTTGTACTTGCCACTTGAATGGTTATATAATCATCTTTGGTGCATGTGGAGAGCCTCGGAGAAGGCCTGTGTCCAGCAATATACATATTTTTATTGGTGACTAGATGATGCCCGCGGTTACACCCGCGTTATTTAAGGCTACTGCTCCGCTCCCGCGGCTCATAGTGTGATGTTATATAGCCTTCCTCGATAAATGACCTATCTAACACTGAAAGAATTTTTCAAATCGGATCGGTAGTTCCTGAGATTAGAGCGTTCAACCAAACAAACAAACTCTTCAGCTTTATATACCTATTAAGGGCCGATTTCACCAGCGCATATAAACGCGTTCAGTTCAACTTAAAACTCCGTTCAAGCGTTTAACTGAGATCAAATCGTCATTTTGCATTTCACCACTGTAAACTAAAACATAGTTACAGTTAAAACGAGTTTAAGTTCTGAACGCCCGATTTTCGGCGTTTAACCACTTAAACCGGTTTATAGATTGTTCTGACTTGTCATTCTTGTACATATTTCACATTGTCTGTTTTGTTTGTTTGGTAATCCAATATTTTAAAAACTTGTAATTTAAAGGGCATTAGCGTTAGCTTTTGAAGATAGTGACGGCGATGACTATTTTCTCCGTCGTCCTAGAAGGATTCGTCAGAAAGAACATTTTAACATCCTTGATGATCAAGACTTTTCACCAGATTTTGACTTACAAAAGCAACAGTTTTGTCTATTTTGGAGTCAATTGAAAATAAAATAGAGTATAGTTCCAACATGTAAGTTCCTATTAAATAAATTTACTACATAATAATTTTACTAACAATAAAATAATACCACGCAGGTACGCAACCATAGAGCATAGATATTTACAATAGAGGCGCATTTCTTATGGGCGCTCTGTAGACAAACTTTCTGTGACCAGTGTGACCCATATTGTCGCTTGGCGGCGTGGCAGTCGCGCTGTGACAGCTGTCTCTACGAGAGCAAGAGAGACGAACGTTTCTCCTGTGTATCATAACTACGAGAGCAAGAGAGATGGAGAACGACGCCAGCGCCTACACTACACTGACGTGTCGCCAATTCGTCAATTGGAATCGGCACACGAAATCCTTAAGAAATGCGCTTCTATTATAAATCTGTATTCATTGACGCAACCAAGACGCAAAGTTTATAAATTGACAATGACAATCCGCTTTTTCTGACAGTTCCGAGAGGACGTTTACGTTTTACATACATACATACATATCGTCACGCCTTTTATCCCCGAAAGGGTAGGCAGAGATGTATCTCTACACCCACTTCTCGCCAGATGTACTTTAGTCCCACGTAATAAGGGGCGAGCCTATTGCCGTACCGGGCACATTTCCAGACTCCGTGCTGCTACTGAGAATTTCGTGACAGAAAAACCCAATAACACTGCCTGACCCAGGAATCGAACCCGGGACCTCTCGATCCCACGCGCACATTTATGCCGCGAGACCAACGAGGCAGTCGTATAGGGTTTGATGTCGAGTTTTCCGTCTCTACGCAAAGATGGTATTTGCATCGTGTTATCCCTTAGTCGCCTCTTACGACACCCAAGGGAAGATAGAGGGTGGTGACACTTGTATTCTATGCCGTCAACCACACGGCCACGGTTTACGTTTTGTTTTACGAAATAGCATAAAAACTCGGTTTTACTGAACGCGATCAAGTGAACTCATAAAGTAGGTGGTGAAATCAGTTGGACGTAAATCAAGATCAACATCGGCATTTGATCTCGTTTTATTGAAGTTAGGTTTAGTAAAACTAGTTTTGTATTAAAATTGGTGAAATCGGCCCTAAGTATATTAAGTATTAGATTAGATTTTCGGTCGATCAGCTAAAATAATGTAACATCTAAATCAGTCTATCAAAAAGAGATCTACAGATACAAAAGTACAATAGTTTACTATAAAGATACTTGGATAAGCGAAGCTTATAGAAATAAATCACCTGAATAAGCAACATAACTATTCACAACGCTTCATCCAATATTAAATATTCAGTAAAGGATTTTCATATAGCAGCTTTATTGTTAATTTTCCTTAGTTGCCTCGCACGTAAAGCGAATAGAAGAAAAAGCAATAAACTAACTGACACAGGTTTTCCTACACATGAGGAAATAAAATAAAGACTCTTTGAAACATAAAACGAGACGCATTGGAAATATATTGATGTTGTTTCCTTATTGTTTTAAAGAAGTGTTAAGACTCATTAATGATATACATTCATTAATGATTTTCAATATTCAATCCATACATGGATTTTGAGATTCGAGATTCGTATTTGACATATTTTGTATGGAGCTTATGTCAAAAACGAATCTAAAATCTATTGGAGTAAATTTTAATACTGGCTGTTTATATGAATACTGGCCGTATCATGTTTATAATCTTTATCTGTGGCTTTTTGAATTCAAACATTACGTATCGTGTGTTGTCTTCTTGTTATGTCTTCTTGTAGATATTTTTTATTCTTGTTTTGTTTCGCTTACTGTGCCGTTTAAATAAATAAAATGAATATAATTAAAGGTCGTTTCACTGATATTTGTCTTAAATTAATGAAATTGGGGGGCAATTGGGGCACTATGAAAAAAATACTTAGAAAAATTTCGCGACCAATTTTGAGGTAGCGCTCGCCGGCCGCTGCCGCGGCACCGCTCGGTTCGCTCGCTTGGCTCGCGCGTAGTCGGTCACAGTTCTAACCTAACCTATGGATCCCTTCGACATCGTTTTTACGACAAACGGTTAGTCGGAGACAAAAAACACTAAAAAACTTTTAGCCTTATATTTAGGTGTTTTATACGATAGAATCGAGAAAATAAATGATTTGCAAAAATATCACTTCTTTGGCTAAACTTTTTAAAGTTCTCGCGCCGTAGCGCCCTCCTAGGCTACACTCCAACCGAAATTCATAAAACACGACTCATTTACGATTATGTTTATGGCCTGGGAGTTTATACCGTAGTTTTAACCGTACCTAAACCAATAACTATAGGACCGATTCGGTTCTGGCACTTCGCCGGCCGCTGCCGCGGCACAACAATTGTTATATAATAATTGTTATTACTTGCATATTTTGTCAGCCACATTTATGTTTTGTATAATAGTACCGTCGGCGCGCCGTCTTCTAGGTTACATAGATTAGGATTTCATGACATTCAATAAGAGCTCAGTTTGAAGCAGAACTCTTTATACTCCGATTACCGGTTTTTGATATCAAAGCTGGTGCAGGCAAGTAGAAGTCATTTGCTTGCGGCGAGTAACTGGTATTATTTATACTCCCTACTCATTCAAGAGTTCCAAATATACTTATAAGATGAATTTAAATTTTGCGAGACTAATATGATCCTCATCGGATAAATGCAATACAGAACAAAGTGAAATGTGAGACTGCTGAAAGCTGCATGCTAAGGGCCTATTAATAAAACATGTTCAGTGTACTATCACTGTGCACTGTTTTCTATTGAGATTCATATCATTCATAGTAATTCTGATATCTCGTCAATCAAGAAACGTCAATTGATAAAAAACAATATATCAAATTTAATAATAGCCTATTGTCCGTGATGTATTATTCTATCAAAATACTGACTACAATATATAAACGAGCTTCAATATTAATAACACTAACAACCAATCATTAGTCAGTTTGAAATTAGGTCAGTGGGGAATAAAAATGGACAACCGTCGCATCCTGCACTCCAATGCAGAATACCTACACAAATCACGCAGTACCTATGTCGATATAAAACGTATAGAGCACTTAGACTAGCGAAATTTGCAAGTTGTTCGTTCTTAACGATTAGAGAGTACGTTTGCTCAATAATAAAGTGTCAATTTGCCCGAAGTAGAGCTTGATTTGTGGGATCCAGAGCTATGGCGAGTCATTGTGAAGGATTTCTATGCTTTTAAAACCGGCAGACTATACAGGCTGATTTTTAATTGGTTTTGGAGCGAAAGCCATCTTATTACATATCGTTATTAGAACCTAACCAGCTAATAATATTTGAAATATAAGCTAAAAAAATCTTGATAAATTAATTAATTTAATAGTACTTGAACACAAAGTATCACTGCCGCACACTGGCGAAGTACGAGCGATCGTGTCACACACACACTGGCAGTTATTACCGCCCTCCCACTCCCCGCCATGCGCGCGCGCCACCCTCCGCTGCAGGGCGCCAGCAGGGGGCGGGGGCGGGGCGGCGGCGCGGCGGGGTGCGCCCCGTGCGGCGCGGGCGCAAGTTGACCTTCAGTCTTAAGAAATTAGGTCAATGGGACAGTCGTTTAACACGCTCCCGTCACTCTGTGTCCGTGTTACGTAATTAAACTACAATCGTGGATCCTTACAATACTGATGTGTTCGCTAGTGGATTGATAGGCCGCAACCTGACCTGACTCCATAGGGTTTTATTAGTGGATCAAGGTTATAAGATTTGTGTACAAAGAAGAAACGGAGTCGCGAGAACGCGAGAAACATGTGTGTGTAAATTGATTGTGATGTAAGCAGAAGACTGTAAAGGTAAGTGATTTGCTTTACTCATTGTTGTGAATACCATCGTTGATAACATGTTTTAAACACGCCAGAAATAAGTAAATACCTAAATTCGGCTTTTACTAGTTATTGAAAATGATTATGTACCGACGATTAATACGTAAATAACAATAAGTTCTACTTTTCGTCCACTAGTTTATTATGATTGCGTGAACCCACAGCTTATTTCTGTTGACTTACGAAGGAATAGGTGGGTACAGCTATTTAGTTACATGTGTTTATTATTTTAATTATTAGGTATGTGCTTAAAATTAATGAAGTTGTCATCGTAATTAATTTGTGTTTTGTAAGTACGTAAATTAGGTATCACTATCCATCCGTACTTCTTATGCTGGGGCCTGCCTCACTACTGGCTAACGTCAATGTCTGCTAGCGCGATAACTATTGCGATATTTTTTTAAAGTAGGTGACTAAAACGTCAACGTGAATGCCCATCATTGGCGATAAAAACGCCAAACGCTAATGTTAATGCCGTTGTCAAATTATCGCGTTAAATCGTGGCTACACCTAAAGTTAACGTACATTATCGCAATAATTAATGGCATTTCTCGTTAGTATAGCCCCAGTAGAAGTGCTTTGCTGACTGATACGTGTTTTATGGGTAGGTAGTTACCTACTGTTACACGCGCTGTACGGTACCTAAAACAGCTGTTGACCTCGCCGCGCGACGTCAACAGCTGTTTTTAGGTACCTACAGCGCGCCGACGAGTCGATCGACGATCGAGTCGCGCATTACTACGTATTTTCTAGAGTTATGGACGTTTATAACTTTTTTATTTTACGTGGTAGGTAAATTTTGATTTTGAATATGAATAGCAGACATTTTTCCAACGTGAGGTTTTTTTCCTAAACCAATAAAATATCAGCGTGTATAGGTTGAATTACGTCATAGTTCCAGAATTACTACGTTTGGTAAATACCTGATAATTTCAAAACACATTTTAAAGTACATAAATAATAAACTTCTGAGTCTAGAGATCACAAAGACACGGGCGTCCAAAATGTGTTTAATCACTAAACAAAATTCCTGTCAGGTGAATTGCTAACTGCAAGTCATGCTCATCATTTTAGCGGTGTCGCATGTACCCAAGGCGTTTTCCTGTAAGCCCGAGGTTCGCTTTCTAAGCTAAGGGCGGTTTCAGATTAGCGTATTTTTCTGCGCGTATACGGTCGTTTTAGTATACGCGCTTACACGCTACATTACGCGCTTCAAAAATCTGGACTGGCACAAACGGGCATATATCGGCGTGTTTGCTCGATTTTGACGACTCGCGCTTATACGAGCTTAGAAGCGCGTCAACGCTCGTACGAGTTGCGCGTGTACCAAAAGGCGTGCCTATACGCGCCTACATGCGCTTCTAAAAACGAGCTTATACGCGCGTGTAAAACGCTCATCTGAAACCGCCCTTACCAGATCTGACAGAATGTTTGCGTTTTAACAAAGCGTCTGACTTGCACAGCCTAGAAGTCAGTATAGAACAGTGTCAGATATTTCTTCTCACTTCGCTAATCCACAATGAGTTTCTTCAAAACCACTTTATTTCTAGTATACTTAATATAAATGAACTTTGTATCCTCAACCGCCATGGCACATTCGTACCGTATACAGACGATACAGCTTGTTTCTTCGCTGGCACCATTGTAAACTCCAGAAATTTGCATAACGCATGTTTTACTAACTAAAATAAAAAAAAATAAAACCCTAAACACATTCTCATCATTTTCATAAGCACTTGAATGATTAGAATTACGTGTGAGTTTCTACAGTGTATGTATTTTTAAAATGTAGAGGCAGAAAGAACGGCAATTATTGCCCAGATCTAAATTATTAAGGCGAGGATTTCCCAAAATACAGTGTTATCTAGCGTGGTCAAACGCGTTTTATTTGTAAATAACAGAGATTTAAATTCGGAAAAAAATATATGTTATTCTACAGCATTAGATCTTTATATTTCGGCCATTCGAAACACGATTACTGTCATTTGATACGATAGAAAATAATCGCGAATATAGGTCTGTTTAAACAACTTTTCCCGCTTCATTTGAGTTGTATTGGGATTAGAATTTTTAAAAGTATACCAAAAGAAAGGTCATGTAAAAGCGGATGGTTCTCGGCAATCACATCATGAATTTTAATATATACAAAAATATAATACCGAAAATACGTAATTTCCTACTGCCGACGCGCTCTCTCCGGCGTCGTTCAGTCCCGAGCGGGATGTAATGGAGATAGGACGTATCGCTGGTTTGCAGAGCGCACCGCAGGATTACGAATTATTTTATCGTCAGTTACGAATGTCATCAACTCATCATCACTTATTGATAAATATATTACATCTAGGTTTAGTTTGTAAATAGGTATTGTAAATTTTTTGTAAGTAATAATAGTGTATATAAGTAAAAAGTATAGTTTTAAAAATATCGTTTTGATTATTGGACAAGATAACGACTTGATAACAACAGCATAGTTAGGTAACAGTACTTTAGAAAAATATTGATTTGGTGTATATTGTGGATGATTTATAGTATTATTGTTGTATTGGGTACCTACCTAAACAATAATTCACACTTTTATTCTGTGTACCTATATACGGAAATAAAATGTGAGATGTACCTAAAAGTTATACAAGCGAATTTTATAGGTACCTACCTACCTAAATAAATACAAATATCCGCAGTTACCTACTTAGTGGTATTTATGGTTACTGCCCACCCTCGTGGGTAGTAGCGTGATGTTATTTGGTATAACCTTCCTTAACAAATGGGCTAGAGAAGCAAATAAATGTTAGAAATTGGCCTGCTAGTTCCTAAGACTAGCGCGATCAAAAACAAAAAAAAAATGAATTTCCGTCTATTCAATAATTCTATTGACTATTTCCACCGATAATATCATTGATTTCCACACTATTACCAAACACGGAACAATGGACACCTAATAATATTATAGTAATTATTTATCACGCCGAGGAAGAATGCACTGGTGTCACAGCTTAGAAAGGTAGGTAAGATGTTCGGTAGGTAAGTATATCAATTTGACCGACAAATAATAACGAAAACTAGAGTTTATTATTGGTTGGCGGAAAATAAGCGATGTCAATAAAGTTTATTATTTATTATAAAATGGTAAGATTAATGTAATTTTTAGGATTCTAAAACTAAAAAATAATGTTTTTACTTATTCTTGTGACAGTGAACACCAATCAGAGAGCATTACGTCAAACAGTACGTCCACCATTCATGTTGTTGACGTTTTAGTAGTAAATACAACTAAAAAGTAAACGTTTCTACCTGTCAAATCGAATATAACAAAATAAAAATGGGTGCATCAGACCAGACTTCATTCACGGATTGTTTTGTTTTGTACTTTGTGATATCACTCAACCGCTATGGTGGTTTACAGCGTTTTCGTGTCAAATTCAAAAAGTTTTTTAAAAAGCCGTAATTAGTAATATTGCTGATTGTTTTTTGAAGAAAAATCAGGTATTTCAGTTAAACATCTAATAAAGGAACGAATCAATCGCTAATTACGTTTTAGGATACAAGCGTATTCTCTGAGACAATATTTAGGTTTGAATGTATGTCTCAAAGTACCGTAGAGTAGTTTTGTTTCGACAAAAGTGGTAAATCAAAGAGGTGTAACGGTAGTCAACTATACGTTTTCAGCCTAACGTGAAATACATGAGCCTTAAAATGCAGTGGACTCATTAAAAAAGTAAAAAACATATTTTTAAACACTCCTGACCAAATATAAAAATATCGTCTAAACCTTTTGTAGGAATGTCTATGACCGGTCAGGTACAGATGTCTTGCATGATGTACAGGCAAGGCACCATGTGGTTGAAGAGATGTTGCGTCGCGACGTTCTCAGTTTCCAATGTTACGGCCGGTTCTTGTAGAGAAAAGGCCAGTCGGAAACACCTGGATATCACTATAGTGACAGCAGCCGCAACCCAATCCAAGAAACGGCGCTACAAAAGTTGGCGGAATGCCCCGCTTATGCGTCCCAGTGCCGTGAACATCACCATCTTAAGCCTTTTCCGACCATTTTGGTGTAGACCTCTACAACAAATTCCTTTCCGTTCTGTTTTGGGCAGTCTTCAGCCAATTACTGCCTGCTATCTTTATGATGTCTTCTTTCCATCTCATTTGCCGTTCCAGCTAGTCATTTACAATCCCATGGTTGCCATTTTAATATTTGCTTGCACCATGTTTCGGGATTTCTGGCTACATGTCCGGCCGCTACTCTTTTGGCAACATCTGGTACTAGACTTTCTTTTCGGAGCTATTTATTCTTCTTTCTGTCTCTGAGTGTCACTCCTGCCAGTTTTCTCTCCATTGTTCTTTGAACAACTTCAACTTTCTGTAGCGCTGCCTCTGTAGTAACCCAAGTTTCGGCTCCTTAGGTGAGCACTGGCAGGACGCACTGGTTGAATATTCTTGCTTTTTGTTGCTTCGTAAAAGCAAATGCCAGTTTATCGAAAGCAGCCCAACCCAAATGGATACGTGTATCAATCCTGTTCACTTGGTTTGCTTTGCCCATCTTTATTTCTTGCCCTAGGTATAATATACTATTTATTGAGGAATTCTAATCGGGTACATCCTACTGCAATTGTTATTCCGCTGGAGTTTTCACTGGTCATGTTTCGAATTGGCCGTAAACTGATCGCGGCAATTGTTACATAGTCTAACAGTCGTACCCTCGCTACTTGCCCTGCCCATAGTCTGGTGCGTGATGGCTTGGAACGTCAGCGTCTCTTTCTGTGAGGCAGTAATGCTTATCCATCAGATATTTCGCTCTTGGCTTACTACCTGTCATTACCTGATGCCATTTAAATTGCAACATGCACGTTATTTTAGCCAAAAAATAACAGTAATTACTTAGGATTTATTTTAGGAACAGAATAGATTCTTTGAGCTGGAATATGATCTCACAGACTGCACTTAGAACCTTAGTGTAGTAATAAAAAATGTTTATTTCGTAATATTCTATAAGTTTATTTTAGTTGGCCGGCACCATTGACATATATTTAGTACATATATATCGATGGCCGGCACTTTAAGAATAGCCTAAATTTGTATGGAGCTGGGTGATCTCCTTTATTATGCATGCACGTGTGTTTGCATGAGTAAATATTGCTATAACTATTGCCCTGTAATAAAAATCTTTTGTATTATTGATCTTTTTCCGGTACTTTTTTGACAGAGTAGTATCTTAGAGATTGCATAGTTAAAATAAATATAACAAAATGTAATTATTGGTGATTAAAAGTAGCTATGAGTATCTTACCCTTTATGTGTATTATTGGTTCTATGCCGTTGTTTTGCTGACAGTAGCAACGAATTAATTAATTTATATTAATCTAATCCTTTTCCCTAAGATTGATATCGAACAAGCGATACTTTCGCATTGCGAGCGATCATAAGTTTTTTTCATAATTAACAACAAACATTATTATTGTTCATAAATTATCTACTGATTACTATTGTCACTATAAACAAAAGCAATTTTGTAAAACTACTTTCGAATTTCATAAAGGTTTATTCAAAACTTTGCAAATTATTTATACTCGATAAGTAAGTTTACAACATGTAACAAGTTTAATGCACATTTTGAAAGTACTTTGTTCAGAATCAGCTACTGAATCCATTTCTGACATTTTTAATATCATTTTTTTTTAATCCTAAAATAATTAAAATTACGTAAATTATAGTCACTCATTGCTTTGAAAAGGCAAAATATACGAAAATAAACCTTAAGTCAACGTAGAACGGCTTCTTTTTAAATGCATTGTTTTAGTGGTTCCACGTACAGGAACGCACACATTAATACAACATAACAGCCGGTACAAGACAATAACACACAATTGACCACCAAAATATCTATCATCTTTCTTTCGCTTACGTATTAACAGCGGGAAAGAGCGAGACGTAATGTGTCTCACTTGTCACCGTCGCGTCGGTCGCCCGCGCTGGTAGGTACAGCGCCGGCCGGCCGGGCGGCCATTGTTGCGCTTAGATAAATAAAATTAGTCATCTACCTGGATTCTCTGTGAGTGTAGTGAAAAAAAATGTTTAACAAGTTTACTTGTTTATTTACAAAATGTGTATTATCAACATGATGGTGCCCCCGCGCGTTTGACGTAGAACGTTCGAGATCATCGTGAAGTCGAATACAAGGAGCGCTGGATCGATCGCGGCGGTCCTGTCCAGTAGCCTCCTAGGTCGCCTGACTTGACGCCCCTAGACTTTTGCTTTATGGGGACATACCTATTAAACCACTAGTTGATTGTGTCGAGACAACAAGTGCCGGGGAGTTAAAATAAGATATCAGCTGCTTTTGAAACAGTGAAAAGAAACATTGTGTGTGTGTGAACTAAAGGAATATTTAAGCCGGGTGGTGGACACCTGATGTCAGCATTTTAAACAAAGGACGCCGAACAAGTGACAATAAGCCTGTGAGTCATTTGGTTATTCTTTTATTGTAAAAAAATTATTATTCACAACTTTAAACACGCCGTTCTTCTTTAATTCTCTCATTGATACCCTTTTAATACTTTAATTTCTAATGTTTCAATAATGCTAACTAGGTATGATTATTATGATTAAATTAAGATAGTCACAATAGCCACTAAAGATGTTAAAAAATGATAGACCGTATCGTATTTCGCTGTCGTTTGTTTACCACAGCAAACGTTTCGTGTGATTGTGTGCGTGCGCAGGTTTGTAGTGACCACGCATTTTACTTATAATGAAGTTAATACTTTCGATCAAAAACAATGTTTAGGCAAATAAAAAAAATATTTCAATGCATGCATTATGATAATAACAAGGTTTTCTAATTGGGGTGTCTGAGGATGTGCGTTATTTCCATTACACGTTGTATATTTCAATTGATATACTGCTTCAATTTTCTATACTGTGGCGCGAAAGTGTTATACCTACATAATATGGCGGCAGGTGCGTCGCGTCTCGCGTCGCGATTGACCGTAATTATACTCGCGAACTGGGGAAGAGGGGAGCCTCAAAAGCTTTGAGCGCTCGGAAATCCTCGCCTTAAATCCAACATATTGGGTGACCCAAAAGCTGGCAGTCCTTATCGACATTTGTTGACATTTACAGTACAATCTACGTACGTACGTAGCACTGTATATTAAAAACACATAGTTAGCATAACAGCTGTGAGCAGTTGATGAAAGCAAACACTCCGGCGCGGCAGCCGGCATAATCCGATTTCGAATTATTATTATACAAACGACCCAAGCCAGGGGACATATTGGATAACTAATACGTATGCCTGTATCTACGTATGCTGAAACAACGAGGGTTAGCCTTAAAACCTTTTATTTTGTATCCCAGACCTACAAAGAAATAAACCGCTGAAATATCATATTTTCGTACGGTTGAAAATTTCGCTCATGTGGTATAAGAAATGTGAGATTTTAAATATGCAGTACTGTCTAGATCATATTTGGCTTATTGAAGTTATTTTAGTTGTTCTTTCATCGGTTCGAAGCTATCGATTTCAATAGCCTAGTTTAATGAAATGTATAATAAAAATGTGTGAGAAGTCAGAATCCCTTACAAAATTCACTACTATATTCAACTGATTATTTATAGACCATACTTGTCACATAAATATTAGTATTATGTTTCAGATCCAGTTAAATACACCTTTTTCTTAACCATAAAAGCAGCGATAGTCTAGTGGAGATACTAACAGATTGTCACGAAGAGGGTATCGGGTATGAATCCACGGCGCGCACCACTTTTCGGAGTTATGTGCGTATTGAATAGTTAATTTTCGCTTGCCCGTACCTCGGAGAACACTAAGCCGTCGGTCCCGGCTGTCACGAAAATCTTTGACAGTTGTTATAGGGCGTCAGTACCTCTAAGTAACAGGTCAGACAGGCAGTCGCTCTGTGGGAAAGCTAATATTCAGCCAAATCCGATTACACTAAAAGTCGATTAAACGGTTAATCGACATCTCACGTGACCAGAAAGCTGGTTTATTCTTTGCTCAGAGAATCAGCATTGCCATCCAGCGTGACAATGCTGCCAGCCTTCTGGGCACGTTACCCGATGACATTGATGTGGAGACATTTTACGACGCCTAAACCTTGTAAATAATTACACTAGTAAGCGGATCCCATGCCAAAACTGGTATAATAATAATAATTATAATATCATATTCTACCACATTCACACAACAACACCTAGTTCCTAACTAAGCTTGTACTATGGGTACTCAATAATGGATAAACATACATAAATACTTTTTTTGTAAATACATATAGATGTCGGCAAACTTATTGAGCACTACCATAGACCAATAATATGCGCAGTAGACATTTTTGTGCGTAAAATTGCTACTGCGCAGCTCTTTTGGTCTATGGTAGTGCTCAAGAAGTTTGCCGGCGTCTATACAAATTATAAATAGAAACATCCTGACCAAGACAAACATCCATGTTAATGCACACAAATGTTTGACTTGAACGGGAATCAAACCTTCGGCGTTGCAGTCGCTTACACTCCCGCTACGCCAACCGGTCGAAATAACGCTAGGAAGATGATGAAAGGTTTTACTACTCAGCCATCTTGCTATCGGTTCTGGTGATTTTACTGGACTCTCGTATATAAACCATCACCATCTATCACCTTTTAACTTCCTATTACCTTCCTCTGCTGACTCCTTGCCATAGGCAACGGCTTGAATGTATTGCCTTTGCATTGCACAAATAAAATCCTGTATGAAAGACAAAACATTAAAATCATAATAAAAACAACGAAGTAAACCAAAAATCGTCAACTTATTAGATATCTGTTATACATTCACAAGAAATGAAAGTATTAACTCTGAAATGTGCATCGCCATAATATTTCCATGAATAGAATTATGCTAGTTTCATTTTCATGTTTAGCATTTGAAGTTACGAACATTGTAGTCGCATCACAGACGAACTTCATGGAAGCATACGTTTTACATTTCATTCTGAACCCGACGTCTTCAAGTCTTAATTTAGACATCCTTTGTACGGAACAGTACCGTCAATATTTATTTGTTCATCAAACAGCACACTGATGAAATATTTTGCATTTTCTCATGCTTTAGTTTTTTTTATTTTTAAGGGTAAGGTTAATTAAGTTATTTCTAAGTAGCTGCTGTAAATTTAATGTAGATAGTGTTCAATATATATATAAACAATTTATATAATAAGCTGCCACATAAATAAACGCGTTTCGCCTCTGATTCCTCTAATGTTTTAGTCATGTTACACGTACTAACTAAATATATGATCATACCATAACTAATGCTGTGTACATAATTATGTAATTCTTTCAGCATAATTGTGCTTGCAATAATATTTTTCTAATCCTTCCTAGACCTTTCCCTTATAGTAGAAGCATAAACCCATTGAGAGCTTAATCCCACCCAACAGTCACAAGAACGCATTTAAAACATTAAATGACTGATACAAGATAATAGTAGAGAAGTGCCAACACACCGTGTCATAAACATAACGTCATACAGTCGACTAGTCCAAACAAAGCATCATCTCTACCGTTGAGACAAACAAATGCACATGTGTGCATATATAATGCTTCTAACACAGCATTTTATTTGTAGTGGACACTGAAACGCTCTGATCAATGGTAGGGAAATCAGTCGTGTCCACCCATCGATCTGCGCAACCAATGGCTTGGAATATCGGTATTGTACCATTTACACTTACAAATCTATGCATGCCGCTCGATTGCTTTATTTCGTTGGTGTGCTGTATATTAGGCAGCGGATTTGTGGTGGAATAGATATTCTGTACAACCGATACACAGATGCATGGTCGAACGTATGCATCGTGCGGGTGTTGTGGTAAAAGCCAGGAATAATTAAGTGCCGGCGTACAAATTATATTGTACGTAAGTTTGGTGGCTAACATTCAAAACGTGCCATATTGTGCAGTGCCTTACAAAAATAAGAGTTGTTTACGTTTATCTCGCAGTTGACCTAAGAATTTTCATGGTTCGCCTCATAGTAAAGATTTGCTAATATTTTACTTTTTTATTTTAACACGCCTTTTAGGGTGCATTTCCACCGGTGATATCTTATGCTATAATCAATGATGATATTTGTTTGACCATATAGGTACAGAGCTTAGCATCAATCAGTATACAATAAATAGTTTCCTACCTTAGTTTTACCCTCCTCGCAGCATAGCTGCAGTGTAACAGTGCCCTAATACTTTGATTAAAGTAGATCCTTGCTGGTTTCAGCAAGTACATACGACGTCGAAGACGACCTTAAGAAGGAATAAGTAGATAGTAGTAATATCGATGCTTAGTTTATTGTGTGAGAGCGTCGGCGACCTGGAAAATTATTGAACCTTCTGAAATCCATCATATCTCTCATCCCTGTCCTTATCTCACGGTAGGCGGCAAATATGTTGTGTCAGCGTATACACACAAAACAATTTAGAAACATAATTGTAAAAGTTTGCTCACTCGACATTTAAATAAATGTGCTAACAGATACTTCATAATTTATTATTATGATGCATTTGGTACCTACAAATATAAAAAAATGCCATTCATTTACTGAAACTCATCTTACTTTCCAAGAAAATTGAAGTCACATTTTATTTCAAAAAGTACCCCATAAAATCCGGCGTAACTGTCATATAGAAACTTGCATCATTTTTGTTACGGTACTCGTACGAGGTAATCGTGTTACATAAAATAATTCCTTATACGAATAATAGTTGTTAACTCCGAGCGAGCGAAATTCTTTTGTTCTCGGCGCACGTGTGCATTCCACTAGACCCTCGCAGGAACCTAGCGGCCGGCCACTCGATGACGATGCGCCGGCGTATATTCACTTTGGTTGTTGCAGAAAAAGGGGAAAATTTAAAAATGAAATAATTGAAATTTATATTTCAGACAATGAGAAGTTGCCGAAATGATTTGCATAGGCAAAATTATTTAAATCTTTTGGCTTAGAAGATATAGAAAGGGTAAAATTCTTATCTTAATATATAAAATCCTTGCGTTACTGACTGACTGACAGACACGCTACAGCCAAAACTATTGGGCACAGGAAGCTGAAAATTGGCATGTATGTTCCTTGGGGACCGTAGGGGTGCACTAAGAAGGGATTTCTTGAAATTCCCACGGGATCGGCCAAAACGGGTAAGTTTAAAAAAATTGCAGGCGTAGCTGCTGGCGTCCTCTAGTCACCTTGTAAAGTTCGCGTCGACCTTAGGAGTGAAGTTAGTGCCCAGAAATTAGAAAACTGTCAAGAGCTCATTGATAAAGGATGGAGGATAAATCGAGCAATGGAAACAAAAATGTCATTCGGCATAATTAAAACTGTAGACATTAATGTCGATAATAAGCAGATTATTAATACCTAAATTTGTCCGAACGGTGCTGTATTGTGGTGCTCTCTGCTTACCGTTTCAACCGTCGAAGCAATGAGGAGAAATCCGGGTGGATAGCTAGCGAATCAGTCCGGCTGTGTTTTAAGGGATCTTTTCGACTAGCGTATGTTAGTGTGGATGGTCTGCGCATCAGAGTTGACCCTTATGTGTTCCTCGTTTACCAGTACACAAAATGCTGGAAACTGAAGCACATTGCGAAACGGTGTCTAGGCAATAAATTTACCTGCCCAAAATCACTAATAGGAAGTGTAATTCTTGAGAAAAGTTTACATGTATAATGCATGGGGGTGCCGTCTAGTGTTTATGGAACGCAGTTGAGTTGGTAAGCTCATATCGATGTTTTCAAATGTGGCTATGTACCCTTTCAATTTCTCAAGCTATTACTAGTAACGTGGCATTGCCCACCGTATTGTGTAAGGCTACTTCTAAGCTAAGAAAAAAGGCAACTACCAGTGAAACATACCTAATATACTGAATAAGAAACTTTACTACTCTTTTTATACGAAGGTGACTGGAGCCTATGCATTTGCCAAGTATGTATTTAATCTTTACAAACGAAAAAAGTACAAATTGAACAACTCAGGAGCAGCCAAATTTTTTTAGGAAACCCCCTGTATTACTTAGAACTGCAAATTCCATCAAAGCGACCATAAAACCACAAAGACTGTGAACATTCTTTGTAACAAGACATGAATATCTCATTCTCCAACATACTTTAAAACATAAATTATGTTCAGTAAATAGTCGTATTTAATTTTAACCCTGGAGTAGTCGCGTGGATTACATGTGTAATCCACCTATATAGAATCGATAATTTCTCAAAATCGGTTAGCGCCAGCTAAATAAGCCGCTAGATACTTTCAAATTAATATTTGGGCAACTCGCTCAATGCAATGCCAGCGCAGTTTGCGCCCTGTGGTCCTTCATAGGAGCTCAGAAAAGGGCGTGGACTACAATTGTAATCCGCGCGACTGATTACGTAAGTATTTTTTCCTTCTTTACTGTTATAATATGTTGTATATTTTTATCTATAATTGAGTAAATTGGTATAATTAGACTGTGTTTATTCACATTTGTTGTTATAACATAAGTTTCCTTAGATTTTAGTATCAATTTGGAGTATAATCGCCGAGTTGTACAGATAGAAGCCTGGATTGATGATTCTTGTAGCGCAAACGAAAAATGGATCGATTTAAATTGGATGAAGCCACTGGCTCATAGGAAAATCGAAGAAAATCATTACCAAACATCCTAACAATCAATATAAAATACTTTTTTGACATTGTGTATCATGAAACTCAAGCAACTACCTCGATATTGGGCAAGGTAGTGCGTCATTTCCATGACTGTGAAAAACCCGCTGTATAAGGACCACAAAAATGTGTACTGCGTACATGATGTTTACATGTGGGCATCATTTCAAGAAAATTTGTCTATCCTGTGCAGAAAATCGAATTTAGTAGTTAGTTTTTCACACAAAAATTGTGAGTGATCTCAAATTGAGTAAACAATGCCATATTTATGCTTATTTAGAGACGATTTTTGTTTTGATTACTTATTTCGTAATTTAGGGGTAGTGATTAGGTTTTGCTAATAAAATGTTTAAAAATAACCACTAATGATAGTATTTTTTATAAAAATAATAAGGAGTTTTCTACAAAAATCATTTTAAGATCAATTTTAAAATGGACTACGTATGTAATCCGCGCGACCACTTACGTTACTTCTAGATGCGCGACTACTGCAGGGTTAAGAGGACGCATGTCATGGAATCTTCGTTGCTCCAGAGACAAAGATTTCGTCGGCAAGAAAAATTCTAATAAAGTACGCAAGAGTTAACTTTGCGTATTTGCACTGAAATGTTGACGCGCTCCTTAAGGATTATAAGGATTTACCGGCCTCGCGCACAAAAGTAGAACAAAAGCTAGCTTATTTTCATAAAAACTTCCAGATAACTCATATTCGTGCGGTGAACGTATCTTATTTTTAAGAAGATGTTAAGTATGCCGTCGGCTATTTTTATGTGTTAAAGTTGAGATGAGCCAAGTTAGGCTGTTATTTTGAAGCATCGCATTGTCTGAGAAAAAGAAAACAAGGTGATCTTTTATTTTTATTTCTGAATTATTGTTCGCTTATTTGGATAAGCTAGAGTACTTTCAAAGTACTGCTACTAACAGGCTAGTTAGCTATCATAAAGCGACACTTCTATATTCAGCTTTCATAGCTATTTTAAAATTAAGATAATAAATTTTAAATTCGTTTTTATAGATACTACTATAATTATCTAATTTAAAAATATAATTCTTTTTTCTTCGCACATATTATGTACTTAACAGTTTAATAAAACAAGTTTATCACGCTGTAAACACTCTCAACTTACAATACATTAAAATTTTGCGATTAATCAAAATAACCCTTTTCTTATAAACGACTGCCATACAAGTAGGTCATCCTGTATCGCTAGATACTTATACACATTCATCTAGCGGACATAAATAACTCCTAGACACGAAATAATAATATGTAGTTTCTTAAAATAGTATTTTTTGACGTTAGACCACTCCATTACTGACTGAGAATTATGTTTCTATCTAAGTCATCGGCAAACTGATGTTTAAACACAAATCAACTGTCTTTGTGGTTATTACTTCAAAATAAATCGCTTTGACTCAATCTTCATCATTTTTATGCTATTTAATTGCTTTTTTGTTTGTTTATGTTCTTTAATAATCATGGTTCGGCATTACACCGAAACCGAAGGTTCCTAGGCGATTTGGGAAAAATGGACTGTATTTAAAGGATGGCGAGTTCTGGTCGCCTAGGATAGAAGTATGGTGTAGAAAGGAACCTCTTACCTTGCACGGCAATCTTCTTCTTCTCAGAAGGGCAGTCTCCTGCTGTTTTCGAAATGAAGCTGCTTGATTCACTACACTACACTATTCGTTTCACTTTCACTCACGAGCGGGTTTGTTAGGTTTTCTTTGGTTGTAAGCGGTAATAATTATATATGGCGGTGCGGTGCGGTGCGTTCTCAGCGTCTCGAATCTTCTGCGTCGCCGTTGAGCAAGGCGGCCAATAGCGAGGCGTTTTTGGGAGGGGATTCATGGAAAGGATCGTTCGGATTGGCCGAGCAGCGACGAACCATTGACGTTGATGTGATTAGTTCTCGATGGAAAGGTAGATGGCGCTACCAAATCATAAATTAATCACACCTTTAAAGAATATTTTAAGTTACAAGGTAAGGTAAGGTTTGGGATCACAACCACGTTTATTTGATTATATACATTTCTTAGTAACAAATCCTATAGGTTTTATACCATTAAACACAATATTGAAGAATACAAAGTCTATCATGGCACACCGCCCGCGCCATTTATTTAAACAAAATAGAACTTACTCCCAAATTTAAATATTACTGAAATCTTATTCAAATAGACTTTATACTAAAGAGCACACTAGATAATACAACAAGCTTAATATGCTAGTGCGGCACTCCAAAATTATTCTCATTAGCTTATCTCCGCTGTGAAATTTTGAATTTCCCTTATCTGTAACGGCAGGGCTAAACAGGCAGCGCTTGTTGAACATGCTTCACATTGATAGCGTTTTGGCACGAAAAACTTTTCATATTTATCAGGTAAGTTACAGCCGGAAAATTATGTTACTGACTATATTAAAATTACAGGCTCTTTGTAATATTGTGCGATTTAAAGGAGTGAGTGATAAAATATGTTTATCCCTTTAGTATTTATGTTAAAGCGAAGATATTACAATGATAGCTCGCTAAGTCAGGCTTCCACTTGGAACGAAATGGACTCCGGAGAAGTACGTTTAACTTGCACAAACAATAAAGTTCACAGAAGTGCATTCACTAAGAAAGGATTAAGAAATAAGTAGAAAGCGCTAAGGAACAAAAACGTATAAGCTTTAAACAAACTGAGTGGACTCGCTTCACATACTATAATAAAATAAAATAATAGAGTTGGTACCGACCAAAAGGAACTCACCTTTAAAGTATAAATAGGTATCAGCTTGCAATAATCACTCGGACGGTCGGACCCTATAGCATTCCGTTTTAAGATAAATAATTCATGTATCGCTAAAATCATACAAAATTTTAAATCCTATATACTTTATTGATCCACACACAATAAAGCACTTTGTGTGATTTACAAACTGTTGTCTCGAGTATGGCCGTTACCTATGTGAGAAGATTGTTTGATTGTTAAGTCTCGCGCGATACAGATTTCATCATCATCCTCCTGGTGTTTTCTCAGTTACAGCAGGTGACTGCGTAGTCAGATTTACGTAGTCAGCCTACCCGGATTTGACTGAATATTATTTTTTTCACAGAGCGACTGCCTGTCTGATCTGTCCATGGTTTAGATTAGTGTTGGTTTATTCAGAGGTACTGACTCCCTATAGCGACTCTCTAAGATCTTCATATAATTTTCTTAGTGGTCTATTCAACCTATTTTTAGAAGGTTTTTAGTAGGAATCCGTTTTGCTTGACCCACCGCTACCTTTTTGCAGTGGAGCCCCGCCATTAAAGTGATATTTATACTTTGAAGGTTCGCATCAACTTGGCACGCAACATTGAGTCGTTATACGGAAATAAAATGTAATGATTGTTGTTATAGACAAATAAAGTAAATGTTAAGTGTTATTCACTTTACTTCTGCTGCGTATAAACTACAGACAAATGTTTTTCTATCACACTGTGACCTTTTCTATTATTTAGCAGCTTCTTTATAATTTACTTATGTAAGTATTATGTTATAATTCATCCCACGCATCCCATCCAAAAAAAATACCGAATCGGCATTGATTACTATATGATTATTTTCTATATGATTACTTGATTTAAGCAAATTAAACCAACTGAATATAACATTGGATAAAGTAATCTGAAACAGAAAGCCTCAGGCCAGTAACAGTTTCCAAGCACCCAATAACACTTACACTAACGTTCAGTTCACCAGTGTATTCTAGATTCATATTGACCAGATTTTACGATACGCACTTGGTCTCGAGTACGGCCACACAGGCCCGCACTTGGGCACGAATTGTGGAAAATAAACGTAGTTGGAGGGAGGCAGTCATTACCGACGTATCTGAGCTGTTTAGTTACACGCACGTGAGTGATGTGAACTAGATGTCCGTGTCCCGGTATTATACGGGACCCTCGGATCATTGAGGGACTTATGTAAGACGCTTGTTATTTGAATGAGGTTCATTTTAAAGTATAATTCAGATTTGTGTAATTTGAATGCGAGTAATGATAGTCATAGACATAAGAAAAGATAGACGAATAGATGTCATGATAGGAAATAAACTAAACAAAGAGAGTGAATATTAAAAAGTTTACAGTAATGGACGAATTTTAAGCTAAAGGAGAATGACCAAAAGTGGTCTAACAATGTTTCATGTTGCAAAACCAAAATAATATAGAAATTCTTTTCTTATTTTTTTACAACCTTTTGACGTCAGGAATTTAATTTTCGAATCCGGAATTATGACTTAAAAATAAACAGTAAATAAAAAATAGCTACTCATTATTACCGTATAACGTCTTCTGTATTGACGTTCCGTTCTCTCCATTTGTACGATGCACTATGTAAGTATGAGCCTTTAGAAAAAAACATCACAAGAATGATATGAAATTCATAAATAGATAAATAGTTAGTAACATAATTACGTTTTAAAATATGTATATGTAATTAATATTTTAAAGCTTTGCTATATTAATAATAATTATTATTTTTGTGTTCCGTCTCACGCAGACTATTAAGCCAAATGACAACCGGCGTCTGGGACCGGCATCGGCCATTACTGTTTATGTGTTGATTGACAATATTCATTGCGATAATCTCTCCATTTAAATAGTTACGAAACTCCGAAACTCCGTTTAAGTGTTTATTTTAAATAAGTTAGCGTGTGTTTCATATAACTTACGACAGGACGTTTTCATATTTAGTTACCTAAGTGTTTTATTACGACAGGGCGTTTTATGTGTTGTGTTTATGAACTCTTCATGTCTACCTGTAATCATGTTGATGCTTGATCCTGATCAACCAATACCGGTTGTAATGCGGAGAAGCCGATGTGTTTTATAAGTTCATGATAATCTTTGGGTTTAAGTTGCGAGTAGGTTTAAAACATAATTATAGGTTATCTCAGTTTTTGTTAAATTATTTAAAAACCCGGGTTTTTGTAGGAAAATGATCAATTTTATTTGATAATATATAAAGTGTAGCCTATAATAAATAAAGAATGATAGTGCAACAACTTGGGACGGAATTCCATACATAGATGATCATTCTCCTTTAATGATTTAGATAATTAACTAATTTATTTACATTATTGGCAATTTATACACCACTGCAAGTTTAGCAATGAATCCCTGCACACCGATAGATATATATAAAATTACAATGTCTCTCAAAAATACAAATAGCGTGGGTTATGATGGCATAGCTACTAAAATATTGAAAATTGTAGCAGATAAAATATGTATTCCACTCAGTCATTTAATTAATATCTGTATTACTGAGGGAGTATGTCCTGAGGCTCTGAAAATATCTATTATAAAACCTTTATATAAGAAAGATAATAGGGAGCATATTGAAAATTATAGGCCTATTGCTCTTATATATATATATATAGCAAAAGTTTTTGAAAGATTTATACAACAAGGGCTCTATTCATATATAGAAAAACACGAAATTCTATGTAAAGAACAGAAAGGATTTAGAAAAAATAGTAATATAAACTTGGCAATTTATGAATTTTTGCATAATGTAATGGAAAATATAGATAATAAAACGCCAGTATGCGCCGTTTTCAGTGATATGACACAGACTTTTGACCATGACCAGCATACTACTCTTAAAAAATTGGAGACTTATGGTATTAGAGGCAATGTCCTTAATTTATTCCAATCATATTTGAAAAAACCGTAAACAGATCACAGAAATAAGCCAAATAAATATACAAACGAGATATGAATACAATTTTAAATCAGAAGAACGTGAAGTTTTATATGGCGTTCCACAGGGTATTGTGTTGGGTTCATTATTATTTAATTTATATATTAACTATTCACCTGCAGTAACAAATAACCCGATGACATTATTTGCTTGCTATTTGCTTGTAAAAATAGATCTAGTTATGAATTTGACATTAATGACTCACTGACATCAATAGTAAAATGGTTGCACAACAATAATTTGAATCTTAATTTAAATAAAACAAAAATCATGCAGTTCAGCCAGTGTAGACCGACAACAATACTTAACATTAATATTAACGGTATACATATTGAAGAAACGGACACTACTAATTTCCTGGGCATTATCTTAATATATAAAATCCTTGCGTTACTGACTGACTGACAGACACGCTACAGCCGAAACTACTGGTCGTAAGAAGATGAAATTTAGCATGTATGTTCCTTGGGCACCGTAGGGGTGCACTAAGACGGGATTTCCCGAAATTCCCACGGGATCGGGCAAAACGGGAAATTCGAAAATATGTGCGTGCGAAGCCGCTGGCGTCGACTAGTAATAGATAAAAAACTTTATTGGAAGGCTCATATAGACAAACTCAGTAAAAAAATAAGTACCTCAGCTTATGCTCTACGCAAACTCTCATTGATCCTTAATACAGATGCTTTGATTACAGCATACTACGGAATGGTCGAATCAGTGCTAAGATATGGCATAATATTTTGGGGGAGTAGCACTGACTATAACATAGTGTTTAAAGCTCTAAAACAGTCTCTAAGAACCATTTTTAACTTAAAAAAAACAGATAGTTGCAAGCTATATATAAAAAAATACAAAATACTAACATTGCCTTCACTCTACCTCCTAGAGAGTGCAAAATTTGTAAAAGCCAATCCAAAGTGATTTTCAAGATTATCCGAAACCTTCCCTAGAAATAGACGCAATAAGTATAAACTCTGTCTTCACGAATCAAAGACAATATTAGTGCGTAAGAGTATCTTTTGCATGGCACCAACAATTTATAATAAGTTACCAATATTGTGGCAAAATACATATGTCATCTGATTCATTTAAAAATATACTCAAAAAATGTTATATTGATAAAGCCTACTATCAGATTTCAGACATTTTCTCAGAACAAGAATTTTCAATTTAATGAACATGAATCATAAAGTCATTGTAATTTATCGAATATTATCTCTATTTTATTGTTATTGACTACCTTAATTACCTATTATTACTTTTTATTTCTACTGGACAATTAATATAAATTTAGTTATAAGTAAATGACTGTACAATTTTTATTAATGCTGACGTAATTTCTTAATTGTATAATATCTTATTATTATGAGTATAATTATTTTTTAATTGTATTATTTGTTAATTTTCATTATTTAATATTGTTAATAATAAAATACAACGAATACTAACTACATAATCATGTTATAAATGAATACTCGGACAAAGTTATTGTAATGGCTCGTAGCAACATCTCTCTTTTTGTACGCCACTATATGAGGCTGAACATGTACGAACTAAACTATACTTTCTTGACATTCTGCATTCAATATATGTATACCATGTTCAAACAAAGAAATGATTCTTATTCTTATTAAAAAAATTGTATGTGGTTATCATTTTAATACGTTTTGAAGTTTAAGTTTTGATGCGATGCGGAACAAACATTTGAAGACTAAGATTAGATTATTAATTTTGTCTTTATTATTATCAGTTTAGTGAGAAATTATTAAGGAACGGAATATCATTTATTTAGTGATCTACCGATAATAATAAAAGCTCGAATCTGTTCGTGTTGTATCGATACACTTTACAATAATGATGGTGTAATCGTGACCGTCCCGGATAAACGGCTATCAATATTTGCCGTATCCGTTACAGATACTACTCTATCACCGGGACACTAATTATAATAATATCGCTCGCCGGTCCAACCTTGTTTTAGAAAACATTGTGTACAGCACTGAATTATTGTTGCTTGACTGGTTATTAAATGTGTAAAAGTGGTACTTTTACTTTGTAATGTATATTTGTTTAAATGTCTCCTTAGAATTTAAATGAGCAAAAGACTATTTTCCTGAACACTTTCTAGTACATTTTATTTAAAAAAATGGCTTAGTTTCTTTCAATATTCTTCTTTGATCAAATTGCATTTACTTCTCATTGTAAATTATATCATAACAATTCTAAATTACCCTTAAATTATATACATTTGTATTGTTGTGTGTTTGATGTCGTTAATACCTTAATGTTTGCCATGCGCGTTATGATTTAATTCATTATACACGGTGGGCGTAGTGGTTAAAGCGGCCGCCTCGCCGCTTGACACTGGGCCGAGTATTGTGTGTTCAATTCCCACACGGTACAACACTTTGTGTGATCCATAAATTGTTGTTTCTAGTCTGGATGTGAATTGTCCTCGTTAGATGTATGTTTGTAAAGTCCCCCGCGACACAGGATTTAGTCCCAATGCGGGAGTTATCTTCTTTAAAAAGAAAAAACAGAAATTATTATAAACAGCCTAAGAATATAAAATTCCCACAATATCGTTTACTGCAATATCCCGTGAGTGCACATCACTAGTACGGGGTCGTAATGGGATCGAATTTATCGCGCGAGTTGGTGCGTTTACGACGCTCGTTACCGCTGATAAAGACATTGTGCCACAGAGCACTCTCACACGTGACGGCATAACTCATCGACCACACACACATACGAATCGTTTAAATGATATCGCCTTCTTTGATAGCTCACGCGAAACTCATTGGTATAAATGTTTCTATTGTTTCCATAATCTCATATCCTAAGGAACTTCGCTAACTTAATGTAGGAATCAAATAGAAATGTGGAATTATCAAATTAGTTCTACACGCGTATTTAAACGTAACCAATAGTTACTTAAAAGCAACCTTAAGAAATATTCATATGCAACGCGGTACGGGTATAAAAGTTGAATATAATGTAATATCGATACGCTTTGTTAATGAAAGGGCTGATGTACATCAAATCTTATCTCATAACAGATGGAATAAAGGGTCATTTGTTTAAGGAAAATATATGCATTATGACGCTAGTGTTATACCGGTTGCATCTAAGACTTTCAACTTGAAGCTCGGCAACCGCAATCTAAAATCAGAGCTATTTGAATATGTTTACCGTAACACACATGTATTTTCTGTCATGGGATAAATATAAATAATGATAGTCTGGAAAACACGACATAACAAACCGTGTCGTACTTTAACAAGGAAGTTATAAAAATAAGGCTTCAGGGTTGATATTTTTTTGTAATAATTCTGTGGATACATAAAGTCGACGGTATGAGATTATTATAACTTAGCTCCGACATAGGTGCCATACAAAAAACATTACTGCTTTTACTTTTTAAATATGGCTTCACTGTGTGCCGTAGGAAACGGAAAACGTAAAGGACAAGATAATAATAAACATATTAGGTTTTTAGTTGTTGCTATGGTTTCATGTTAATGTCACGGGTTGTTTTATACATTGCTATTAAAATAACAGGACAGCAATATAAAACAATATTTTCATGATGATCAAAGATGTGTAAATTATTTCGTAAAAAATATTTCTAGATAAATATAGTTTTAATAAATGATTTCGCCAAAAGTGTGCGTTTTACTTTTATAGTTACACAACTTTGAGAGTTAAATACTCACAGATTCATCACCTACTTTCTTATTTAAGTAAAACATAAAGCAAACGTCTCTTAAGTATTGCAATGACCTTTTCCATTCACACTGATGTAAACTAGTAGCATAATTTACGAAGTAAACGTACACTCTAGAGAATACACATCCCAAGACCAATCTTATTAAGGACTACAGATTAAAAAATCCCACATACATAAAATTAAAAGCACTTTCTTCTACACATTTTAATTAACAACTTTCCTCCGCGTTACTGAGCTACTGTAAATCGCAAAGCAAAAGAGTATTAGCCACTGAGTTCTTTTTAAGGCACGTTTCGCTCGTGTGTTTACTCGGAAAGCTAGATTTTATCTGTGAGAGTCGCCACTTGTGTGCCACACTGCGCCCCGATAAAAAACCTCTTTGGAGTTCAACCGCCCGGTTCAATGGGATACACTTGTACCTAAGTTTTCTTTGTATTTACTCGATTGCACTGGAGTGAAGTCGAGTAGTTGATGTTAATGTCTGTCGGCTTTGGTTACCACTGAAATTAATTACTTGTATTTAAATTATGTTATAAAAGTATATGTTTATAAGCTTTTCTTAGCAAGAAACGAATCTTTGTCGGTTGTTACTTTGTGCCACAGAGGGTTATTTAATTAATTAATTGCTACCAAGAGAAGAAAGGGACCAAACCATGGTTCAACTTTCTTCTTCAATTGAGCTATACTTTAGTTATGGAGTCACAGATCTTTTCAACAACAATATCTTGGATGAAATTTAAAGCATTTTAGTAATTATAAAAAGGTAATTGAAAACATAGATAATAACCGCAAAAATATGCATTCATTTTTATTTAAATAAAAATAAATGCATATTTTTATATAATAAGATAAATAAAATATTTTTATATTTATATAAAATATGCATATTTATCTATAATTACAAACAAAAACGGAAGTTAACTAAGTACCAACCGTATTAAAGTTTTCTTCACTATTCCTTTACATATACATATTATCAATTTATTCTGAACCATTTCCACGATAGCATCGTTAAAACGGCTTTTTCATTATCTTTTATTAAGCCGCAATTTACTCTATATTGCTTGTATGGTTAACGAAATTGTGTAATTGCATGCTGCTTTAATTACATCCTGAGCACGATCGTTCTAGAGTGTGGCTTTTCAACCTTAAATAATTATTAAAAATAAACGACTCGATATTTAACTTTAAGTTTAAATATTAATAATGATTCTCTGCAGTATAATCATGTATCTTCGTATCGATTTTTTGTGTATATCTCTGTAATAATATTATCATACGTGTTGGGAAATAAGTATTGTGTACAGCAGCACAACTTGCTGTACAGCATAGTAAACTTGTCTATGGTTTCAACTATCTTAATATGATAGATGAAATCATAAGCATGTTTACTATCTCGTACAGCCGACAAACTTATCTGAAGTAAACAGGAACTATATATCACACATTTCCAATTATATAAAAATAGTCGGCATAATAAGGCCATATAAAATCCATTCACACATAATAATGCTCTCGGTTGCCCATTTTATTTTTTTCTGTATCGTAAATCTGGAGATTATATCACATTTCTAACCTACTTAGCAGTATTCATCGTGTGTCGGATTTTGTTTGCGGTCGGCTGTGGCACTCAATGGCCGCTCGCGATAAAAGCCTCTTTGTGCACACCCTCTATACAGAGCTAGGGAATAACTCTTTCAATGCAAAATTGCGCCCCGCGGAAATTGAGTACACTTACCATCTTAGTATAGATCAAGTTTTGTTTAAGATTTGAGAGTGACTCGCGTATTATTTATTCGCTGACTGTTAAATATAATAGGCTTGTGTCCACTAAGAATAAATCGGTTTGATTGTAGTATCTATGGATTCATTATGATTTAAAGATGTCAATAAAGTTTATTATTTATTATAAATAGGTAAGATTAATGTTATTTTTAGGATTCTTAACCTAAAAATAATGTATTTATTCTTGTGACAGTGAACACCAATCAGAGAGCATTACGTCAAACAGTACGTCCGCCATTCATGTTGTTGACGTTTTAGTAGTAAATATAACTAAAACGTCAAACTTTTTACCTTTTAAATCAAATATAACAAAATAAAAGTGGGTACATCAGACCAGACTTCAATCACGGTTTGTTTTGTTTTGCACTTTGTGATATCACTCAACCGCCATGATGGTTTACAGCGTTTTCCTGTCAAATTCAAAAAAGTTTTTAAAAATCCGTAATTAGTAATGATCGATTTTTGAAGAAAAATCTGGTATTTTAGTTTAACATCCAATAAAGGAACGAATCAATTGCTAATTGCATTTTAGGACACAAGCCTATTTCTACGACGATAGCTTAAGTAAGAATTTCAATAAATTTTGCAGTCTTAGGATTTTGGTTGGTCTCACATTTTAGACCGATAAATAAATGTGCTGCAAACCTAAATCTATAAGTAGTATACCTCATCCGTGTTACTGGGTTTTTCCGAACACTCAGTAGCAGCCCGGAGTCTGGTGATGTGCCCGGTTACGGCAATAGGCTCGCCCCCTATTACGTGGGACCTAAAAATTAATGGCGAAATGTGAGTGTAATGTTTATTTATTTATTTGAATAAAACGGTTTATAAAACCAATTACATTAATCAATACTTAACACAAAAATAAAGAAAAATATTTACATTACCTACATACACACAAATTAGAGCGACATTCAGTGAATGTTGCGTTCACAATAATTTAGTAAAAATTTCATAAGTACATTATATTTATCAGCAAACAAATCGCAATCCGGGTAGATCTGCACGAGTCCGTTCAGTGTTGTTATTACGCGAGGAATAGGAGACGAAGCGCGCGCTACTGTTCGACATGAGGGTATGGCTAATAGTCGGTGTCCTCTGCCTCGGAGATAATTATTAGGTGTGTAGAGTTGAATCAGCTCATTATGAAGATCTGAAGCATCTATTAGTCCTCGTAATACTTTTAACATGGTTCTAACCTGGTCATAAGCTCTTCTAGTTTCTAGACTGTGATATCCAAGACATCCTAATAGAAACTTTGTAGGGTAGAGATATGGGTAGTAACCGAGATCGCTTGTATAAAAATCGTAAAAACGCTTTTTGGACATTTTCCAACATAAGACTATAAGTGGATTCCTGTGGATTCCAAACACAAGAACTTGTATCAATCTTGCTCCGGACTAGCGTATTGTAAAGCATTCTTACTACATGTTCTTTTCGAAAATCACGTGCGTTTTGCAGAACAAAAACCCAACCTTTTGAATGATTCCTTACTGATTAATGTTACACCTCTGCCTACCCCTTCGGGGATACAGGCGTAAGACTATAAATAAATATACCTCATCTGAAATCCAAAGAAATAAGTCCGACAGATTTCAATAGTTATTTTAAAACTGTGAAAATAACATTCTTGGACATTTTGCAGATTTTCTACATTATACTGATATCTGAGTTCTTATTGCACAAGGAAAAATTGTTTATACCCTTTATAGTAAGGACTTACGTGAGATTGATATAGTTCTGTGAATATGAACTGGTTTAGTTGTAGTTTATCTTACATTAAAGTCGCTTAACTAAGAAACCTGTGCTCTAAATATTTGGGCACACACACTCTTTGCGGTGGTCCTACCCTACACATTGCTATATCAAGAATCCAGTATTCGTAACTACCAGTACTGCTCCTAGTCAACATTGGTTGACGACGCTCCCTCACTTCGTGCTTAGTTAAATTAAAACCCTACTCGTAATGTTATTTACAGGACAGATATTGAAAACAGCATTTGCAATTTCATTTGAGTGTATTCAATTCGCGGCAGCAGTCGCTAGGAATTCTATCGAGTTGGCAATCTTAAACAGAACTGACAGCTCCGTATTGCACGTTCTGTGTGACGTAGAAAATTAATAATCTTTCTTTATGTACGTGACTGCACAGTATTGGAACGCCGCTTGCTAAATTAAAAATATTATGTACAAGTAACGGTATTGAGAAACGTATATTCGTATTGGTGATCGAGAAATTAATTTAATTGGATATCGACATATTACGCAGATCCAGTTTTATCTGGATCCATCACTGGTTTCTATATTTAACGATTATGGATGGTCATAATCTTTGATAATATTCAGTTCACAAAACATTTTATCTATTTCTTTCAAACTAATTTATCCTCGATTTATTATCCCAAAAGGCCACGCAGCTTCGTGCTTAGATGTCGAACGTAGTTATGAACAGAAACGCTACCTCTAGTCATTAACCTTTATTTAGAAAAGATACCAAGACAAATATATTCGACGACCGGTTGGCGCCGCGGGAGTGTAATTAACTGCTACGCTGAAGGTCGCGGGTTCGATTCCCGCTCAAGTCAAACATTTGTGTGCATGAACATGGATGTTTGTCTTGGTCTGGGTGTTTCTATGTATAATATGTATGTATTTACAAAAAAAAATTATATATGTATCGGAATGGTCATGAGTTACGGGACGTCTGTTGACTACGAAACGGAAGTGCTAAGATGGCACGCTTCGACAGAGCCTAGTGACGTTGGCTACAGTTGAAGAGGGGGGATGATGGTTGACGTTCAACGGAGCAACGACAACTATCACTTCTCTTGGAGACTCCGGGCGGGCAAAAAGTACCGAGAAAATGTCACTCGTTTCGTGTTCAGTAATTCAAAATAGTTATAGTCAGTTTTGTTAAATTTGATTTGGTGTGAACTTAAAACAAATTGAGATGTGAGGTATTGAAACCGGCCAAGAATCAAGCAACCCGCCGACATGTATGTTTATCCATTGTCTAGTACCCATAGAACAAGCTTCTGCTTAGTTTGGGACTAGATGGTGTTGTGTGAAGGTGGTAGAATATTATAATTATTCGTTCACGTAATGATAGATAACATAGGAAGTATTATGTCGAAAGGGTTTTTGAAGTATGTGTGTCTCTCTTATGAACGCTAATAAAACCAAATTGTCACTTACTAGAAAGAGGCACTCAGGCGACACATAATAACTTGCTAACATTGAAGCTACTCATATAAGTATAGAAATCTTCATTTCTCTCTATTCTAACAGCCACTCGCGTCGGGTTTAAGCTTTCCTTTATAAGACTCTTGAAATTCCCGTGTCTAGCTGCGAAGGAAGAATCCCACCTAGATAAAGGATGTTTGTATTATTCACTGTTATGTTGAATGGAGAAAATACATCCTGCAATGTAGTTGTACTAACTGTCCATTACATAGTTTTAAACGTAACCAAAGGGGTATGTACTCTCTCAGCAATTATGGCTACCGGACGTGACATGAAAATGAATGTATGATACTAAAATAGCTAAGACCATTTTTTTATAGAAATGTTTGTTATTACTGGACGGTTCAGGGATCGACGGCTTATTTCACAAAGTAAAACATACGTAGCAAAACAAAACGTCCCAAAAGTATTTTCTTCCTTTTTAAGTTACACACCACCGTAATTTATATAAAGATATATGATACTGATAATAAAGTGTGTCATTGACTGAAGCGTTCGTAGCATTTGATTTCTATCAGAACAAAACGCTTGTGGCAATACTCGTAATTTCCAAGAAATAAGCATAAAATGTTTTATTATGCAATAACTTAGAGATTTATATTTGTACTTATTATTTACAGACAAGCTTTTGCCCTCTTTCTAAAATATTTACCTACTGCTATGAGAGTAATGTCAACACATTCAACCAGCAGGCCAATTCTCGTATTTTATATGACATTGAAATCATATTTTAAATTGACTCAGAAGCGGTATTCTGATTTAGGTTATCAGATTAACACTTCTGAGTCAATTTAAATGATGTAATTATCGTGTAATTTAAAATAAACAGTTCGTCGTTGACACATATTATGACACTTGTTTAAATTACGATCTCGTTACACTTTCTTTACACCTCTTCCTACCACTTCGGGGATACAGACGTGAGTCTATAAAATAACATACAGGTTCTTTGGCGTATGGACCGACACAATTTTTTGGGGGTTAGGGGAGGGCATCATTTTTAAGAGTTTTGAAGCTCGAAAATTACTTTTTTTGCATTTATTCCCAACAATTTATGTTTTTTTTAAGAATAATAATACATTAGGGCATCTAATAAAAGTTATCTCGTGCAAATATGACTACAAACTATAAAGTTATATCGTTTTAAATGTGATAATTCAGCAAACATTTTAAAAATGTTAATAAAATCGTATCTCGAGTACAGGCACATTTTTATTTTTTTTCACTTTTGTGAAAACTAGGATATCCCCTAACCCCCAAAAAATTGTGTCAGGCCATGCGCCAAACACCCGGTATAAAATATATGCTTATGTGTATACGTATATATATGCTTGCAATAATACGCTTTTTGTGACGTAAGTATGACATTGACATTATATCGAAATTGTATTTATTTAAGAAAATTGGGCCTCAGGAGTTAAACAGAAATGGATCTCTCTCTGAAAAGAGTGAAAGTTTTACTAGGATATTGGGCTTTCGAAGGACATTCAACAACATAGTACTGGTAGGTACTTACTACTGCTTTAAATTAATATTATTCTTTCATTCATAAATCACAGACTAATGAAACCAGTAGATTATAATATCTGCGATACGAAGCAGCGCTTTCCATACGTTCGCGCCAAAAAATCACATGGGCATACATAAAAAGGTTTATATGTTAAAATGCAACCAATTTAGTCCGCAATGAGACCGTAAAGGAATAGACTAACAATATTTTGCCACGGTAAATAGCGTTGGTACCTAAATATATATTTTTTCAAACTCTGTATGAGTAAAGCAGCATTTTATTACACCTTCATTTTTTATCATTTTATATTCCAAAAAATAATGTTATTGATCGGCAGTTGGTAAACACGAATACATTCGCGAAACCTACGTTCGTGAGTTTATAATATTGAAAAAGGGCCACAGTAAATATGCCTAAGTAGTAAAAGGTATCATAAGTAAATATCGTATATCGATAAAATACCCAAACCGGCGAACTGTATAAAGACGGACCCGATTTTTATGAAAATGGAATATCTAAGGTATTAGAATTCACACCTTTCAAATGAATATATACGGGCGGGCTGCCGTACCTTTTACCCGTACAAGTATACGGCATGTTACTTAATATCATACCAGGGGAAATTGTTGGTGTGGCAGTATTTTAAGAATTGGCTACGGAATCGTGATCTTTCGGAAGATTTTTGCAAATTTTAGAGAGAGGTGGGTGCTTAATGGATCTGCGATGCAGCCTTGATGTTTGTTTGTTCGAGACAGAAATACACTTTTGACATCCATGTTTACTTTACGTCATTTTTTTAAACACAAAGGAGTATATGTATTTTTTGCTTGATACTGTACTTACCTCGCTTTAGTTGAAAAAGCTAACTAAATTATTTTTGACTGCACGGTCACCAAGGCACCAAGAAATCTCTGTTTGATCCCTATATGGACAAAACACCTACATTATATTTGTGTTATCCAAAAGTTCAAGTTATAATGATTCTATAAGCCTTTTCTGCGTTCGTTATTATTTCCAACGTGACAACTATTCACAGCTTATCTCTAGAGCGAACACACTAATACATCGGTTTAAAAGCTTGCTAGCGAGGCAGGAGCTCTAGGGTCAGTATGTACATACATGTTTCTCTTTACCCACGAGAGAGAGAACTTGCTATAAATGCAAAATAAACTTGCTCGGTACGCGATAGGCGTCACCGCGACTTGAGAATAAAGACTAACGTTAGAGCTTATTCAAATTGAAACAAGTTCAGTGCAAATAGCTCACAACGTTGTGATTTAACTTGTAGTTTTTGGTTTCATTTTACTTCAACTGTGGGTACGTGTACATCGTTTGCTTAGTGTAATTCGTTTGCGGCACATAGCTGTCGAGTTCGAGTGAAGTTAGTTTTTATTAACTGGTGATAGTAATTGAAGTATATTGAGTTTGAAGCTGGGTCTGATCGATACAATGAATAATATTACCTGTTAATATGTTAAGGAATATTATCGTACTATTGACAATACTTTTAAAGGCTTGCATTTTAAAGAATGATATCGTATGGATGCTTGGAAATACCTACAACTCATAGATTTTTGTATTATTTGAGGCACAACTTACCACAACTAACACATGTAATGTATAAAAAGCTTATTAGGCTCTAATACTATCAACCTTTCACACACAAATTGCCTACTTTCGTTAATATTTTATTTTTTATTTATTTTCGGATTCTGGTTTGGGCGGCGGCGGCTTTACAATTTTTTATCAACAGACATCGAGCACACCAGGCTTGGAACTACAATTTATAGATCACACAAAGTGTTGGGTCATGTGGGGATCGAACCCACTGTACTCGGCGCAGTTTAAAACAGCGGCGGGGTGACCGCTTGCCATTAAGCCATACGAGTACTCAAAAATTAAAGAAAGACTACATAAATGCTAGGCCATCAATTTAAAAGAGTATTATAATTAAGATGAAAATGAAATACTATATAGAAGAGAAAGTTGTAGTAAAACAAAGGACTTTTATCGCCCTCGTACGTTAAGGAAAACGTGGTCGTATTCTACGTTTGTTTTTCACTGCTAATACAATGCTTATTAGTTACAAAGTGCTTAGAAATCGCTATTCTAACTTGCAGCTGATTTGCGTTTAAATAGAGTACCTATTGTCTACATTTGACCCGAGCTGCTTAAATTACGGCTAATTTTCAAGCACTGTAAGCTCTTAGTTAAGTAAATAGTTATGAAGTGCCGAATAGTCCTCAATAGCTTGAATGTAATAAAAGAAATAGATATGAGTCTCTTATAAACTTGTTATAAACTTGTTTATCATTTGAATACCCCAATTATTCGGTTCTATCGTTCCTTGGCACACAAGTTTATGTGTCGACTCTTTGTTATTAGGTTTATAAAAGAACATTAGAAAGAGAATAATTTATAGTCTTATCCAAAACAAATCTTGGCAGAAGTAACGTACCACACCTATTGCGCATCGTAAAAGTATAGGGGCGCCTTCAAATTTGCCGCAAAGAGCCGCGCGACGGCAGCGCGTCTGCAGCGCTGCGGCCGCGCTGCTGTGTAAATCTATGCAAATAAAAAACGCGCGATTGCAGCGCTACACCCGCGCTGCGGCCAGGCATTAGTTCATCAATCGACTAGTGACTGCGCGCACGTATTTTTTTTTGTACAAGTCTAAACATTAACGAAAATCAGGTTGAAGAATTTATCGATGAGGTTGAAAGTTGTCCAGCAATATGGGATTCGAGGTCCGACAAGTACAGTAATAAAATTGAAAAGAAAAAGGCATGGGAAGAAATATGTAATAAATTTATTGAGAATTTCACAAACAAAATCCCAAGTGAAAAAAATGAAGCATGTAAGTATATTGTTAAGAGTCCCTATCAATTATTCGGTCAAAAATGGAAAAATTGACTTTTTTCAGCGCTTCATCAGAATAACTACACGTAATTTAATATTTCTGCTTATGCACCATTATGTGTCTCCATCTAGTAAACCGACAAAAATAAATTATCATTTAGGAATATAAACTATAAAATTCTATAAAATAACGGCAAGGTTTTATTTTATTGTTTTTTTGGCCAAATTAATTTTTCGTTTAAATACTAACACTAAGAAAAGTGTTTCTTCGTCGGAGTCCATCGTGAAACTAAATGTACAACACTACGAATCTCAAACCATGCGACAGCAGCGCGGTTGCAGCGCTGCAGACGCGCTGCCGTCGCGCGTCACGTTGCGGCAAATTTGAAGGCACCCTATAGTTTCGTTCGTATGCCGCACGCCGCGTAACTGCAGTGTTCAATCCATCATCATCACACACTTTTAATACATTACCGCCGGATATAGTGTCACTATCTCGCGTATCAAACCTTTAAGGGCTCCATTTATTTTCACATAAAACAACGGCACAACATTCTCAAATACATGAGCAACAATATACATATTCTCAAGCAACAATTTACGTAATCAATACGACATTACGTAAACAAATTCTCATTCCATTAGCTCCATTGTAACATCATTTATTTGTAAATAAAATAAGACGAGACAAATTTTCTGTACCGCTGAATAAAGTTAACATAATGAAGATAAAGATAGGGCATCATTTCAATTCCGTTTGCGTTGAAGTGTCGAATGGTGAGTACTCGGTAGGCTTCGCGGTGAGAATGTAAAATATCGCGGTGGTACAGAATAAGGGTACAGGTGGACGTGGCCGCTAAAAGCCGATACGTGTAGCGCGCACTGCGCCCCAGCGCGTATCAAACATTTATCATGCAGTTCACACGCGGCATACATTACTGTTAACTAAGTACCTTTTAAGTTTCACAGCAAAAATGCCCGAGGACGTTTTATGTTACGTGAGAGTAGAAGTCCGCGGGGTTTTAAATATATTTAAAATGTTTGTGGCTTTTTGCGTAGCAATTATCATCCTAGGCGTATGATGTTTTACTCTCGTCTAGAGAGTCACCTGCACTGTACAAAACTGTGTATAACATCTTATTAAGTCCAAGTAATTATAGAGATTAGTTTGATGGTTCCAGATTCACGCCTGCCTTATAGTATGGTAATGTACCTACTTATATAGATCTATAATCAGCTATACCTGGGTTAAAACTTGATAAATCTAGGTTGGCATATCATAATGAAAATAAATAACTTAATACCGACCCTCTCGTTACTGCATCTTAATATTATTTGCTGATATAAAAATCCCAAAGGGAGATATTTTACTCCGATATTTAAAACATTCCGTGTGTGAGCATTTATATAGAAGATATAGTATTTTTTGGAATAGTAAGAAAACCTTGATTGCCCAATGTGGCTACATTATTTTCTCCAGCTTCATTGAATAAGTATTTTACTGTGACAAGAATTTGTAGAGAAGTAGCTGTGTATTTTTTCACTTAATTTGTCGAGTAAAAGTACCGACGAACTGAGCTGAGTTTCATCTTATTATCAGAAGCAACATGAACTCATATTCCATTACTAGCAATAAAGTAATGTTTGTTCTTGCTAAGTTATCTCTGTAAAAAAATCTCAAATTAATATATGATGATCGGGTTTGTACTTAACATTTCAAGACAAACGCATAAAGGATGCAGTAATTTCAACGGCAGTAATAATTTTATTATTACTGTCGTTGAAACCATTAGATCATAATTCTCTTATGCAGTTACCTGTCGAATCTATATATTAAGCAGAAAGGGCATGTGCCTAAATGCTACGGGCTTCTGACTACGGGTGCAACTATTATAATCAATATTCGGTGTGAGCATCCTTAACCAGTAAGTATAATTATAATTAAAAACAAATATTATAATTTAAGTTAATTGTGGGTGTGTAATACACCTGTGCCTACCCCTTCGGGGATTAAAAGCGTGAAGTTATGTTATAATTTATTTTTTGTTAATATAAAGTTATATCACATAACACAGGCAGAGCCTACTTTATTCATGCGTAAAAATGTCATGTTTAAAGCTAAAGATTGTTCATTACGAGTTCAGTATGTAATTTTTGAAAGTAGCTAAGTTAGAGTTAAAATTGATTTTCTGATTTCAATCTAAAACGGAAAACACGTTAGGTATGTAACTCCACTGATTTCATTTTCCACACACAACGGAAGTGAAACGCGGACAGCTGCTAACAGCTGCTAATAAAATAATAAAAGCAAGTGCTTATAGAGATCCCTTTACTTGTTTCCAGTTCAGTGAATATAACTATAGTCCGTTCACAGTTATTTTACCTCTAGCTGTTAGATTGGCCAACCTGAGCGTTGTGTTGCTATATTTGGTATATAATACTCCCATTTTAAATATACATTATTGCTAAAATGTACTTATTTTTTTTATTGCCTAAGCAATCGTATTAAATATTTGGAAGTAATGTTTGTAACAAAACCTCTTGATATCGGCATGGCTATATGCATGTACATTTATTTTCTTATGAAATAACTAATTTCCTATGAAGATAAGTAGTTATAATAAAAACGTTGTCTATTTAATACACAAAGGTAAACGCATCATAATTACGCCAACGTGAGGTTCTAATTATCGAATACAAAAACTGCAAATTTAATTTTCATATTTATTTTGAATAAGAATGATGTGGGTGTAATTTTACACCTCTGCCTACCCCTGCATGGAAACAGGCGTGAGTCTATAAGATGATCCATGTGGACTGCCAATGTTATGATGATTCGTAACTGCTGTCAGATTCTGTATCAGACCCAGAATTTAATTCTATTATGAGCTTGTCCATTTCAGCATCCGTAGACCCATCTGTTTCACTAAGCTTGTCTTCAATGTGGCGCACATGTTTGCATTGTTTTTGCCAGTCTTCTGCAGTGATAGATTGAAAAGCTTCTTCAGCTAAATTCACAATGTTGGTTGTCTCTTGTCCTAAATTTTTGCTTGTGACTCGCCTTTTAATGAGACTCCACATAGGTTCAATTGCGTTTAGCTCGCAGTGGTATGGCGGTAATCTAACCACTTTGCGGCCAGGAGCTTCAAGCATTTGAATTTTTGAAGCATTTCCACTAATATTGGGTAAAATGTTATGCACGGGTAACCCTATTTTACATTCCCGTCATCACAGAGTACAATTCCAACATAAAGAAAATAAACACCGACATCTGTCAGAGGTAAAATAACTGTGAACGGACTGTAGAATAAATAGCTTCATTCCATTGTTCGAGTGTCATCGATGGCAAATAAAAGTATTTTCGTCGATAAACCGTTGGTCTGTTCGTTCTTTGACACGGTTTGTTAGCTGTTGTGCTGTGTTCACGTTGTCGCGTTGTTCATATCAGTGCGACACGTGACAGTGGCACTCGCGATCCCGTTGTCTCGGTACTCGTCGGCTACATGCGACGTTGCTACTAATTGTTATTGCAACAAAACAGTTCGACGTGCAAGATAGTACTGGCTAGTTCGTCTTAGATTGTCGAATGCTCACTTTGAATCGTTACAAAAAGAATGTGTATTTAATAAGGTATTTGGTTAGACGCTTGTTAGACCATGTTTTGGAAATAAATTTTATATCAGATATTGTAGGAATTCTTTGTGAAATTAAGTATAATTATAAACATATTAAATTCTTTATTATAATCAAGGCTTATTGCTCTATATCCAATTTCATATCAATTATGCCTACAATATTATTGCGTGGCAGTCTTAATAAAGGAAAAGGGTCGCAACAAGACCGCAAAAACTAAAGAGCTTTCAGCATTGTTGGCAAATTGTATGCGAAGGTACTGATTGAAAGAGTTATGAAAGTAACTGACAAGAAAATATGGGATGTACAAGCGGGATTCCGAAAGGGTATGGGGTGTACGGATCAAGTCTTTTCCTTGCGATGCATAGCTGAGAAATTTTTGGGCAAAGGTCGAAGGGTCTACTGCGCATTCGAGGATTTGGAAAAGGCTTACGATAAAGTGGTGAGGAATGAAATGTGGTCGGTACTGTCGATGTATGAACAGCAGCCTCATTCGAGCTCTGAAATCCCTTTATGAGGATTCCAGAGCTTGTGTGAGGATAAACGGGGCATACACTGACTGGTTTACCATCAACACAGGTGTTAGACAGGGATGTGTAGCGTCGCCGTGGCTGTTTAACCTCTTCATGGACAGTTGTTTGCAAGATTTGAAACATAGTGATTGTGGATTAAGGATGAATAAGCTAATTGTCAAAAGCCTCCTTTATGCTGATGATCAGGTTATACTTGCGTCTTCAGCGGAGGAGTTGCAGGAGATGGTAACAATCATGCATGGTGCGAATTAGAGAGGAAATTAATGAAAGTGAATGTAAGTAAAACGAAAGTTATGGTTTTTGAAAAGGAGGAATGCGTTACGTCTTGTAATGTTATGATCGATGGACAGCGAGTGGAGCAAATGAATGAGTTTGTATATCTAGGTACGCTGTTTACAAGAAATGGTAAGAATGTAGAAGATATTGAAAGAAGAGTTAATGCAGGTAGTAGAGTGAATGGGGCTCTGAAGTCGTTTATGAATAGCCAAAACGTGTCCAAAAAGGCACGTTTGGCTGTACATAGAGGGGTGTTAGTACCTACTCTTATGTATGGTAGTGATAGTTGGGTATGGCAGAAGAGTCATGAAAGTAGAATAAATGCTGTAGAAATGAGAGCACTGAGAAGTATGTGTGGTGTCTCTCTGACTGACAGAGTAAAGAATTGTGTGATAAGAGAGTGTTGTGGCGTAAAAGAAGATGTAGTGACAAGCATCGAGAAAGGTATGCTAAGATGGTTTGGGCACGTGGAGAAGATGGATGACGAAACACTGACCAAGCAGATATATAAGGCAAGAGTGGAAGGGACAGGACGAAGGGGAAGGCCTAGGCGGACATTCTCTGACCAGATTGGAGACATCCTTAAAACAGGACAGGTGAGAAGTACCCTGAACAGAAGAGCATGCATGACGAATCTGATGGGAGTGAATGAAGCAAGAGAGATATGTCAGGATCGTTGCAAATGGCGTTCCGTAGTCTCTGCCTACCCCTCCGGGAAACAGGCGTGAGTCTATGTATGTATGTATTATTGCGTAAGTACATAATTTTATTGAAAGTATCGGTTGCTAATTTGGAGTTGTGTATTTTCTCTATTGACATGACGAAACGTTTTTTATTACGTACAACAGTAATGATTTTGTTGTGTTGTTTTTAAGAGGATAATATAGTTGTCGTGCGATAGAGTAATAATCTTTTATATCCATTTTATCTTTGCAAAGCTTCCGTAACTATGCCAAGACTAAAATAAGAAGTATTAATATTTGTATATCACATTCTTTTATAAACCAATTTTAAATAAAAACACACAACTAGTACCTAAACTCTGTAATCACTACGAAAACGAGATTCGCGCAAAATTATAACAGGAAAAACAGAAATTAACATCCCGTCCCTCGGGCCCTGGCCAAAGGAATACTCGGGAAATGAAGGTTGTCTGAAGGGCGGTGCCATTTCCGGACGGGCCGGACGCGTGAGCACTAAACAGCCACTGAGAGAGAGCGTATTATCAACACTCTGTCATCTGCGATGCGCTGTACCGTCTCACTTGTATTGTGAACCCGCCTTTTGTCTGCCCATACTCGCGTCCCCGGTTCCTGTGATGTAAACAGACGTTTCCGTACTCGTTGCAGTGCTGATCTTTGTGGTGTTTACGCCATTGAGCGCACACACTCGACCGTGTAATTGGCGCGGCTTTGGATTTAAACTTGGAGCGGACTAATAATGTGTTGGTTTGTTAGTCAACTATATGGTGTTGGGTGAACGTAATTGTTTTCTATTATACGTACCTACGTTTAATAGTACAGATTATTTTAACTACCATGCTGTCAAAAATACTATAATATTGCTTTAGTTGATATCGACGTGATGAATCAATTTAAGAGTTTTGGTACCTAAGGAAAACAGGAATGGAATAGCTATTAAAACTTTTTCGATTTGGAAAAATAAAAATAAATAAATTGAATGTCTTAAATTTTTTGTTAAGATATTTTATATCTTCTGTGGATTCATATGTATGAATGTGTCTTAAAATTTAGCTATGACTAATCTCGTACTTTTGAAAACAAATGACACATTGGCTCGCAATTAAGGCTTACATATTTTCATCATAATCCTAGGAGTATACCGGCTATAATCATAAACTTTCGTAATGACGCCCGGAGCTTGCAAAGGATACTACTATTGAAATATGTAGACACTAGATTTGTTTCAGGAATTTATTTATCATTATTTATTTATTCACATCGCCCAGTCTTAGGTCTTCTTAAATACGTGTCGGTAAAGTAGGTAGCATAAAGGGATATCGGCGGCTATAATCGGACACAACAGGGCTGAGCAGCGGTCGGATACAAGTGCGGCTTATCTTCGGCGGATGTAAGCCGTGCCGAGCGCATCCGAGCGCCCCCGTACCTTCCCGAACCCTCCCGATACGCCTTACGTATTTAGACCCAGATTTACCTAATACGAGAATAATGTACAACACTGATTTTGTGAAATGTCTTTGTTACCTGTGGATATTTTGCCTCTTATTTTATTTTACTTACTTGAGGAAAACGCTCAGGAATGGCCTAATAGGGAAATCGCTGAAATGCCAAGTCGAATATTTAGAATTTTATGTTAATTTATGTTTTATGTATTATCCGCTTAATACGAGGGTAAGAGGAATTAAGAAGGAATATGAAGTTTATAATAAGGATCTTTTAAATGTTTTCCGTATGCTGTCTGTATCACGTACACAGTCTAGAGATGCGGTAGCTACCTACTATAAATAAAAGGGGGTGGCTTTTATTCTTTTCAGAATGCTCAAGGTCATTCAGAGGGCGATGGAGAGAGCTATGTTTGGAGTTTCCCTGCGAGATCGAATCAGAAATGAGGAGATCCGCAGTAGAACCAAAGTCGCCGACATAACTCTCCGGATAGCCAAGCTGAAATGGCAGTGGGCAGGGCACATAGCTCGAAGAACCGATGGGGCAGAAAGGTTCTGGAGTTGCGGCCACGTACCGGACGACGCAGCAGAGGTAGCCCAGCAAAGTGGACCGACGATCTCGTCAAGATCGCGGGAGGCGGTTGGATGCGGGCGGCTCAAGACCGGTCTGTGCGGAGAACCTTGGGGAAGGCCTATGTCCAGCAGTGGACGTCGTTTGGATGATATAATGATGACTTCCGCGTTACTCCTGCTAGTAAATATATTTTTCTGTTTTCAACATTATAAACATTTTCTGTTCAGATTTATTTAAATAAAGATGAAGACACATACGTGGTCTGTAATATAACTTATGTAAGAATAAATAAATGTAGTTTCACGGCGTTTTATTCTAGGTACCTTGATTTGTCGCTGCATCATCCACAGATTGCCTGATAGAGAATGTTGTAGGCCGCTTTTTTTATATCCCATTTAGTTTTAGTAATAGTTTTGAAGTAAATCAATAAGATAAACTTGATTTATTGGTGAATATCAACAGGTCAAATAACATCTTCATTTCCGTGGATATTTTTATTCTTCAACTTTAGAACAATAAAAAATAGTGTTTACTCAAGTTTTTGATAATATTTGTATTCTTGCTTAATATCTAGCAGATAGCTTGAAAAACGAACGAGATATACAAGATAAAAAATTTCGTACCACGGCGATGAAACATGCGTGCACGGCAATGAAACATGCTTCCACGGCAATAAAACAACGGTGCCACGGGAATGATAGAATCAATCCACGGTAATGCAAAAATCCAACAACACATGATATTTTTTATACAACATAATTACCTGAAATAGATACATCCCTGGCTCTGAAAGAGAAAGGCATACACTCTTTTTACCCTCTTCTCAGTAACCTTCTCGTATCGGAGTAAAATTAAACAAAAAGTTAATAGAATCAAAGCAACACAATAATTTATTTTTATTTCTTTCCCACAAAAATTAACAGAATAGAAATTAGCAAATATTAAGAAACTTTTCTAAAGCATGCAATATATACTTAACTTTATATAATATAACAGGGTCGCTTCTTAATTTTTCTCGTCGCTTTGTTCGGCCAAACTTTTTTTTCCTTTCTCTCTCTCCTCTTCCGATAGTTTCGGTTTAGGCATCTTGGCTTTCTAAAAATAATCGCCGTGTCTTTTTTTCATTGCCATAGCAAATTTTGCCCACGGAAACCATGGCAATGAGAGCAGGGCGATGAAAATCAAGGCAAAACATCAAGTAACCAAAAATTTATTAATAATTCACAGTAATTAACACGTCACAAATAAACATAAGATAAATGACATTCTATCGTATGCTTAATCAAAAGGACAAACTTATTCAAATAGAAGTTAGACCTATCTACTACGATGAAAGAAAAAATGTCCAGTAATATAAAAATCGAATACTTACGTTTATGGCGCACAAACGCAGGCACGTATACACGTCGTTCCACATCGAGCACCAAGCGACACTATTATGCAACGTTTAGCGCACAGGGTTGGGGGACGCAAGTCCTTAGATATAACAATATTCTTAAATATATATTAGGACGCGGCGATGAAAGGTAGTTCTAGGACAAATGCAGTTTTATTAACCATTCGTTGTATTGTTTAAATATATGAATAAATGTATTCTGTATCAATACTTTAACTAATCGATTTTAAACTTTCGCGATTTGTATACATCATACAAAATAAATTAGCGGGTCTTACTCTCTCGCGTACAATTAACTTATTTAAGGTATATAAGACGTCATTAGTGTAGTGTATCGGAGCACCGTCATTGCGAACTTAAATAAAGACCAAGTGAGAGTAGGTGCCGAAACCCGCACTTCCACAAGACGGCGCTGAGCTCTCATCAGTCTCTCCGCGACCACGCTCGGTGCAAGACGAGCGAAACGTCGGAACCAAATAGGTATTTATACCTTAAATAAGTTAATTGTACGCGATTAAGACCCGCTAATTTATTTGTATGAGGAATACTTTAACTATCCACGTATCAAATAAAGCTAGGTTTTTATATAAATAACCAATAGATTTATATCAATAACGTATAATACACATTAAGGTGAAGTGTGGACAAACACGGCAATAACAGATTTCGAGGTTTAATATTTTTTTTGGAATATCTATTAGTCCTGTTTAATTAAATATTTAGTACTACACATAGATTACTATTTCACCTAACCAGAAAAAATATTAGAACATTATAACTATGTTTAATAGTACCGATTTCATTGTTGCCACGTAATTTTTGTTCCCGGGAAATTCACCCATATACACAAACGAATATTACAACAAAACAATCAATTGCAGTTAATTATTTAAGCAAGGTGAAGTGAGAAAGTGAAAGAGAAAGTGCATCTTTAGTATAAAAGCAATCTTTTGCTTTTCATTCGGGATATTGGCCGTTAAGTTCAGTAAGTATGGTATTACGGAAATAACCTCAATATTGTCAACACTTGGCGAATGGACCGCTTAAAAACCACTACGCTATCCATGCAATCTGTAACGTAAAAAGGACCTTTCTGGTGTGTGCTGTTACGTTATCCCTACTAGGGTGTGTCTAAATGAGAAGCGTGGTTAAATGTTACAATAAAAATTGATTTAATTGCCAATAGATTTTAGACATCGTTTAGCAAGCGTTACTTTAATGAAAAAAATTACTATTTATGTGATATTAAGAAAAATTTACACAAGGTCGCGTAGTTCGGCGAGGGGTTGGGGTTTTTGTGGAGAATCCTGCTGCCGATGGTCCAGGAGAGGTGGTCAACTTAACTCGGTGCCGCCGGAAAAAGGGCCGAACGCAGCTAGCACCTCAGCTTTTATAGCACCACAGACACCAGAAAGGTCTTTTTTACGTTACAGTGGCGCCCACGGGAATATTATAGGTAGGGTTTTGTTGAGAATCCGCTGCCGGTGAGTCTTTTTTTTATTTTTTTGTGTATGTGTGAAATCGTTCCTAAGCAGTGTGTAATTATTTTAGTGGCATTTATCGTTTCTTTTTGCTTGTTCTATTGTGCTCGGGAAGTCGGTGGTGTTGTGCTGATTACAATAGACATTTTCTCTTTTTGTTCTGTTGTGCTCGGAAGGTCGGTATTGTGTTGAGCCGGTCACAACAGACAAATTTTGTCTTACTACGCTTGGTAAGCATTTCTATATTATAACTTTTTCTGTTACCGCGTGTGATAATTATTGTGTATCAACCGCATAAGTAACGAGTTATAATCGTTCGACTGCGGCCACGTGTCCTCTAAAGACGCGCTAAGGTCACATTCGTCGATCGCATTCTTTGTATTTTGCGATTTATGACCTCACGTCCACTAACGACGTGCTAAGGTCACCTTGATCGTATTGCTTCGCGATTAGCTTTTTTAAATGCCACTAAGGTAATTAAGTGCTACTGGTAATTATTGCTAATAATCTGCTTTGGCTGACTTATGGAACGAATTCACACCCTTCTCTTTCTCACTTCTTTTCATTTTTCTACTATAACCTTCTGCTAGTGACTTTGTACGGCGATATATTTCTATATAGTAGCTATTATTAAATACTGTTACCGCCTACTACGGCGCTTATCTTTTAATATTAACTATTCTTTTCTTTCTTACTAAGAAAGTTGCATCTTTATTATACCACGTGTACCTAACATAGTTGGACTGGCTGAGAATGAACGTACCTAAGATGCTAGCGTATTATATACTAGGTATCTAGCTAGAATTCCGCGTTCATTTATTAATAAAATGTACACGTGTCACATGCAGGTTGCTCACTAACAATAATGAAAAACTTTAATCTTTGTCTATTTGGTATAAAAATACGAATATCATCGTAGAATTATTAGTTGTTCGTTTTGTCAAATGTTTATTATGCTACAATCGTTGTTTTTGGTCTTCGATTCTATCTTCTTGTTGCTGCCTATCGGTATGTTATTTGAGAATGCATCTATTTATGCATTTACTGTTCATTGTGAACTCAATCATAAAATTCCTGCGTCGCAATTATTGAATTATGTTCTTTTTGTATTGTTTTGTGTCGCTAGGATTGTTCTTTCAATGTCTGGTTTCTATTGAAATATATAAAACATATAATGATAAATAAATGGTAAAATTAAGCCGCTGACGGCCGGAAAACTACTTAATTATCAATATGTAACTTGTTACCTTTATACAAAATGCTATGCATCTGGTTTTACTAGACCAGTTTAAGTAGTGGTTATATTGTGTTCTTGTGTTAACGCAAATGTTATTATATCTAACTGAATTTATCAAACTTAATTGAATTGAAACTAACTTTAACTAAAGTGGGTATTTGCACATAAATTGAATCAATAACTTATTTTCTTGAATAAATAAGTGCCTATTTACATATGAATCAAATAAATAATATTTATACCCCATTCAATAACTAAAGTGGCTGTTTACACACAAATTGATAAATAATTTCAATACTTAAATAACTAATGTGGGTACTTATACATAAATCAATAATTTATATACTTTAATAACTAAAGCGAATTAATTGATGTACAAGTTTAAGAATACCCTTTCGTATTTTACAATCAACTATTTTAAACCTAAAAGCTGAATAAAATAACTGAATCTTATTCTATTACAGCATAAACAAGTTTATAAACGATTGGGTACAGTTTCATTCACAACAATGTAAGACGCATATCTATACAAAGTTATAATTACCTACATAATTCTTTGTGAAGGCCAACAATGGTTCCTTGTTTCCGAGTCGAAGATAATGCATTGTGTTGTGTTAATGATTTATGTAAACATGCTAACATAAAACATGAATAGTTATTACTGTTATAAATTGTCGAAGAGGTTTTCCAAACTTAATATTTTTGAAAGAATCTGTTATTTATCTAACTTATTTATCTATCAGAGATGTTTCTCTTGGTGATTTCCATATAGAAGATCTTAAATTAACTCACTACAAAGTTTAAGAATGTAATGATTAAGGTGCGTTGGGGTAAGTTCGGATGGTTTTTCGTTGTGTTTGACAAGTGTTCGAAAATATTTTTTTTCTTGAGACGTATTTCGGTTAACATATTGAGTTTGGTCGAAATCGTTAATAGAAAACCAAATTATCAGATCAATATTTTTATATTTAACTATGCTAAACGACTGATGTGTAAGGGATGTTTAAAGTACAAACATTAATTTCAAAAACCACGTATAAGTTCGGACGTGGATGGGGAAAGATCGGAAACGTTTTAAAATCGGTCCTGTGGGTCAGAACACACAGTGTATAAAAGAAAAATATCCGGTCTTATTCCTCTTGTAATATTTTTCTGGAATAACTTAATAATTGTCAAAAACGTAGCTTAAAAAGTATATATATATATTTTTTTACCATTTGAGCATCCGATCTTACCCCATCAGAGTAAATCACAAATTACTGAGGTTCTCAAATGTTTGTGTTTCAAATGTTTCGCCTGGTTTGTTAATGTTGGTCTCAATAATTTATTAAAATTATTATTGTACTAATGTCATAAATTGAAAAATATAGTATGAATAAAACTTCTTTTATGTCATCGTTTATTTATTTAAATACTAACATGTTAAGTATTTGTATGTATTATTCTATAAGTCTACGCGTATATTAGTCTTACTTTCTTAAAGATTATTAGCTTCTTTTAATTAAGTATTTATAGTATTTGAATTTAACTATCATAAAATTCAGTATTAAAGGATTATGGGATAGAATATCTTAATGCTTATCTTAGAGCTTATACTATGGGTGCTAAACAGCATGAATGGGCCGGCTCGACACGGATAGTAGTACTATCCTTTTGCAGAATATCGACTAGAAGTGATAATTTTTATACTATCATCTTTCGTTCGGAGAGTGAGAATGCTGGAAGGCCGAATCCCCATCCTTTTCCTTCTACCCTTTCCATTTCTTCATCTCTCCCTTTCCTTAAGGCTGGCAACGCACTTGTAAATCCCCTGGTGTTGCGGGTGTCCATGGGCGGCGGTAATCGTTTTTCCATCACGCGATCCGTATGATGTTCGCCATCCTATACCATGAAAAAAAAATATATTTTATCACGAAACCAACAGGTTAATGGTAGAATTTTAAACAAAGTTTGACAATCACATGCATTTTCAGCACAGGTTAAGATCGGATAGTCTTAACTCGATCTTTGCCATAATTTTTTAGTATGGGGTAAGTACGGATCTCAGCCTACAGCTACATTTAGCCCACTTTAAATATAACATTCAAGAGCGATTTGTTTTTTTGACCACTAAATGTTTTATTTACTTTATAAAAACAGTTAGAACTCACCAAAAAACCAGTAACAAGTTGCTGGGGTTAAGATCGGATAACGAGTTTTTTGAGAAAATACGCTAGTTTTGTTTGAGCAGCCATAACACACAAACGACGTGACTTAGCCACAGACACGGACTGCAGAGAGGTGGGGAACAAAATGGCGTCTTGCGTTCTGTTGCCAGATTAGAAAAATCGCTACGAATTTGGTAAATATTTAAAGAAAACGGTCTTCCCCCATTCACGATCTTACCCCAACGCACCTTAATGCTCATCACTAATGATTTAATCACTAAAATAACTTAACACTTAGTTACAAATAATATAAAAATCTTTAACTCCTAATTACAGCTAAATCATGTACCCATATATCTTGTTACTTATAGCTTTGGTAATGACTGATCGAAATATAATAAAATATTTTTTTCCCTTATGGCTCAGTGGTTAAAAAGTTGTTGTCGGATCGGTCTGTGGTTCGATTCTCGCTTGCGTTTTTTTGTGTTTTTTAACTATGGTAGTGTATACTATGTCGTCGACAGTCTCCTTCGACTATGTACTATACATTACATCTTGCAGCGAATTTTTTTTGTGTTTTTAACTATGGTAGTGTGTACTATGTCGTCGACAGTCTCCTTCGACGATGTACATTACATCTTGCCGTGAATATTTTTTTATGTTTTTGGCTATGGTTGTGTACACTATGTCATCGATTGTCTCCTGCGGTGATGTACTATACATTGCAACCTATTCCGAATTGTGTATTTGCCGTTGTCGATTTTGTATCATAATCAGAAACCAGTTATTTGTCCGCGAGAATGGAATGCGGTCGGCGCCAAGCGCGCAGTGATGACTCACGTGTTCACTGGTTCGAACCTTCATTGTTATTCCATTTTAAATGAATACAAATTGTCCTTGCAATATTGCATCTACCTTGTTAATGAGCAATTTGTTTGTGATACTGCCAACTAATCGTATGATTGTTAGTATCGTAATATAGTAAGATCGTAATATTGGTTTACGACTTATACTCTTTCAATTAACTTCACTTATCGAATATGGGTGGTCAGGTGGTGCCTACCAACATAGACTGGGTGACTATTTGCTATAAAACTCACGTATAATACCTCTTCGCGCGTCGTGTATTATAATGAATGCGACTCGCATCTTGAATAAATGTTGGCTTGTTCATGCGTATGATAGTGTGTAGGCCTTTTTGAATGTGATGAATGTCAGGTTATAGGAACGTTCAATGCTTGGTGACGTATGAATGGCCGAGGGTTATACTTGTTTTTTTCCTCTTTCAGGGTTAATAGTTGCCTCGTATTTAACCTACTGACACCACTACCACTCATCTGTTACAGGGTCCCGGAATGCTGCTGCTGTCCACCAGCCACAGAATTTTCCCGGATGGAAAATTCTGGCCTAATGGGGGGAGTGTGTGACGTCACTGTGACGTCGCGCTCACTCCTCCCACTCATGTCATCGACGCCTCCGGCCTCCCGCTTGTGACGTCACTGTGACGTCGCGCTCACTCCTCCCACTCATGTCATCGACGCCTCCGGCCTCCCGCTGCTATAAAAGCTGAGGTGCTAGCTGCGTTCGGCCCTTTTGCGGCGGCTACAGCTCCGAGATAAGTTGACCACCTCTCCTGGACCATCGGCAGCAGGATTCTCCACAAAAACCCCAACCCCTCGCCGAACTACGCGACCCTGTGTAAATTTTTCTTAATATCACATAAATAGTAATTTTTTTCATTAAAGTAACGCTTGCTAAACGATGTCTAAAATTTATTGGCAATTAAATCAATTTTTATTGTAACATTTAACCACGCTTCTCATTTAGACACACCCTAGTAGGGATACCGTAACAGCACACACCCTAAAGGTCCTTTTTACGTTACAAATCGAAGTTAGGTATGTACTCGTATGTGTCCTAAACTATGAATATATATAACTAGACGTCGCCAGCTGCTTCGCCCGCCTCAATTATACATATAAGCCTTCCTCTTGAATCATTCTACCTATTAGAAAAAACCGCATTAAAATCCGTTGCATAGTTTTAAGACCAGCAACGACCGAAGCCAAGCAGCTCCAGCCACAAGCGCCCTTGCTACAGGACCACCAGTCTTCGGCGTGCTTCTCACTTACGGGGAGAGGAGTTACGTTGGTGTAAACACCGCCGTCAGCAGCTCTCATCGAGCATTACATTACACTTTAATTATTATTGTTTAGATTACGCCCGACCAAACTCTGTACTTTTGTTTTAGAATTAAATCAGTTCTGTTTCAACCTCTAAGCCGGACAGTAGTCCGAGGGTTTTATTTTTAAAAACTCTCCCGCCGGTCCACGGTTCGTATCTTCGATCCCGGTTGTCGGGAAGATCTTTGACATTCGTTATAGGGCGTCAGCACCTTCTAAATAAACTGACACTAGTCTAAATCATGGAATATCGCTATACCTTCGGGTTGCGGAGGTCAGACGGGCAGTCGCTCTGTGGAAAAGCTAATATTCAGCCAAATCTGGTTAGACTAGTAAGCAGGGGGTCTAGTACGAGTTTGCACTCGATCGTCACTATCGACGATAGACTAGTCGACGGCAACAATTTCCATACATTTTCTAAATGCCCCCTAGCGGTCTCTATCGATCGCTACTCTTCGTTAGGGGCGCTTTTGGAAAATGTATGGAAATTGTTCCCGTCTACTAGTCCATCGTCGATCGTGACGATCGAGTGCAAAACTCATACTAGACCCTCAGACCCCAGGTTGAAACTGGGATAACGCTAGGAGGATGATGACTTTATAAAGAAATATTTAACCTAGTGTGAATGTAATATATTAATATAATAATCTAAAATCAAGAGAGGCGAGTCTGTGTTTGAACAATTTAAATAATTATAAACATAAAATGTTACCTTTTATTCATGTTTCATCAATAGAACTTCAAATTGCAAAAGCCTAAAATATTATTTGAAATTACATACATACCATGCCCTGGTAACTGTCGAACAACTTTTATTTTTGTGAATAATGCCATCTAATTGCCAATCGAGGGAACTTTTTTGTCAGTGTTGCCATGGTACTCTACACAAATTGTCAAAATTTATATTTTCTTTGATAAATCCAAAGTTTAATAAGAATTTATTTATAAAAAAAACTTACTTTTATTACCATTATTATTATATTATTTTACTAGTTTGAAACAATTTTGCATGACCACAAATATTTTTTGTTGGCAAACAATGGAAACCGTTACATAAATTAAAAACAAACAATAAATTAAACTAAATGTCAGTAATGTCATTGTCACAAGAAAATTTGCCGGCTGTGTGTTTACATGCTTTTTTCTTGTGATTCTTGGTATTTTATTGGTATTTACGTAGAGTTGAGCTTCAGTTACTACGTATAACATTCAGGAATACCTATTTCAGCATTACCTGTGTTGTTTGTGTAGTGTTTGTGACATATTTAAGATAGCCCCTCCTAAAGGAGTTTGGACCATATATCTAAGTGTAGTGTTCTGCTCATTTTACTGCCAAGAGCTTTTATAATTATGGTATGGTACAGCAGACCATGCTCAAATGGATCCTATTATACAACAGCCTCGAAATCAAAATATTAAAGGAAAGAGCAGAAAAAGAGAAACACAAACTGATGTAAAAAATAATGTATAGCTAAATAAATGCATTTGATATTATATTTTTGCATTATTTATTCCTAACTAAATATACCTATACAGCAGGACCTCTAATCTGAACCCATTGTAACTGATTTGGCCGATTCAGATTAGGAATTAACATATTTATTTTCTCTAGTAAAGTGTTTAATTTCTTAATGTAAATCAGTCGAAATGATACTTCGTGAACTTTGAAATAGTATTAAAAGTCAAATGTTCGTGATATTTCCCATGTAATAACGTTTTTCTTTTGGGAAAACGTTACATGGGAAATATCACGAACATTTGACTTTTAATACAATTACGTATGTTACGTAGCGATAGCTAAAAAAAAATATTTCGTTTAGTTCCTTGAGTGGCATTCAGGTGGCGCTCAACGCTAAGATCTGATCAAACTGACAGTTGCCAGTCTATCTCCAGTTATAATATATATTAGTCTATGATACATACATAAATATCGTCACGCCTTTTATCCCCGAAGGGGTAGGCAGAGGTGTATTTCTACACCCACTTTTCGCCAGATATACTTTAGTCCCACGTAATAAGGGGCGAGCCTATTGCCGTACCGGGCACATTTCCAGACTCCGTGCTGCTACTGAGAATTTCTTGACAGAAAAACCCAATAACACTGCCCAACCCAGGAATCGAACCCGGGACCTCCCGACCCCACGCGCACATTTATGCCGCTAGACCAACGAGGCAGTCGTTTAAGGTTTGATGTCGAGTTTTCCATCTCTACGCAATGATGGTATTTGCATCGTGTTATCCCTTAGTCGCCTCTTACGACACCCACGGGAAGATAGGGGGTGGTGACACTTGTATTCTATGCCGTCAACCACACAGCAAATTCTTTTTCGCCAATATTCGTAGTTCCCAGCAAACTGAATAGATGAATGTCGGATTATTCTCTCCCATCGACACATAGATGTATGAAATAATTATACCATCCATTTGTGTGCATTCTCCTCAGATACTTCAAAGCCGACGCTGAGAGGGATTCTGTAGTTCTCACTACAACACTATTAAGTACTCTCTATACCTAGTTGCGCTAATAGGATTGACATCGATACTGCCTTTAGTGCTGAAGCGTTTTTACTTTGAAAGCGTTAACTTCACTGGAACTACCTCGAGTATTAAACAAGGAACAAGTCCGTAATATCTTGTACATTGGCAACTTGCAAAAATGTACGTTGTAAATTTACATAGAACATGATTGCACGCCGAAAGTTAGCAAACTGCCCCCATTTAAAAGAACTTCAGTTAAACTGAGATGCAGTGAATTTAGTGAGAAGCGAGCATAGTTAGGACGCGAAGTGTTCAGCGGTGCTCGCTAGTGTCATGTGTAACTTATTTGAGCCAGTTTGCGAACGCCTGCATACATAGTGGTGGGTAGTTGAAACAATAAGTACAATTTGATATTGCTTGGAAAGAAAATTTTAATAAAATAGTTAATATTAAGTAAACAGTAATTTAAATGCAAAAAAATTATAGGTAATAGTGAATACCTGCTGGTGTAGTGTTATCTCCGTGTACTAACAAGTATTAACATAAATACACTATGGACACATTCAATCCATCAACAGTCCTTGATATGCAGACTTATTTTGAAGAACGTATGGCAAAGTTTGAAGCAGAGCTGCAGAAAAAATCACCACAGAGCACTGGGGGCTTAGCAGATGAGTTTGCCACATTTAAGACCTTCGTGTTGCAGACCCTACAGTCATTTTCCCAGCAGCTTGAAATTGTCGGCCGTGAGGTGGACAAAATGGAAATGCGCAGCCGGCGCAAGATGTTACTGCTTCATGGAGTGGCGGAGCGCAAGGACGAGGAGATGGCTCAGGTGGTCACTGATGTTGTAAGGCAGCACCTCAAGATTGACACCTTCACTGCTGATGATGTGCGCCGCTGCCACAGGATGGGACGGCAAGCGAGCAACGACAAGGCAAGGCCCATACTTGTCAAGTTCGAGTCAGTAGTCGTGCGGGACAGCGTATGGTTCACGAAGACGAAGTTGAAGGGCACAGGTATCACTTTGTCGGAGTTCCTGACCCGCTCCCGACACGAAGCTTTTATGGCTGCACGAGCGAAGTTCGGCGTCGGGAAGTGCTGGACGAGAGAGGGATACGTCTTCACCCTTGGCCCCGATGGCAACCGTCATCGTATATCTTCGGTGGGCGAACTAGGTAAGCTCAAGCTTGCGGCCGCAGAGAAGCCAGTAGCTAAACAACAACTTGCGACCAAGGCGAAGCGTGCTGCTGCTTCGAAAAAGTAAACTTTTCCCCATTTTACGTAGTCTTTGTTTATTTTCGGGTAATCAATTTATAATGTACGTAATTCACCGTCACTTTTGTTGTTTACTTTTAGTTCTTATTATTTTATTTTTGTGTACCGCAACAAATGTGTAGGTATGATCAAAATAATTTTTGCCATAAAATATTGTCAATCGTCATAACTGTCAATGTCACTATTGTCAACCTTGATTACACTTGATTACGATTTACGTTTCGTTTCTGCATTACAATATTGTTTCTGCATTACAAATAATACAATGTTTGAATACTTGTATTTTGAGACAAAATTCTGGTATTTATTTCATTTATTATGGAAAATGTATGTAGGACTATTCAAGAATAGTCCTACATACATTTTCCTACAATATTTTACTCAAGAGTAATAATGTAACAATCTCTCTCGTTTTACTTATATTTGTTAGTAACATTTTTATCTCTTTTGCATCATTATGTTATCTTGATAATGCGCAACCGGCGGATGGACACAATGACTTAAGCTTTACGCGATAACAACTTTACAATATTTACTGATATATTATATACTATATTTTTATATTATTTGCTAATATACACATATATATATATTCAACCTTAGATCTATTTGATATGACAGACAGTGACTCAAATAGCGAAGATGACACCTTCCTCTCTGCAACCAGCCTGGCGCAAGTTCCTAAGAAAAACCGAATGTATGAAACGTGCTATCTTTTTAATGGCTACTATTATATGTATAAAACGTGAAGATAGCATCCTTCACTATGTACCCTTGGAACAGTATTCTTTCAAAGTTAGACGGGTTATACGTACATCACCGCCTTGGCTGTCAATAGTGTCAAATGTCACAACTGTCACATTATTATCCAGATTGAACTTTGCCGCGTTATGTAGTTTGTTTATAAAACGTAAAAAACATACTGTAAAAGTGCTTTGTGTATGCCAAGTAAAATGTGATTTTACACTTCTAGTGTTAGTGTTACTATATTTATTAGATTAGCATTGAAAGGAGCGCAATGAAAACTGGCAAAATAACGTGCGAAATATGGCATACAACAACATGCCGGTCAAGCAATGAAAAAAGGGTAGGTATTTATGGCAAAATGTCGCTATATAAATATCAATGAATATTTATAATGTTATATAATGTGATATAGATCAATGAAACATAAAAAATAAGGAAATATTCTAAAGTTTCATATCCTAGTACTTTGTAGGTAAACAATAGTGCTGCCTGTCAGTTATCGATAATCCGTTATTAGAAATTGGCACAAGGACTAAAAATTCTATTCTTTTTTTTCTTTTTAGATGAAAAAATGGGGAGCTGCAACTGGAAACCAAGACTTGATTTATGTGCCCATTGAAAAATTACATCAGTTGAACTATGTGTGTGTCAAGCATTTAAAGCCGAAAGACTTAAAAAAAAAGGGAACTCAAGTCAGAAAAACAGCTGTGCCTTGTATCTATAGACATTTCTTTAAATCCTATTACAGAAGAAATGTTGAAAACCTTTCCATTACATGTACATACATATATCTATTAGTACTGCGTATTTTTCTTCGCTAATCTAGAATAGATTTATAGAATAGGCTAATTTGTTTGAATAAACACATAAATATTAAATACATCTTTTATTTGTGTTCTGAAAGTATAATTCAAGTCGAAACATAATTATAATTATTTCTTACCGAATATTATCGATATCGATATTTCGTTAATCACTAGAGGGTACATCCCTACATTGACGAATATGACAATGCTGACAACATAAAAACGATGTCAATTAGTATCTTTATGTTGGTACGAGTTCTCCCTGCACGTTTCATACAAAGCTGAAAGTCTCGCATGATCTATGGCACATCCGCCTCTTCTTACGTAGTATTTGTATACTCTTTGTCTGCAACAAGCCACGATGACAGCTTTGAAAGTGTATCCTCCCTGGGAGACATTCTCCAGTCTCAGTTTTCAGACGTACCCAGGAACTTTAATGTAGTCCATTTAAATGCTCAGAGTATTCCAGCCCATTTCCCCGATATGCTGGCCAACCTAGACAGTCAAAACATACATGCCATCCTCGTGTCGGAGTCATGGTTAAAACCATGTCTTCCATCCACCTTATATTCTCTGCCTGGTTTCCACCTTATTAGGAATGATCGCGCGATCGGTGGTGGAGGCGGTGTTGCCATATACTTACGTTCTCACATTCCTTTTCATATAGTATCTATGTCAACGCAGCCGCCACCGGCGAACGCTAGCGAGCATCTTTTTCTAGAGGTGGAACTGCACCACACGAAACTACTATTAGGCGTTTACTATTCCCCTTCGTGTCGTGCTAACTTTTTTTCATCCTTCGAGCAAATTTTGGAAAATTTGACTCCCTCTTACGACCACACTATTATTATGGGCGACTTTAATACATGCCTTCTCAAACAGGATTCTCGTGCCACCTCTTTTCGGCGTGTCACTGAGTCCTGCAATTTATCAATTCTACACTTAAATGCAACTCATCACTTCCCTAATTCCGCTTCTTCTCTTCTTGACCTTATTCTTGTATCTTCTCTTAACTCTGTTTCTAAGCATGGTCAGTGCACAGCTGATGCATTCTCTTACCATGACCTCATCTTTGTTTCATACAAAATACGTCCACCCAAAGCGAAGCCGAAGATTATCTTGCAGCGCAATTTTAGCGGCATGGATCATGCCAAGTTGCGTGAGGATGCCAGTAAAATAGTTTGGGACACTCTATATTCCTCAGATTGTGTAGACATGAAAGTCCATATCCTAACAACGAATCTAATTCAGCTATATGATAAGCATGCGCCAATCCGCGCTATCAAAATTAAGCATTTACCAGCACCTTGGCTTACAGATGATATTAAAAAGATCATGGCAAAAAAATCTGCTGCGTAGACTAAATTGAAGCATAGGCCGACTCTTTTGAACCAAGAAAGATACGTGGCTCTAAGAAATCACTGCAACAAGGTGTGTAGGAAAGCACAACGCCAACATATTCATGAATCCGTTGAAAATGGTGATCCAGCTAAAGTCTGGAAATTTCTCAAAACATTGGGGATTGGTAAGTCACAGCAGCAATCCATTCCGAATAACGTCCACCTTGATTCTCTCAATTTACATTTTATTACTTCGTCCAAATTAGATGGAAATACGAAAAGAAACACTTTACAACTTCTTTCATCCTTGCCAACCCCAGATTATGATCCCTTTGCCTTTTCGCAATTTGCCGCTTGTGATGTTAAGAAGAGTATATTAGCAATGACGTCTAATGCAGTCGGTAACGATAGTCTCAGCCGTAAAATGATCCTCTCCATCCTAGACGAAATTCTTCCTATCCTATGTCACATCCTTAATCACTCCGTTGTCCGTGGCATCTTTCCAACAGCGTGGAAAGATGCACTTATAATTCCTTTACCCAAGAAACCTAAACCCTATTCCTTCTCAGACTATCGACCAATATCCATACTACCTTTCCTGTCAAAAGTCCTAGAACGTCTCATTCACACGCAACCCAGTTCCTTCCTGTGTAAAAATGCACTCCTTAATCCCTATCAATCCGGCTTCCGCCCTGGCCACAGTACCGTTACTGCATTGATCCGCGTGTCAGATGACATCAGGCTAGGTATGGATAGTGGGAATCTTACCGTTTTGTCCTTACTTGACTTCAGCAATGCTTTCAACACGGTAGATTTTCACATCCTACTTGGCATTCTACGCTCTCTTAACATATCTCCAACGGCGGTTGACTGGTTTCATAGTTACCTGTTTGGTCGCCGGCAACGTATACGCATCGAAGACACTTATTCCACTTGGTCTAACACGAATGCCGGTGTACCACAGGGTGGCGTGCTATCTCCTTTACTCTTCGCGATATTTATTAATTCTATCTCAAAACATTTACTTTCATCCTACCACCTTTACGCAGATGATTTACAGATCTATACACAAGCATCCTTAAATAACTTGCCCGAAGCCTGTACTACTATCAACACAGACTTGGCGCGGATTTGCGAGTGGAGTAAACAGTATGGACTCATAGTAAATCCTGACAAAACACAACTAATTATTGTCGGCAGTCCCCGCATGGTGTCTAAAATTTGCTGGTCCGATTTACCACAAATCAAGTTTGATGGCAAAAATATCCCGTTCAGTAATACTGTAAAAAATCTTGGTATCTACTTTGACGAAACCATATCTTGGAGTTTTCAACTGCAAGAAACAAGTCGCAGACTATTTGCTTCGGCGGGCTCATTGCGTAGGTTACGCAATTTCCTACCAACTGCCACTAAAATTGCACTTGCACAATCTTTGCTTCTGCCCGTAATTGACTACGCTGATGTCAGCTATCTTGACCTCTCTGAGGAGCAGTTAGACAAACTTGAGCGTCTTCAAAACTTTTGTATACGTTTCATATTTGGACTGCGCAAATATGATCATGTTTCAGAATTTCGCAACATACTCAAGTGGCTCCCGATTCGTCTTCGCCGGAATACTCACATTCTTACATTATTGTATAATATCTTGTTTAATCCCAGTACTCCTTTTTATCTCAAAGAACGTTTTAAGTTCCTTAATGACGCACATGAGAGGTCCTTGAGGTCGTCTGAAAATTTGACGATGGAGATACCAACGCATTCCACAAATTTCTTTAGCAAATCATTTACTGTACAGGCCGCGCGACTGTGGAATGCATTACCACTAGAGATTCGGAAAGCAAAATCCTTAAACATTTTTAAAAGCATGTTAAAAAAGCACTACCTGTCCATTTAACATCATGCACTGTTCTCCTAGAATGCAGGTCTTACTTAATGAGTAGTATTCACTGTATCTGTATTTTAGCATAGTTTTTAGTATAACGATATTATGAAATATATGACATTCTATCTCGTATAGTTTATAGGTATATTTTTATAGGTATATAATAATGTATGTACATAATATGTGTATGGTCTTTATGTATGATATATAATATTTATACATTTATGTATATTCAGTATGTATATTAGTTGATATTATTTTATTTATTAACTACACCATCGCCACACTTGATTGCTTACACACCATTTCTGTCCATCCAAAGGTTGCCTGGAAGAGATCGCTTTTAGCGATAAGGCCGCCATTTGTACATGCTGTAGTATAAGCCAATTAAAAAAATGTGTACTTTTCAATATTATTTGGTGTACAATAAAGAGTATATCTATATCTATATCTATAGTTTCTTGATAATAATGCTCTTGACAAAATTTGTGCTCGTTACCAAATTTAAAAGTGGGGAATCTTCATAATGTAGAAGACATAAAATGTTAATGTGAGGGGAAATTTGCGGCAGATCTTAGTGGTTTTGAATAGATGTAAGTTTTGAATGAATTAATACACCAAATTTGGAAGTTAAATGAGATTTGCCTCGCGAAAGAAAAATTGTTAATAAATTGTTAAATGTTGTTACGGTGAACTGGTATTTTCTACAGGGGCAACATAATGGTGAATGGAGTTGGCATCGGTGTCGGGACGAGCCTCCGGCATTTCGAGCTTAAAGAAACTCTTCTAAAGCTTGCCCTCCTGACTGAAAGCAACTGTAGCCACATTTATGATTGCAGATTTTAAAAACATTTAAAAGGTAGATAAAGAACGAACGAGAACGACAAAGATCTCCTTTTCTTAAAATAAACCAAACCCTCGACTTTCAACTAGGCGGGCCCACGGCTCTGTAGTCATTGAAAACTTATGTGAAAAAATACAAGCACAAATCATGGAGTATACGTAATAGCCAATTATTCTATATTTCATACACAATATTTCTTCAATAAACCATTCACTGCGCTCACAAAATACTTTCTTAGTTGTCGGCTTTGGGGCTAAGTTATTTACAGGTTACGGGAAAACTTAGAGATATTAAATCACATTGCTACGCACATTAGGTATATCTATTCATTTATCGTATATCCTTATTATTTGGTATATAATTCGATTTCTATGTTTGATGATCCTAAATAATGTAATTACGCACTTAGATAAGATGTATACTCGTACGTATGCTGTTTAAATACATATTTCGTAAAAAAAAACGCTTTCTGAGTGTATTACCAAACAAACTTTCAACCACTATTTTATCTCCTTATGGCACTGATACCACTTGTAAATGAACAACGGGCATTCGCCGTTATTTGTTTTACTGAATTGAACAACGAACAGAGCCGAACATTGCTTTGAACATTACATTCAACAGACAGACGAAACTATTGGGCGCAAGAAGCTACCATTTGGGATGAATGTTTCTTGGTGACCGCAGCAGTGCATTTCTCGAAATTCCCATAAAAATGACAAGTGCGGGCTTAGCTGCAGCCTTCCTCTAGTACGTCACAAAAACTCACTGTTTTTGTAATATATATAGGTTAATAGTTTAGGCGATGATATACTTATAAGTCAGAACAATTTGTAATTTTAGAAACGAGTAAATGATGATGCTAACTAATATACTTTTGTTATATTCTACACTTTTCTAATGTATTTGTTTACTTTCATAATGGTAAGAAAGCTATCTAATATTAAAATATTAATAAAAAACATTTAAGTTGAGTAACAAACCCAACACACAAACTTTTGCGTAGGTTGGTATATAATCATAGTAAGATTGCTGTATAACAACATTACCGTATCAAAACACTGTTCTTACATCAGAACATTCAAATAAAATGTACCTAACAGCTCATTGTAAGCGTTAATAGCATTTAAACTTCAGCCGTAATCAAATCGCATTGCTACATTACTTTAGCGAGAGTAAATCAAAACGTATCCACATATCATAGCATCGCCAGGTACCGCTGAAAGAGATCTAGGTTATCGGAGGTTCAATTTGGCGGCAATATTCTATATTAAGAGAATTACGAGCGCTTTCACTAGTAGACAGTGAATCCGCTCCGGGCTGACTCAGCGAACAACGCAGTGCTGATCTACTTTCAATGCGGGCGCGAGATTCTCATTGGAACCGTGAGTGGCGCAAATAATTTTACTTTATCACCAACTTAGTTTCGGGTACCGATGAAAATTTTTCACCTACATTTTTCTCCGTTACTTCACGGAATAAATGCACGGAATAAATTTATATAAAATATCTGCCAACGGATAAAGATCCGTTGGCAGATATTTTATATAAATTGATATTAACTGATGGGCTGATATTTTCACGCGTATAAAATGAAATAACCATTGCTCTAGCATTAGCTCGTACATGTTTTATCAAGTTACATAAACCTACTCTGAGTCGAGCGAAAAGTCTGCCATTATTCAATTTATTGTGTTATTTTCACCTTTATGATTTTTTTAAAGAAAGTATACACTTTCTTCTTTGCCAATAAAAATAATAAAATAGATAATCATCACGCCGAGAATTTAGTTGACTGAAGATTTGGTATAACGGTCATATATAGAAATCAAAACTTGCCGCTACATTGCAAATGAGTTGCCGCACCGAATGTAAAATGCCTCTCAATTTAAATAAATAATCCTTCCTCGCAGGGTTTAAACTGACTTTGTCCCGGCATTTATCACAATCAGTTATCTTTAACAATGCTAGCAAAGTGAGACATACATTTCTCACAATCTTTCAGTAGAACGGTGATCATGATAAGCTGTGTATGCAGTTTAGCGTTAGTATCAAGATACATACGTCTCATAGTTTGGCCTTTGCATGGAATCCTGTTTGTTAATACAACGTAATTTAGCTGAACGCGTGTTGAAACAAATGTATTTGCGTACAGTTTGAGCGTAGCATACAATACCAACGTTACGGCACGGCAACGACCTACAGCAGCGGGCGGCAGCTGCAAGCGGCAGCGGCAAGTGATTTCAATGTGCATGGCGCGCTTTACTCCGACCGATGCACGATGTTACCTCACAGTTAAAGGTAACTGAACGGTACTAACATCGAAATCGCTCACCGCTGTCGCCCGTCACCGTAGATCGTGACCGGACCGTTACGCCGTTAATGCCGAATAAATACCAACATTTGTTAGCATTATACATTGGGGAATAATATAATGACAGCCGCATTTTGATTACGTGTGATAATACTATGCGTTTGAACAATTTGACGCTGGTGGTTGCTGTTTTAATAGGGCAAATATGCATAGCATTGCATTTCGAACTAACCGTAATTGTAAATACGGTAATACGAATTGTATACGTGTACAACGTTGTTATTAGTCACGAATTACAACGAATGAAAATTCTCTGTGTAAAAGCAAATATTCTATCAGATCTGGTTAAACTAGAAAGCGGACTTGGGCTGCATCTTGAATGCAACCGGAATAAAGAGGAGAATGGTAATGACTGTATAATATGAAACTTCTTCTTTACGTCAATATTCTGTGAGATAATAATCTTCCCTTAAAAGCTACATGGTTTCAGCATGCATGATAACCACCGATTTTAAACACTTACAACGCATTAATATTGTACAACTATACTGCTTCTCATGGAGAACGACTGCGTGTTTGAACACTTACAACGCAGTAATATTGTACAACCATACTGCTTCTCATGGAGAACGACTGCGTGTTTGAACATTTACCACGCAGTAATATTGTACAACTATACTGCTTCTCATGGAGAACGACTTCGTGTTTGAACACTTGCAACGCAGTAATATTGTACAACTATACTGCTTCTCATGGAGAACGACTGCGTGTTTGAACACTTACAACTCAGTAATAGTGTACAACCATACTGCTTCTCATGGAGAACGACTGCGTGTTTGAACACTTACAACGCAGTAATTTTGTACAACCATACTGCTTCTCATGGAGAACGACTGCGTGTTTAAACACTTACAACTCAGTAATAGTGTACAACTATACTGCTTATCATGGAGAACGACTGCGTGTTTGAACACTTACAACGCAGTAATATTGTACAACCATACTGCTTCTCATGGAGAACGACTGCGTGTTTGAACACTTACAACGCAGTAATATTGTACAACCATACTGCTTCTCATGGAGAACGACTGCGTGTTTGAACACTTACAACGCAGTAATATTGTACAACCATACTACTTCTCATGGAGAACGACTGCGTGTTTGAACACTTACAACGCAGTAATATTGTACAACCATACTGCTTCTCATGGAGAACGACTGCGTGTTTGAACACTTACAACGCAGTAATATTGTACAACCATACTGCTTCTCATGGAGAACGACTGCGTGTTTGAACACTTACAACGCAGTAATATTGTACAACTATACTGCTTCTCATGGAGAACGACTGTGTGTTTGAACACTTACAATGCAGTAATATTGTACAACCATACTGCTTCTCATGGAGAACGACTGCGTGTTTGAACACTTACAACGCAGTTATATTGTACAACCATACTGCTTCTCATGGAGAACGACTGCGTGTTTGAACACTTACAACTCAGTAATAGCGTACAACTATACTGCTTATCATGGAGAACGACTGCGTGTTTGAACACTTACAACGCAGTAATATTGTACAACCATACTGCTTCTCATGGAGAACGACTGCGTGTTTGAACACTTACAACGCAGTAATATTGTACAACCATACTGCTTCTCATGGAGAACGACTGCGTGTTTGAACACTTACAACGCAGTAATATTGTACAACCATACTGCTTCTCATGGAGAACGACTGCGTGTTTGAAAACTTACAACGCAGTAATATTGTACAACTATACTGCTTCTCATGGAGAACGACTGCGTGTTTGAACACTTACAATGCAGTTATATTGTACAACCATACTGCTTCTCATGGAGCACGACTGCATGTTTGAAAGTTACTAGTTTCTAGTTTAATGCAACTACTTCGAACCCGCATTCCAAAAGAGACTTTCAGTTTCCATTTACCTGTAGTAACGTCCTCTTTCAATCCAGTTTAAAGTTATTTAAGTGACCACGTAGCACACAAATTTTCACATTGTTTCATCAGTCGTAGATTGTTGGTTGTTGATTGTTGAGATGGGTTTTTTGAATGACAAAGGCCAATAACAGTTCTGTCCTTTAATACTCTTTAAAAAAAACAACTTTGTGCATAGTTTTATTCAATTAAACAATTACCATTCATTTTCAAAATTGATGTTAGCCTTCAATTTTTCCGTTAATACATGGTTATAGGATGCCCGCTCTTAATACTTACATCAAATTGTCAAACAAAGAATATCGAAGTATTTCCTACTTAATAACTTCCATGTCTTTAACTAAAATTTCAAAAACTGCGCACACAGTTTGTAAGTACAAAAAGTAATTTTTGGAAAGGGCCCCCTCACTTCTAACGGTAGGTATAATTCAAAGTTCACAGAGACCTACAACGCGACCGTATGCCGTATCTTTCTTTTAAACCCAAAATGTTATCCTCATTAAAACTTATTCTCGTTACTCACGTCAGATGCTATCAAATTTTCAAAAGCTTTTGGTCTTTCATATACGCCCAGAAAAATAATAACAGTAAACTGAAATGAGCAAAAAGTATATTAAAGTTTATTATTTAACCGTCGAGTTGTCTGCGGAGCTAAGTGCAGGTTTATGCTAAAGTTGTCGCGCCAAAAATGTAGTATCGTTATTCTTAAGTTTGTAAGCAGCTCTGAGCGGCCACTGTGCTTGAGTGACAATTTACTCTCGGCCCCTACAAAATAACCTTGAAATAAAGTATCGATCTTACTTTCAAAGACATAAATTCTTTGTATATGGTATTAATAATTTTCTTTTGTATATGGTATTAATAACTCGGTGCTACTTTCACTTCTTGAGTTTTATGTGTTTATTCTCCGGCAGTCAGGATTTATATAACCGACGTTTTAGTACAGTTTTCAAGAATTAAAACTTTATATAGATCTAGTAAAACTGTAATTATTCGAGACAGTAGTAGTGTCAATCAATCTTTTATCGCGCGGAGCAGTTTTATTGCATCAATTGCAGATTAAAAATTTTAGACTTTGATGCAGGAGGATGAAAATGCCTTAAAAGCATTGAACTATATAGCAGCTTTGAATAGATGGAGATATAAGTAGGTACCTATATAAAATACTAGCCGTTTCCCGCGGTTTCACCCGCGTCCTGAGGAAACTACTTCACGTACCCGAAAAACCCAAAATAAAATATAGCCTATGTTACTCGCAGATAATGTAGCTTTCTAATGGTGAAAGAATTTTTAAAGTCGGTCCAGTAGTTTTTGAGTTTATCCATTAAAAACAAAAATACAAAGTTTTCCTCTTTATAATATTATAGTGTAGATTTACGGAGCTGAGTCGTTATTACTCTTCAAAGTCAAAGTCAAAATCCTTTATTCATATAGATCACAAAGTGACACTTATGAACGTCAAATTTAAACATTATTACTTTATGCTTGTACATTTACTGCCACGTTCGCAAAGCAAGGGCGTAGAACCATGAGAAAGAACGGGCAATAAAACTTACGGTCACTCTTTTTCATCGCCAGGTTTGTAATAATACATAACAATTAAACTTCTGTAAGGTGCTGCAAATGTTACACCTTCTATGTTACTTGTATATATTTACTGTACATAATACTCAAGCATAATCTAGTTAAATTTTGATATTCATTTAGTTAGCTTCCTGAACATGGCGAAACAGGAGCATCCACTTACATTATTTATTTATTTCATACATGGAAAACTTACAGCTAAAAATATTGTGTTTATCAATAGAATTATACATCTGTAAGACAATTATAAAGTTTTCACTTATAGATATAGAGTACTTAATAAGTATACAATTGAGCAAAACAGAATTCCCGACAATTTTAAATGTTCGTATTATATATCTTAATATATAAAATCCTTACGTTACTGACTGACTGACAGACACGCTATAGCCGAAACTATTGGGCGCAGGAAGCTGAAATTTGGCACGTATGTTCCTTGGAAACCGTAGGGGTGCACTAAGAAGGGATTTCCCGAAATTCCCACGAAATCGGCCAAAACGGGTAAATTTAAAAAAAATGCAGGCGTAGCTGCTGGCGTCCTCTAGTATCAAATAAATTTCAACTATTGCTTAAAAAAATTGATAACTTCGACACCTCCTTGCCGAAGACACACTGCAGGCATAAGGATCGATGTCATGCTGTTGACACAAATTGTTAAAAGCTCTGCTTGCACGCACCATAAAACTATTTTGCCTATAATTTGTAGATGCAATAGGAACCCGAAGAGGGGGATTATAACGTATTGATCTTAGTTACTTACTTCTTAACAAACATTTCAATGTATAAAATATATTATGGAACAGAGATATATTCAACAACGATAGAGCTTAAAGCCGCACTGCACTGCGCGCATATTGTTTTTTTTTAATTCACAACTGTCATATTTAAAATTAACACGTGTCAATTCACCCTAGTGGCGGTTTGTGCAACATAAGACGTACCTACTATATTGTAGGCTTTGACTCTTCATGAGTTAAATTAATTGAAGGTTTAAATTTTACAAGAATTTGGCTTTGTTTAATCTCGTCTTAAAATAATTTAAAAAATTGTTTCTTCAACGGGACGTTTATCTTGTCGTATCAGCGTGTTTACTTCCTTTACAGCAGGTTTCATTGAGGTCAAATCAAAACCTAATGAAAATCCATTTCAAAGTCATAGTAGGCAGTAGGTATTTGAGCGGTATTCTAGCATCAACGTCAGTTATTTCGTACGGAATTCCCGCGCATCGCGCCACGATACTAAATTCGACACAACGTCTAAAGACCTGATACAACGCGCACCTCTACCCAAATTCCGAAATTAAACAGAGCATTATAATTTCCCCTTTATGTTTCTAAAGACCATATTAACCGCATACCTTACACTGAGGGAGATTTTGAATCCTCTTAGCGCTGTAACTATAATACCATCGCAATTTCTTCAAATTATAACATAACGTGGCGTAGCGAGACCACTCCGGTATCTACTACAGTCCCCTGCAGGAAAATATACAAATTATAAAGCCTGCACTCCAAGTTTCAACCTTAACACTGGTCCTATAAGGATCCTTATATTTTGTACATTTCTATCACATGATACAGCTATTAGTGTGGACACGCGTACCTTTTTTACGATAATAATATTCAAGTACGAAGAGTAAGCTGACAAACCCGGAGATATATTGTGCTATCGCTAGCAAACATCGCCTCTGCATATTATACCGGGGACGTAATTATGCCTAATTGACTTGGTCGCCATTCCTCTTGGATAAGCAAATAAGTACGCTTATTCGCGAGGTTAGAAATGTGAAATGTATTAATTTGCTTAAGAACAAAGATTCTCGAGAGCTTTTGTGTTTACCATAGAAATGAGTTATCATTTCTTTTTATATAGTTTGCAGATTGTAAGCAAAACACAACTGTATATATTTCAAGAATATGCCATATCTGAGACACTATCACATTATATGAGTATAACGAGATTTAAAAATGTACCGTTCTATTCCTATTTCAGCCTTCCAGGAAGCAAGCGTGCTGAGGCAAATAAGGAAAATATCGTCAAGAATGGCAGTTATTCTCGGAATCTTGATCGCTTTTTCTAACATATATAATAAATATGTGACAAGATGGTTAAGCTTTATAAACAAGAACACGATACAGGAATGTAACTTGCTGTCTTCTAAAAAGCACTTTAGGGTATTATCCAAAATGTGCTATTTGAATTTATGGCTGGCTCAGTTTTATTATGCATTAAATCCATAATGAGATGTTTTACTATACTAATATTATAAAGTAAAAGAGTTTGTTTGTATGTGGTTTTGCTTGGTTGAACGCGCTAATCTCCGAAACTACTGGTTCGTGTAGAATAATTGTGTACTGGATAGCTATACTATACATAATTTATCTAGGAAATCTATAGGCTAACGTAACGATGTGAACATGTGATAAAATGTGTTAAATAACGTGTTTTTAACCACGGGCTCAGCTAGTCTATTTATACATAGTTGCACTCCTTAAATAACGTACAAGTAACATACAAACTCAATAATAATTTCCACATAGATATATGAAACTATAATACATCTAGTAGGTACTTTATAATCTATTTACTAAGCCACGGACGCATACACAAAATAGTATCTATTAATATTCAACAAATACATACACCTAAGTCAAATATTAATTACTACAACGTTCGAATCGAAATTGAATTCGTCGCTCCTAAGTCCAAAGTGCAGGTAAATGCGTTTTGCATTGAAACAACCGTCATTGGTTGAGTATATTAGATAAGGTCTTCACATACTAGCGAGTTCCAGATCATTTGTACTAATAAAACCTATCCTTATGCACATGATATGATTTGGGTATACAAACTAGGACATGGTTTGTAAGTTTTTGTAGACATTGAATTGGTTATACGTTTTTACGTTTAGTTCTGAGATCGCTGGCCATGGCCCATAGCAGCCAGAAGACTGCGGGCACATTACCAGATTCCGTGCTGTTACTGAGAATCTCCTAACGGAAAAACCCAATAACACTTTGCCCGATCCGGGAATCGAACCCGAAACCTCCCAATTCCACGCGCACATTTATGCCGCGAGACCAACGAGGCAGTCCTTCCAAAGTATAAACAGCCAAAATCTAATTGCTCTAGAGCGCTGCCACTCGTCCGTGGCAGCGCTCTAGAGCAGACGTGTGTCTCGACTAACTAGCAAAAAGTTATATCGTTATACGCAAATCTAACCCTTAACTAGAAAGTAAAAGTGCGTAAATCTTCATCTAGTGCAATTAGTAACTTATCACCATCTACGCCGAGATCGCGGGACGGCACGCGTCACACTCACCGTCTTCGCCCCCGCGAGAAGAGTACACCGCAAAATAATTGCCATCTCGCTCCTGCTTGCCGGCAGCCGCTGCAACTTACAAGGACTTGCGACGCACACGCATCCTTTCACTACTATCGCGCTACTAGAAGCTTCAATCTTGTCACCGGGTATCTACGGTCTCTATTGCTGCGGCCTGCGCTACAATGCCCCGTACTCAACGCCCTCCGCCAGATAAACTCAGCATAAGCAGCAACCTATTACAAGTAAGTTTCGATTCTGACAGTCCGCATTCATTAACGAGCGGCTCAAGCGCGCTCGAAAATGTAAACATTGTAATGCGCCCCAAACGCCGTTTTGTGGAATCACCTCCAACCAATGAATTCGCCTCTCTAAAAAAGGAACTTCTCGAAATTCTCACCACATGGTAAAATGAACAAGAGGCAAAGCAGACAATGTTTATGAACGAACAAAACTCTTCTATCTCGAAAGTTCTCACAGAAATAGCTGACCTCAAACTTTACTACGAATTAATTAAAAAATCTAATGAAGAAATCGAGAAGAATATTATTTTCATAAGTAAACAATATGATGACATGATCAAACAGATTGAGTCACTGCAAAAAGAGAAGCAAACTTATAGAGACCGTCAACCAGCTTGAAATTAAAATTAAGGACTTACAGCAGGTATCCCGTCCCTCGAGTATTGAGCTCCGTAATATCACTGCCAAAGATAACAAGTCTACATCAGACCTTTCTAAAATCATCACTAATCTGGGGAAAGCGGTCAACTTAAAGGTAAACGAATCTAACGTACGAGACGTTTACCGTCTTCCAGGCAAACCAGGTGTAATCCGGCCGATTGTAACGGAATTTACTAATGTGCAAATGAAAAACCAGATGCTTACAGCTGTGCGCAGTTTCAACAAAAAACAGCATAAAGAAGAGCGCCTCAACAACCATACTATTAGTATGACGGGCGTCCGTCGTCCGGTCTATATCGCAGAATTTCTCCCAGCCAGCTCAAGGAAGCTGTTCCATTCCGCAAGGGTTTTTGTGAAGGCTAAGGAATATAAATTTTGTTGGACGGCCAACGGCAACATTTTCCTCCGAAAAGAAGAAGGCGCCAAAAAGCTTACTAATCAAGTCTGAACAATCGCTCATGGATTTGCAAGTAAATCAATGACTATTTATCTCTATGCTAGTATCGTGTAGTAAGGTTCTACAATTATGTTGTACTATAAAATTAACCCATATGTAATCTAAGCACCGCTCCAACAAATAACTTTGTTCAAAGCATGCTCACTTATAATATTCCTATATCCGTATGAAATATATTAGCTAAAAATAATTTTTCACCAACATACTCACCTAAATTAACAATAAATAAACCATACAATTGCATACACAAACACACAATACTCATTCCTTCACACAAAACTCACCTATATCACATCTCTGGTTTCTCGATGGTTACCAATGTACTGCTACTTATTTATTATTATATTTGTCGCCAAATATCAGCTGTGACTGGTAAATATTATGCTATTTCAACTATTAAATATGCTTGCACAACCCCCTGTACACTATTTATGTATTATTTACTTTATATCAATGGCTATAACAAACAATTTAAACAATGAAATAGATAGCATACAGGTAGCTGCGTCATTCTCCTGTCCCCCACAAGACTGTTCCGAGTATATTAAGTCGACCAGAGCTTTAAATATCCTACACCTTAATATCAGAAGCATCCATAAAAATTTCGATGAACTTATGTGCCTATTGGCATCTCTTACAATTACCTGTGACATCATAATTCTCACCGAATGTTGGCTTAAAAAATCGGCAATCGTACCCAGTTTGAAGAATTATTCATTGCATCAAACAAAGATGTTGCTGCATCAAAATGACGGAATAGTAATATACATTCGAGATCCTCTATGCTACAACATCACCGAACCAGCATTTGCTGACGCTAGCTGTCTTGTTTGCACAGTGGACAATAAATACGTAATTGTGGCGTTGTATAGATCACCTTCGCAAAAGATTATTGACAACTTTGTAAACAGTTTATGTACCTTATTATCGAGATATAACTCTCACAATTATGTTATGGTTCTGGGAGACATTAATCTAGATATAAGCAGTGGAAATAATGACCCTCGCTCTTATAATTACTTAAACAACAGCATCCCATGGACTTCTCCCCGCACATGTAATTCCTACCCGTTTAAAAAGTTGTTTAGATCATATACTGCTGAAAACGAACGGTAAAGCCGTCGCGTTAGTGTTGGATGCCGACACTACAGACCATTCCCCGCTGATACTTAGCCTAGAAACTGAAACCTACTCAAAAACCTCACTAGTCCACTACTCATCTCGACTTAATCTTCCAAACGCTAATAAAGACATTGAAGCATATTACTTCACTAATATAATTGATCTAACCGATCCCAATGACGCCACTAATAAACTATTGGAAGTCATGTCTTTAATTATATATACAAATATAATACGCACATGCCTTCCATGTAAACGTAGAATAATTAAACCTTGGATCACTAATAGTCTACTCAGATGCATACGTAATAGGGACAAAATGCACAAAAATTTTAAAAAGGATCCAAACAACTCCATTTTGAAATTGACCTGCCTACGATATAGAAAATTTTTTGACTACGAGAAACAACTTTTTGAAAATGCTACAAATAACTCCAAAAATATGTGGGAGGCCATCCGTACAGTGACTGACACCCAGCGCTCATCAGCCATACCCATTGAATTGCTGAAAATTGAACAAAACCCATCTGAATCCGTCAACTCTGTCAATAACTTTTTTGCAAACGTAGGAAAATCATTAGCCGATAAAGTAACACAAAATTTTGCAATCTCCCCCCAATATATCACAGCTATTAAGAGTCCCTCTATTGTTAACTTACTAGGCTTGCTAATGACGGACGAGAAGGAAGTCGAGTATATTATCGGAGAGCTCCGGATTAGTAGTGCTTCCGGTTGGGACGACATATCGCCAAGATTATTGAAATCTGCCAGCCACATCTTAGTCAAGCCTATAACGCACATAATTATGCAACCTAGCTCTGCCTATAAGAATCTTTCCAAAAGCGCTAAAAAAAGCCATCGCTCATCCAATCCATAAAGCAGGTAACAGAGACAGTGTCAACAATTACTGCCCTATCTCAGAACTTCCAGCCATCTCCAAGATTCTAGAAAAAAATCTACACAAATATCTAAGCGGCTATCTTAACATATATCAAATCATATCTAAGAATCAGTATGGATTTAGGAAGGCCCTATCCACGGAAGACGCAGTAAACTCATTACTGAATATAGTGGTTGACCAATTAGATAGAGGACAAAAATGCATCGGGATTTTCCTAGACCTAACTAAGGCCTTCGACACGGTCTCTGTTCCTAAGTTACTAAAAAAGCTAGAGGCAATTAGAGTGCGTGGCGATGCCCTTAATATTTTCAAAGATTTTCTAACAGACCGAAAGCAATGTGTGAAGATAGTAGATAACACGAGCGATGAGAAATCCATGGAAACCGGTGTCCCACAGGGAAGCCTTCTCAGTACACTTCTCTTTCAAATACATGTAAACGACTTATGCTCACTCTCCGTACCTGCTACCCACGTCCTAGCATACGCAGACCATACAGTAATTTTGACATACGCTGCCAACTGGAAAACAACCAAAGAAAGCGCCGAAAGAGCACTTCGTGAGACAATGATCTGGCTAGGCAATAATAGCTTAACCCTCAACGTAATTAAAACCAACTTCATCACCTTTGGGCTCCAACCGTCTCTCTTGCCGCCAGACAACTCAATCTCAATTAAAGCTCATACATGTGCACCACTTGGCATACAATGTACTTGTCCTCGCATAATACGTGCCCCGGTCGTTAAATACCTTGGCTTGAATGTTGATGCATGTCTATCCTGGAACCATCACATAGATACCCTGACCGCGCGCGTTAGAAAACTTATGTATTTATTAAAAAAATCTAAGACTATCCGCCTACAGAGAAATTCTTATAATAATATTGACCTATTGCATCACAGCCTGGGGTGGAGCCGCGAAAACTTCGTTAATACACTTGGAACGAGCCCAAAGAGCTGTTATTAAAGTGCTACTCAAAAAACCTTCTAGGTAGCCTACGAGCCAATTATATATGGATTGCAAAGTGCTTACAGTCCGACAGCTCTTTATCCTTCGATCTTTAATTCGAAGGCACAAAACCCTACCAATCAAACTTCCTAACCATCCTACAGCTAAGAGAAGACAAGAACCAGCATGTCCCAAAATACGTACCATCACAACCTTTGCTAGACGACACTTTTCATATTTAAGTGCTCTTATATACAATAAAATAAACAAATCATTAAGAATACATCAACTAAACACACACACACACACACATGCACACACACACACACACACACACACACACACACACACACACACACGCACACGCGCGCGCGCGCGCGCAGGCTTACAAACAATTAGTTACTTCTCCTCTTTTAGTCCTTTCCTACAAAAATGTTTAATAATATAAATGCTAAACTTTAAGGTATGTCTGTGTAATAGGTTTTCATTAAATATCTGCAACTGTACATTGTCACTATTTTTATATGTAACGGACTGGTAAATGGCCCCTGTAACACAGGACTCTCCTAGCATAGGGGCCATTATCCAAATTGTGTGCACAATGTTAATATGTATCTCAATTTAATGTATCTCCATAAGTTGATCTTGTACTTGTACATCCTTTTAGAAAATAAATTATTATTTCCTTTATTTATCATTCATCAGATTAAAATTACATTTTTAAATATACAATTTACAAAAAAAAAACATTTAAAAATATAAAAATAACCGTGGGGTCCCACCAGCATCGGGCACAGGGTCCAAGCTGCCGGTGGTTAGGGCTCCAGAGACAGGAACTTCCTCACGTGTCTAGAAGTACTGCCTTCTGCATCAGACCCTTGACCCAAGCACCCAACGCGAGCCTCTTTAGGTGACGGTCGAGGCTCTTGGCTATTAGACATTAACGGTCACGACTATCGGCACAATAACTGCTGAGTTCACATCCCACATGTCGACAGTCTCGTGAGCCAAGTCCAGATATTTAATCTGTTTTTCCTTTTCAGCTTTCACGAGATTCTCGTCATGAGGAATAGTGACATCAACAATTATTGCGAGGCGCTCTGATCGATCTATCAACACAATATCAGGCTTGTTGGCTACAACAGGTCTGTCCGTGATGATAGATCGATCCCATACAATGTGGCATGGCCATTTTCAAGTACTGGCTCAGCAACATACCTATAGTAAGGCACCTCGATGTCTACAAGTCTGTACTTCAGAGCAAGTTGCTGGTGAATAATCCTGGCTACTTGGTTATGTCTGTGCAAGTACTCGCCGTTAGCAAGACGAGAACACCCGGAAACGATATGCCTGAGGGATTCACCAGGTTGGTGACAAGCACGACAGATATCCGTAGTGCCATCCCTCAGGATATATTTCCGGTAGTTATTCGTCTTGATAACTTCGTCCGCAATTGCACAGACAAACCCTTTGGTTTCCCCAAAAAGGTCACCGAAGCGTAGCCAGTTCACCGAAGCTAATAGGTCTACATCGGGCTCATGGAGAGCCCGGTAGAACCTACCATGCAGCTCCTTACTCTGCCATACAGACTTGCGATCATCAGTGCTTAGTACTATAGGTTTGCGCCAGTTTTCCTTAGCCAGCTTGAGCGGGGTGAGCCCATTGTCCACTGCGGCAACATCGCGATGCATTTCCACATTTGTCCGCAGAAAATAATCTCTGAGATTGCACACCTCGCGGTTGTGTAGGGTCTTGGCATTCAAAAAGCCTCGACCCCCACACTTCCGCGGGATGTACAACCTCATCACGGACGAACGTGGATGATGCATACGATGTGCCGTCAGCAATGTACGGACTCTCCTATCCAAAGCGTCTAATTCAGTCTGAGTCCACTTGAGTATGCCAAAAGAGTATACAAGAAGTGGCATGACTCAACCGTTGCAAGCTCGCACCTTGTTGCCACCTGATAAAAGACTTTTCAGTACCTTTTTCATGCGGCCAAAGAAACGTTCTTGCAGCGATTGTTTCATGTCGGCTTCATTGATATTTAAAGCCTGTGACATACCCAAGTACTTATAGGTATCGGTTAAGAGAAGCGGTCTTAGGTTAATGGAATCTGAGAGTTGGAGCCCCTCAGATTCCACCATCCTGCCCTGCTTCACATGAATGACAGCACATTTATCCAAACCGAACTCCATATTGATACACTTACTAAAGTTTTGGGTTACGTTTAGTAAATTTAGCAATTGGGCATCAGACTGGGCAAATAACTTCAGGTCATCCATGAATAACAGGTGAGATATGACCTGACCGCTTCTCTGTAACATGTAACCTAGCCCTGAACCCTCCAGTAATGTACTGAGAGGGTTCATGGCTAAGCAAAACCAAAGGGGGCTCAGACTGTCGCCTTGGAAAATTCCCCGCTCAATTCTGATCAGTTCACCGTCCTCCTGGATCCTTCGACAACCTGGATAGCTAAGAACCGTATTCCATTGCCCCATACGTGTCTTTAGAAAGGTGCGTAGAGTAGTATTTACTTTATACAACTCCAGCACCTTCAAAAGCCATGTATGCGGTACGGAGTCATACGCTTTCTTATAATCTATCCAACATGCCACCAGATCCTTGCGGTTACGGCGAACATGCTGGCTAATAGCCATGTCAATGAGGAGAAGCTCCTTAGTACCACGAGCCCCCTTCCTACATCAATTCCGAGAGGCTGACATAATTGAATTAACTTCAACGTGTTTAGCTATTTTAGCTCTCAGAATAGATGTAAGAAGTTTATAGACCGATGGTAAGCATGTAATCGGTCTATAATTGCCGGGCTCGCTAGTACACCCAGTCTTATGGAGCAAGTGGGTAATGCCAGCAGTCATAAATAAATAATAATAATAATTATTATTATTAATTTCAATAGATTAATGCCTGATTATGCAACAATTATAGCCTTGAAGCCAAAATTATCATTACTACATACCTAATAAAAGTCATAAATTAAAATCATTGTTACGTTTCTAAAGACTGCTTCCGAATTCACTCCCAGACTCGAAAGAATAATTTACGGTTCACACAAAGTGGTGCCTCGTGTGGGAATCGGACCCATGACACTCGGTGTAGTGCTAAACGCCGAGGCGACCAATAAATTGGTTTAACGATATCGCTTAAACATGATATTTGTTTGAACTGTAGGTACATATTCAAACATAAACTGGTGTTAATAATATGCGGTAAAATCTCTCGTATGTTACCGACCTTATGTGACGTCATACTTACCGACCTACATCGGAGACTAGTCGGTGCACATTTAACACATATCGGATTATATCCAGGGGCTGTGTGATAGTGCATAACGTGTGAACCCCGTACAATATAGCCTTGGGTGGCACGGGAAGCATCGTACAATGTTAAATGTACATTTACCATTTACAGCCAGGTGAACAGATGCACTAATAATTTAGCACTTTGTGAAGTACAGTACTAAAAGGTAGTAGAGCCTTGCTGATTCCAGCATGAATGGGCCGGCTCGACCGGGAAAATACTACCCTCTCACAGAAAATCGAGGTAAAGTAATAGTACCTAAGCTGTTGCGTTTCGTTCGGCGAGTGAGAGTTCCGGAGGCCCTATCCCCTATTCCTTCTCCCTCATCCCACTCCTCATCCTATCCCTTTTCCTAAACCCAAGGGGTGGCAACGCAGTTGTGACTCCTGTGGTGTTACTTGTGTCCATGGGCGGCGGTAATTGCTTACCATCAGGCAATCCGTCTGCTCGTTTGCCGCCTATTACTATAAAAAAAAAAAGTAAAAAGGATTTCGACATAAAAATCCTTTTATATCCGAATATGTTATAGTGGACGTTTTGTTGTCTCTTCTGGAACTCTCTCTCTTCTCTTTTGTAGAACTCTTGAGTAATAAAGTAAGTATATTAAAATAATTATTTTTGATGTATGTATACTTACTGCCGTGTGGTTGACGGCATAGAATACAAGTGTCACCACCGTCTTCCCGTGGGTGTCGTAAGAGGCGACTAAGGGATAACACGATGCAAATACCATCTTTGCGTAGAGACGGAAAACTTGACATCAAACCCTATACGACTGCCTCGTTGGTCTCGCGGCATGAATGTGCGCGTGGGATCGGGAGGTCCCGGGTTCGATTCCTGGGTCGGGCAGTGTTATTGGGTTTTTCTGTCACGAAATTCTCAGTAGCAGAACGGAGTCTGGAAATGTGCCTGGTACGGCAATAGGCTCGCCCCTTATTACGTGGGACTAAAGTATATCTGGCGAAAAGTGGGTGTAGAAATACACCTCTGCCTACCCCTTCGGGGATAAAAGGCGTGACGATATGTATGTATGTATGTATGTATACTTTTAAAACTCATGAGCTTTGTTCTATACTCGTACCCATTTGTTATTGCTCCTATTAACTATAGCTTAATATATTAAATATTAAATGCGAATGTGTGTTTGTTTCTTTGTTTTCCTTTCACGAAAATAGTTGTTGAACGGATATTGATAAAACAGTTGATTATAATTATATAGTTTATCTAAATAACACGTAGACTTACCTTTTGTCGCAATAGCTGCGCGAAAAGTATAAAAAAATGTATCAGAAATATACTGGCACAATGTTCTTTGCTGAGAATTACTTAATTATACTTGAATAATCATGAATTCTAAAGGATCCTAAATAATCATTAAGAAATAAAATACCCCTTAAAACTGTGAAGTAAAATGGTCACAGTTGCATTTCATTAACCTATTTAAATGATGCAAATAAAGCGACGCACAGCTCTTATAAAAAACCGTCTCTCATTACGTTATAGAGCGGAACTTTAATGTGAAATTACTAGTTTATATTTTATAGTACTGCAGTGCTCTGTGGTCATTTTGTACCGCGTATTGTGGACTGCATTGTGGCGGAATGCATATAATATGATACAATTATGCAGAGCGCCGACTGCGCCTAATGACTGGCCTAGAAACACGAGGACAGGCAACGAACTAAATTTGGATACTTTACATGTAAGTGGCAAAAAGTGAGTTGTACTGAAGATGAAGAAATGGTAATGATTATAAGGACTTTTCTTGTGAAAATTTACACATAGTCATCTGATCACCTAGATGCTTATAATTATTCATGAATACATACATACTGTAGGTAAGAACTACATACAGAATACACTAATACAGACATCATCAGGCTGAGCCTGAGATCACACAAAGGTATTTCCGAAATGGAAAGCAGACCCTAAACTACTAAACTAACAGATAACTTAGCAAACAGTGCAGCAAATTTTAAGGACCAGTTTCACCGCTGCCTGATAAGTTCCTGTTAAATGTGTTAGTCAGATAATAAATACAATATTTTATTTGGCTGATAAGGCCAGTAAGATGAAACTGGGATTGAGCCGTTGTGGAGAGCCTCGGAGAAGGCCTGTGTTCAGCAATATACATCTTTTTATTGGTGACTAGATGATGCCCGCGGTTACACCCGCGTTATTTAAGGCTACTGCTCCGCTGCCATGGTTCATTGTGTTATGTTATATAGCTTTTAGCCTTCCTCGATAAATGACCTATCTAACACTGAAATAATTTTTCAAATCGGATCGGTGGTTTCTGAGATTAGTGCGTTCAACCAAACAAACAAACTCTTCAGCTTTATATAACTATTAAGTGTAATACTTATATTTTTACATTATGACATTTTTAATTTGACATTTGTAATTTTATTTATTTTGACATTGTTTGATTTGACATTGTTATTTTATTTATTTTCTTTTGACATTTAAAATTACTTAAGTAATATATTATTATTCATAAATTGACATTCAATAATATTTTTCTGACATTTAATAATATTTTCCGAGATTTTAAATATATGACATTTTATTGTTTAAATTTTTATTATTTTTACTTATTGTTTGCAACATGTATTTTACTGTGTATTAGCATGTAAAGTTGTGAGTACGATGTGGGCATTATTAAACATATAGGTAAACAAATAGTTGTGGCAACCTGTCTGATGGCTTAGGCTGACATGCTTATGCATACACCTTCTGATGGCGTGGAGGCATAGTGATACAGATCGTGCTGGCTCCCTCAATTAAGGTTGAGCCGTACGATTGCTGTTGAATGCGGGCCATCAGTGGTCCGAGTCAGTCAAAAGCGTCAGATAATTTCCTGCATTGTACTTGCATACTAAACCCTTTTTTGTCTGGACTTTAAAAGATGAAGAAAAGACTAAAGAAATTGAAGTGACAAAAAAAAAACAATGACTCTGAGTTTGTTTCGGCCTTTCTTCTCAAGAAATCATTTAGCTAGGAAAAGCCGGCTTTATCTAGAATAGGGTATTGACATGTATAAGTGTTGTAAACAACCAAAATGCAGAAATAAATATGTCTTTATGTCTTTAAGTATATTAAATATAAACTTCATAATGATCCGTCTTCAGCTGTTAATTTTGTTAACAATCATTTTGCTCAAATATGAACTGAACTGGCTAATAACATTATATCACGTACTGGCACCCATCTTAGTTCTAATAACATTGATTCCTTATTGTGTCGTTGGCCTATGTTGGGTTCTATGTTTTTGTCTGAGGTTGACGACTCCGAACTTGACTTGACTATATTAACACTTTGAAGGACAGTAAACGCCTATAGACGTGATAACAATAAAACTTCAATTGTGTCTCGTTTACTGTCCGTGAAAATGTTAAGTCTTAAAGATAATACGGTTCTTGGTTGGGATTGAATACCATCGTCTGTGATCAAAACCTCAAGGCACGTATTGTGGCCAGTCTTAAAGCACGTATATAATTTGTGCCTATCTTCAGGTGTGTTTCCTAAAGCATTTAAAAAAGCTATAGTGCATCCCATCTACAAAAGTAGAAACAGAGACAGTGTCCATAACTACAGACCTATTTCTGTACTTACAACGCTTTCTAAAATACTTGAAAAATACTTAATAAAAATTTAATACAATATCTAGATAAAAACAATTTACTTGCTGACACACAGTATGGCTTTAGATGTGTTAAATCGACTGAAGATGCCGTGCTGGATGTTAGTAATAATATAATAAATAATAAAGAGAAAAATATTAAAACGATTGGGTTATTTTCAGACCTTTCTAAGGCCTTTGACACTGTCTCTGTTCCCCTTCTTCTACAAAAGTTGGAATCACTTGGGATACGTGGATTAGCTCTTGATATTTTCACAAGCTACCTCAAGGACCGTACGCAAAGCACTATTATTGACAACGTTACTAGTTCGGAACTCCCTCTGGTTTATGAAGTTCCCCAGGGAAGTGTCCTTGGTCCCACACTCTTCCTCATCTATGTCAATGAGCTTTGTTCCATTGACTGTTACAATGGCCAATCTCAAACTCACAGGATGGCTTCTCTCTCTAAGCTATGACCAATGTGCATACATGAAATATTAAACATAAACATTTCACACTCATATCACACACATACATATCTATCACCCAGTCACTCACACACCCATACTTACATTCAATATACATGCACGACTTACATCCCTCACACATGTCACCACTCATACTAATAATATCTACTTAAAAATCATACAACTATCCATAAATAACATCAATTAATACTAAAATATTAAATGTGAATTGCTTATCTTTGTTTTACCTTTATAAGTATTCGGATGTGGGCGTTAATGGCTACGACACAGTTTATACTACTGTAGCCATTACCGTTTAAGCTTTGTAAAATTGTATAAGGTGTTTAATAAAAGAATTTGTATTTGAATTTTAATTAAGTATTAGATTAGATTTTCGGTCGATATTGATCATCTAAAATAATGTATCACCTAAATCAGTCTATCAAAAAGTGACATACAGATACAAAAGTACAATAGTTTACTATAAAGATACTTGGATAAGCGAAACTTATAGAAATAAATCACCTGAATAAGCATCATAACTATTCACAATGCTTGATCCAATATTAAATATTCAGTTAAGCATATACATATAGCAGCTTTATCGTTAATTTTCCTTAGTTACCTCGCACGTTAAGCGAATAGAAGAAAAAGCAATAAACTAACCGACACAGGTTTTCCTACACAAGAGAAAATAAAACGAGACGCTTGGAAATATATCGATGTTGTTTCCTTATTGTTTTAAATAGTATAGTCAGCACGAGTGGGCCGGCTCGACCGGGGAATTACTACCCTCTCACAGAAAATCATCGTAAAGTAACAGTACCCAAACTGTTGCGTTTCGTTCGGTGAGTGAGAGTGCCGGGGGCCATCGCCTATTCCTTCTCCTTCATCCCATTCCTCCTCCTGTCCCTTTTCCAAACCCCAAGGGGTGGCAACGCACTTGTGACTCCTGTGGTGTTGCTTGTGTCCATGGGCGGCGGTAATTGCTTACCATCAGGCGATCCGTCTGATCGTTTGCCGCCGAAATTTATAAAAAAAAAATAAGTGTTAAGACTCAGTAATGATATAGAAAGAATGCAGCGCAGCAGAAGCATGGGTTGGTAGTATTGATGTAATATATTACGTAGTATTGTGGCATAATACCTGTGTCTACAGTATAAATGTGATTTTTTATGGTGTAGTGGTTTAAGCGGAGGCTTCGCCACTTAACATTGTTCCGAGTGCTGTGCATTCGGTTTTGGTTGTCGAATACTTTGTACCTTGACCCAAATTTGGATTTTGGAGCCTCGGATTTTTCTGCTCATTCCTAAAATATTTATAAAGATACAAGAATTATACCAATACCCAGCGGTACAAGATTTATACCTAGACTACAATAATGGTCGACTATGACAGAGATTAAAATATTAACATGTTAACTTATTATGACGCTCATGCAATATTATAACGGTACATTATAAATTAATCTAAATGTTTGCTTTCAAAACCAAATTACGCAGAGTAATTTATTGACAATAGCATTCTAAACAATAATTTGGCTAAATTGTTTTAATTGCGTCCATAAAATGCATTAATTAGCAGCTAAAGCTCAATAATGTCGCTATGCATTAGGTACTCTTTGAAAAGGTTTGTGTGATCCATAAGTTGTGGATCACACAAACTGTTGTTTATCAACCGTGGCCACAGATAAAGGTCCACCACGGTTCTTCTAAAGTAGCTAGCTAGCTGAAACGTCGGTAACAATAAATATGGTAGTTTCGTGATCATTATGTTTAAATTCACGACTGATAAATAAACGATCTGATTAAAATTGCGGAAAGCGGTTGGATGCAGGAGGCTATAGATCTATCTGTGTGGATAACCTTAATTGGGGGAGGCCTATGTCAAGAAGTGGACATCTCTAGGCTAACATGATGATTATGATGTTTAAAAATCTTAGTAAAACCAATTAAATCTACGCATTAACGCAATGAGGCATTCCTCATTGCGTTAATGCGTAGATTTAATTGATGGTTTATGTTATATTATACATTTATAATAATAGTAGATAATTAGGCAAAGTATCATATAAGAAACAAAAAAAATAACAAAAATAATTAAAGCCGCCATATTTTCATTAGAGTATCCAATAGTCCATATGGGTGACGCATATTGTGTACCAACGGCGCCATATTGTAGTCATAATAAAATAAATATTCAGTTATAACAAAAATATTCAACTTTACAACGGTTTCAAAAAGAATTTCGAACTTAATAGCAATTAGCAATTTGCTATCGAACATTGGAATACCGTAGTTATAATTTCATATTTATTTGAAACAGGAACACGTTGGCAAGACAAACAAATATAAACAATTTAGAAAAATAAGTTATATAATATTTGAACGTTCTGTTGTAGCTCCAAATATAAATATAAGTACGTAAATGGTTCCCAATGTTCAAAATTTATTTATTTATTATTTTATTTTCAGCCTGTAGCGTCCCACTGCAGGGCAAAGGCCTCCCTCTCTTTCTTCCACAGGTCTCTATGGCCAGAAGAATAGCCATCTTTTAAGATTAGGTGATTAATGAAAATAAACAAATAAGTAGAACAATTAGAAATACGCCTTGGGCTTTGACTGACCTTACGAATGATTCCTCAACGACTTTATTATATCAGCAGTGAGTCATTGGCCATACTTTGCTAATAAAAAAGATACTGTGATATTTGTCCGAGCGTTTTCCAATTTATCAACCGTAAATTGACGCAATCACTGTATAACACAAAAACAGAAAACAAAAAATGAAGCTACTAGTAATTTAATCATTTCAAAATGTTGAGTAAATAAGGCACGCAGAACAACTTGCATAAACAAATAAAAAAAAATTATCTGTATAACGAGCGGCTTATTTGCAGCGACCAGGGATTTCATTAAAAAAATCTTCGCTAGAACAAACTCCGTCCATAAAATTAACAAAGAGGCCGAGCAAAATAACAAACGAAAAATTACAAGCAATAAAAATGTTAAGTAAGTGAGTACACGGTGTAGGACAACTGTAATAGAGGTCTAATGCAAATGGCGGACGGGTAGAAGTTAGAGCGACCCACATGAATGGATCACGGGCTTTAGTTAGAGAGTTCGCGGTAATCCGTTTTCCATTATCGCTAGCGGCGCGTGACCCGCTCTTCACACAAATCTGATTCCTGATGGACGCCCAGCGCCAGCATTGTGAATATGTAGCCTTTAGAACAACGTCGAATAGGTTATTAACTTGCAAAGCAGGCGGGAACGAGCGAAAGCGTGTACACTGTAATCAATTCCAAGTACTACGATGACAATCAGGCCCGCCGTACACGGAATTGTATATGAAATTGTCTGCTGTGCACGAGATTTTGGAACATTTAAGGACTTGCTTAAATGATTTTTAGTTAAATTGAAATACTCGGATTAATTAATTATTTTAGTGCTTTTTGTGTATTTTATGAAATTAAGTAGTGTTTCTTATTAGAAGACTGTTTTTCAGCTTGTTAGAAGTGTTTTTATGTAACTGGTTGAATGAATACATCGAAAATACATCGTAATATGGCACGAAAGTTTGCGAAAAAGTTTGTTATTATGTGACTGATTGCGAAGTGATTTGTTACTGTTGTAAAGTTTGAATCTGTAAAACCAATACAAATATTTGACTAAACACTTTATTTTGATGCCTGACAGATAGAAAATTTTATAATGATTACAATATTGTTTACAGAATTAAAAAAAAATGGTTTGGTTGTAAATTATTATATAATATTTTTTGTTCAACGCAATTTTTTTCGACGCCATTACATCTTATCAAAATTTTGATTTAAGCTGTCAAATTTTGATCTTGGTGCTGAGAGGTTAAGGCTAATCTCCTGCGGGTAACTGTAGGTACTTTTAAGGTGGCTACCTCGTCAATATTCACACCGATCGTTGCGTTATGGTCTTACTTGACTTGTTGGGCACACTGAACTAAAATCAGTTGATTTCTATCTTTGACAAATACACAATACGAGAAAAGGCAAGGTGTTGTTTTGATGACAAACGTACCAATCGATCCGACGGTAAAAACACATTTTAGTTGAAACTTAGAAAAATGATATGTTAAAAACTAGGGTCCATATTGGCTCACCTAAAGTTCCTTACCCGAAATTGTTCTTCCTAATGATTTGTAATCCGAATGTTCACTCTTCCTAAAATTGTTCATCCTAAAGTTTTCATTCATACTATTTGTAGTGCAACCGGCGATGTTCATAACACTCATGTTTCCGAATATTGTAATTAATAATATCATTAATGTAAATGTTTTTTATCATAACGCTTTTGTCCCTAATCATAATTACTATAATATTTTCACTCATACTCAGAAAGAAACATCTGAGATACTTATGTCTAAAAAACCAACTGTTTAGAATTATTAAAGGTCATTTCACTGATATTTGTCTTAAATTAATGAAATTGGGGGGCAATTGGGGCACTATGAAAAAAATACTTAGAAAAATTTCGCGACCAATTTTGAGGTAGCGCTCGCCGGCCGCTGCTGCGGCACCGCTCGGTTCGCTCGCTCGGCTCGCGCGTAGTTGGTCACAGTTCTAACCTAACCTAACCTATGGATCCTTTCGACATCGTTTTTACGACAAACGGTTAGTCGGAGACAAAAAACACCAAAAAACTTTTAGCCTTATATTTAGGTGTTTTTTATTTATTTATTTGGGAAACAAACAGATATCACAAAAAGAGAATACAGTTAAAGATATATAGTTCCAACTTAATCTAAAACAGTTTCCACAAGTTACTTATGCTTGTTTAAGTATGGTAACATCTGACAATTATATAAACAATTTGTGTACATTAATTTTGAATTGATGTAAAGAAAGGTGAAGGATGTCTATATTGTTGTTTACAGCGATCTTGTTGTACAAACTACAGGTTCTTTTAATAAACATATTTTTACCACAATTGGTTCGTGAAAATCTAACATAAAAAAGAAATTTCCTTCTACTACTTCGTGGACATTCGAAACAAATCTTATTTAGCAAATACGGGGAATCTATTTGACCTCTTATTATTTTATAAATAAATATTATATCACGCTCCGCACGACGCGCCTCCAGATTTTGCAAGAAATCCATGTCAGAACTTATTCTAAATCGCTATTTAATATAACTACAATTTTTATTTTGCAATCTCTGAAGTTGATTGATGTAAATATTATATTGTGGGTTCCAAACTGTTGAGGCGTATTCAATTATTGGTCTCACAAGTGATTTATACAGAAGCACTAATGTGGATAAATTTCAAAAGTCTCTACCAATTCTAAGCACAAATCCTAACAAACGAAATGCTTTACCAATAATGCTTGAAATACGTGAATCAAAAATTAATTTACTGTCGATTAGCACACCAAGATCTCGCACCTCAGATACTCTATTTAGTTCTACATGATTAATATAATATTTAAAGGTCACTGGATTTTTCTTTTTGGTAAAAGATATAACATTACATTTATTTATATTAAGGAACAAAGAGTTCTCTTTGCAATAACAATATAAATTATTTAAATATTTTTGAAGTGCCACGCAATCTTCTGTTTTGTTTATAATGTTATATATTTTACTATCGTCTGCGTAAAAGATGAATTTTGATTTACTGAAAACTTTGGATATATCGTATATATATAAATTAAACAACAGAGGTCTCAGGTGTGAGCCCTGTGGCACGCCGGAGGTAGTGGGAAGAAACGAGGAACAGAACCCTTTGACAGTAACAGCCTGCGATCTGTCTCTTAGATATGATTCAATCCATCAAAGCAGATCGCCGTGTATACCTAGGCACTCGAGTTTGCTAATTAGTATTTTATGAGAAAATTTATCAAAAGCCTTTGAATAGTCGGTATATACGACGTCTACCTGATGTCCGTCATCGATCGCTGTAGTTATATAGTCCAAAAATTCAGACAAGTTAGTCTCGGTAGATTTTTTACTTACAAAGCCATGCTGTTCGGTAAAAATTTCCGGTTTTAAAACCGGTGTTATTATGTCGCAAACAATTTGTTCAAAGAGTTTAGGTATAACATTCAATTTTGAAAATGGTCGGTAAGTAGCGCTTCAATAATTGGCGCATGGTGCCAGACCGTATGGATGCATTAAATAGCATGTATAATGGCACTGCGATGTTTCTATGGCATTTCTGTATAAATATTGGAAGTATACCATCCGGCCCACTACCTTTACTTATATCCAAGCGTTTAATATACTTTGTAATTGTATTAAACGGGATGTATATAGAGCTCATGTTTACATCACTAAAATTGGCATGTGAAAAAGGGATGAAGGGTGACGCAGATAAGTCCTGCCGTTCAAAAACAGAATTAAAATAAGAATTAAATTGATCACTGATCGATTTACCATTAGAACACTGAATATTACCGAAAAACATATTTTCTGGTAAGTTATTTAAAGCCTTTTTTGATTTTATAAATGACCAAAATCGTTTACTATTATGTGATATTTTGTGCTCTGATTTTTCTATGAAAGAGTCATAACATTGCCTGCTAACCTTCTTCTGCCTATCCCTTAATAGTGAAAATCTACGATAACCTCCATAATTACCGTAGCGTTTCCATGTAGAATGATATTTGTCTTTTATAATTTTTATAAGTGCTAAAGAATACCATACAGGGTATTTGTGTATCGTCATTGCTAATCTTTAGGTACGTACACATTAAGAATTTCAGATATTATATCGTAAAATTTACTGACAGATTCGCTAACATCACTGTTATACTTAATAATACTACACCAGTCGACTTGAGATAAGGCATAATTTATCAGGTCATAGTCTGCTGTATAGAAATTTCAAACTGATCGAGATGGACTTTTTAAATATTGAGGGAATACGTGAAGCAATGACACTTCTAGTGCTGGGTGATGATCATCTTCTGAAACCAAGGGGGATAGGGAATGTGTCACCCTACAGTCACAGCTGCTAATAATAAGATCTAACTCCCTTTTGTTCTTATTAGATATTATTTATACGATAGAATCGAGAAAATAAACGATTTGCAAAAATAACACTTTTTTGGCAACATTTTTTAAAGTCCTCGCGCCGTAGCGCCTTCCTAGGCTACACTCCAACCGAAATTCATAAAGCACGACTCATTTATGGTTATGTTTATGGCCAAGGAGTTTATACCGTAGTTTTAACGGTACCTAAACCAATAACTATAGGACCCATTCGGTTCTGGCACTTCGCCGGCCGCTGCCGCGGCACGCTCGCTTCGCTCGCTCGGCTCTTGCGTTGTAGTCACAGTTCTAACCTAACCTAAACCAATAATTATAGGACCGATTCGGTTCTGGCACTTCGCCGGTCGCTGCCACGGCGCGCTCGCTTCGCTCGCTCGGCTAAATAAAGTTACGCAAAATTTATGTATATAATACTGATTATTATCAATAAAAAGAAATCTAAACAAAAACGATATGATTTCGAATAATAGTGTAAAAGATGGTTATGTTGAGAAAATATAGGAAGACAAATAAAAGTGTAATAGATGTAAATTGCTACTGACATTATGAAGTTGAATGCTTCGGAATTATGAACATTAGATACAGAGTAGTTAGGAATTGTGATTGTTAGGATGAAAAACGTTAGGAAGAACATTTTCGGATTTCCAATTATCGGAGTTGAAAATTTAGGTGAAGTTTGGCGCACCCTAAAAACTACGGAAAAGAAATATCGAAAACAATTCGACAAAAGAACAATTCATATTTCTCAACTGTTGCCGTCTTTTTCTGTTTTATCAAAACACTAGCTGACCCAGCGAACTCCGTATCGCTTTTTAAGAGTTTTTATTTAATTCCCTTTTTTCCAAGCCCCTTTTCCAAAGTTACCATTGACTTAGCGCTTAATCTCTTATCATTTCAGAGTCTACAAATGATGAACAAACAAACATAGATTTTTATATAATATTGAATTCCACATTCCTTAAAATATCGGAATACCCATATCGACTTTAAAAAACTTCGCGTCCGCCATCTTTGAATTCCTATCCACCATCTTTGATCACGAAATAGATGTTGTATTTGGATTCACCATTCCTTAAATCATCAGAGACGATACCCATATTGATTTTTAAAATTTTTCCCATACGCCATCTTTGATTTCCCATCCGCCATCTTGAATCACGATATAGATGTTGTATTTGGATTCTCCATCCCTTTAAACATCGGAAACGATACCCATATTGATTTAAAAAAAAAATCCCATCCACCATCTTTGATCACGAAATAGATGGTGTTTTTGAATTCCCCATTCCTTAACATATCGGAGACGATACCCATATCGACTTTAAAAAATCCCGTCCGCCATCTTTAATTTCCTATCCGCCATCTTTTATCACGAAGTAGATGTTGTATTTAGATTCGCCATCCCTTAAAACATCGGAGACGATAACCATATTGATTTTTTATTTTAAACTTTCCCATCCGCCATCTTTGATCACGAAATAGATGTCGGATTTGGATTCCCCATCCCTTTAAATATTGGAGAAGACACCCATATTGATTTTTAAAAAAATCCCATCCGACATCTTTGATCACTAAATAGATGGTGGTTTTGAATTCCCCATTCCTTAAAATATCGGAGACGATACCCATATTGATTTTTAAAATTTTTCCCATCCGCCATTCTTGATTTCCCATCCGCCATCTTGAATCACGAAATAGATGTTGTTTTTGGATTTCCCATCCCTTAAAACATCGGAGACGATAACTATATCGACTTTTTTAAACTTTCCCATCCACCATCTTTGATTTCTCATCCGCCATCTTTGATCACGAAATAGATGTCGGATTTGGATTCCCCATCCCTTTAAATATTGGAAATGACACCCATATTGATTTTTTAAAAATTCCCATCCGCCATCTTTCATCACGAAATAGATGGTGGTTTTGAATTCCCCATTCCTTTAAATATCGGAGATGATATCCATATTGATTTTTTAAATTTTTCCCATCCGCCATTTTTGATTTCCCATCCGCCATCTTGAATCACGAAAAAGATGTAGTATTTGGATTCCCCATCCCTTTAAACATCGGAGACGATACCAATATTGATTATTTTTAATTTTCCCATCCGCCATCTTTGATTGCCCATCCGCCATCTTTGATCACGAAATAGATGTTGTATTACGATTCTCCACCCTTAAAATATCGAAGGCGATACCCACATTGATATTTAAAATTTTCTCATCCGCCATCTTTGATTTCCCGACGGCATTTTGGATCACTAAATAAATTTCATATTATTAATCAGCGTCCCGAAAATCTCGAAAACGATACCCATATAGATTGTATCCTATTCGTTTAGCCTTTTTTTGCCTTTGACCCAACCCTCCCCTTCTCGTTTGACCATTTTATTATTTTTGTCTGACCCCTAAAAGTTGTGGCGTAATTTTATATAGCCTATAGCCTTTCGGAATAATTGGGCTATCGTAGGCAATAACAATTTTTAAAATCCGACTGTTAGTTCCTGAGATTAGCCAACATAATGTTTTAGCCTTTTGCCCGGCCCCAAAGGGTCTAAGCGTTCTGTTATATAGCCTTCCGGAATAACTGGGCTATCGTATGCAAAAATAATTTTTCAGATCTCGACCGGTAGTTCCTGAGATTAGCGCGTTCAAACAAACAAACAAACAAACAAACAAACAAACAAACTCCTCCGCTTTATTATATTAGTATAGATATCAAGAAAGCAATACACTAATCAGGCACAACAACAGCATTAACAATATGATGCCACGAAAACTGCTTATGATTTGGTACTTCGTTGTAAAAAGTATGCATACCTATACAAAAGATACCTGATTTTCTGCTTTTAAACTCGTAAAACCAAAAGTAAACAAGGTACTGTGGCTTACTTGAATATTCTATCCGAGGATTACACATTTAACCCTCTAGTGGAGATCTAATCCACAACACTCAAAGTTTTGAGTAGGTACAGTGAGGTACCTAGTGAAAGTACTTACATAAAATGTTACAAAAAATTCGCGGGATCATAGATTTTGGTCCAAATAGTCACACAAATGGTTTAAATATATCTCCTGACATAATTCAGGTACTCAACAAGATAGCCAAATACCTAAAATTGTAATAAAATCTTATTATAATAATAACAGTTGTATTTTGAGAGTAACAACAATTATTATATAATAATTGTTGTGACTTTCATATTTTGTTAGCCACATTTATGTTTTGTATAATAGTACCGTCGGCGCGCCGTCTTCTAGGTTACATAGATTAGGATTTCATGACATTCAATAGGAGCTCAGTTTGAAGCAGAAATCTTTATACTCCGATTACCAGTTTTTGCTATCAAAGCTGGTGCAGGCAAGTAGAAGTTTATAAAAAATAAAAAAATACCTATACTTATACTCCCTACTCATTCATGAGTTCCAAATATACTTATAAGAAGAATTGAAATTTTGCGAGACTAATATGATCATCATCGGATAAATGCAATACAGAACAAATTGAAACGATAGACTGCTAAAAGCTACATGCGATGGGCCTTTGAATAAAACATGTTCAGTGTACTATCACGGTGCATTGTTAAATGTCGTATTTTCCATTGGGATTCATATCATTCATAGTGGTTCTGATATCTCGTCAATCAAGAAACGTCAATTGATAAAAAAGAATATATAAAATTGAATAATAGCCTATTGTCCGTGATGTACTATTCTATCAAAATACTGACTACAATATATAAACGAGCTTCAATATTTATAACACTAACAACCAATCATTTGTCAGTTTGAAACTAGGTCATTGGGGAATAAAAATGGACAAGCATCGCATCCTGCACTCCAATGCAGAATACCTACCCAAATCAAGCAGTACCTATGTCCATATAAAACGTATAGAGCACTTAAACTATTCAAATTTGCAAGTTATTTGTTCTTAACGATTAGAGAGTACGTTTGCTCAATAATAAAGTGTCGATTTTCCCGACGTAGAGCGTGATTTGAGGGATCCACAGAGCTATGCCGAGTCATTGTGAAGGATTTCTATGCTTTTAAAACCGGCATTCGATGCTGCAGACTATATATTTCGATAGGTTGGTTTGTTAATTTTTAGTTTCGATAGGTACAGTTGAAAACCTTATTACGTTCGTTAACTGACGGGGTTATTCACTTAAAAACAGATGGTTTTGTGATTACCGCAACATAAAAATCTATAGATATGTGAAAATTGTGGCGAAAAGAAATTAAATGACTAAAATATCAAATAAGGAAGGCCAGTTTTATGTTAGCAGTAGGTCCCTTGATTGAAATGAAGTAAGTACACTACTTATGAATTACGTAATCATAGTTCCAGTATTACCTGATAATTTCTATTAACATTTTAAAGTATGAACGCCTGAGGGTGGAGATTACTGAGACGTCCATAATAATTCTTATCACTACATAGTAAAATCAAAGTCTGTCTTCCGTCTGTCTGTCCCTATGTATGCTTAAATCTTAAAAACTACGCAACGGATTTTAATGCGGTTTTTTTAATAGATACAATGATTGAAGAGGAAGGTTTATATGTATAATTGACGCGGGCGAACTGGGCGAAGCCGCTGGCGACGTCTAGTAACTATTAAAAAAATACATGTCAGGTGAATTGCTAACTGCAACTCATCCTCATCATTGTAGCGATGTCGCATGTACGCAAGACGTTCGCCTGTAAGCCCGAGGTTCGCTGTCTAGACTAACTCGATCTGACAGAATGTTTGCGTTTTAACAAAGCGTCTGACTTGCACAACCAAGAGGCCAGTATAGAACATTGTCAGGAAATTTCCACTCACTTCGCTAATCTACAAGGAAGTGTCTTCATAAGTGTTCTGCATCTAGTGTCCGTATGCAGATGATACAGCTAATTTTTTCTTTAGCACCCTTAAAAATCGCCAGAAATATGCAAAACGCATGTTTAACTAACTTAAATCAAAATCTTATTAACTTTGAACGCTGAATAGTCAAAATTGATTAAATTTTGCGAACGTAAACCTCAAACACCTTCTAATAATTTTTACTTATATATGCACTTGAAACTGATAAGAATATCACGTAAAATTTTACAAATATGTATTTTTTTAATGTAGAGGCACAAAAACGTCAATACAGATCTGAATTGTTAAGCCCAACGTATTGGGTGACCCCAAAAACAGCGGTCGTTATGGACATTTGTTGACATTCACAGGACAATCCACGTACGTTCGTAGCACTGTGTATTAAAAACACATTGTTAGCATAACAGCTGTGAGCAGTTGATGAAAGCAAACACTCCGGCGCGGCAGCCGACATAATCCGATTTCCAATTATTATTATACAAACGACCCAAGCCAGGGGATATATTGGATAACTAATACATATGCCTGTATCTACCTATGGTAAAGCAACGAGGGTTAGCTTTACAGCCTTTTATTTTGTATCCTAGACCTACAAAGAAATAGACCGCTGAAAAATTATACTTTCGTACGGTTGAGAACTTAGCACACGCCGTACCTACTGTCTAGATCATATTTGTCTCATAGCGGTTACTTTGGTTTTTGAAGCAATCGATTTTAATAGCCTAGTTTAATGAAATGTGTGCATCTATGATTCAGAATCCCTTACTAAATTCCCTACTATATTTACTGACTATTTATAGACCATACTTGTCACATATGGATAGGTATTATTTTCTAGATCCAGAGAGAATAAAGTAATTTGAATAGAGCTTAGAATTTAAATACACCTTTTTCCTAACCATAAGGGGTTTCTACTCAGCCTTCCTGGTTTCGGTTCTAGTGATTAAGCTCGACCCTCGTATATAAACCTACCACCTTCTGACTGCCTATTACCTTCTTCTGCTCACTACTTTCCATAAGCTAGAATGTATAGTGTTTTCATTGCACAAAGAAAATCCTGAATGGAAGACAAAATATTAAAATCATAATGTAAACTACGAAGTAAACCAAAAATAGGCAATTTATATATCAGTTTTACATTCACAAGACACGTTTAACTCTGAAAAGTGCATCGCCATAATATTTCCATGAATAGAATTATGTTAATTTTATTTTCATGTTTAGCATTTGAAGTTACGAACATTGTAGTCGCATCAAAGGCGAACTTCATGGAAGCATACGTTTTACATTTCATTCTGAACCCGACGCCTTCAAGTCTTCCATACATTATTACGCGCGCTTAATTTAAACATGCTTTGTGTGGAACAGTGCCGTCAATATTTATTTATTCATCAAAGAGCAAACTGATGAAATATTTTACATTTGTTTGTGATATAATTTATAAGGGAATAGTTTATTTACATTTCAAGGTAAGATGGGTTATTTATAAGTAGCTGTTGTAAATTTTATGTATTTAGTGTTCAATATTTATAAACAACTAGATGAGCCCGCGGTTACACCCGCGTTATTTAAAAATGCTGCTCCGCTCCCGTGGCTCCTACGGTGATGTTTTATAATCTATAGCCTTCCTCAATAAATGGGCTATCTAACACTGAAATAATTTTTCGAATTGGACAAGTAGTTCCTGAGATTAGCGCGTTCAAGCAAACAAATAAACAAACAAACTTTACAGATTTATATATTAGTATTGGAAGTATTAGATTTATGTATTAGGCTGCCACATAAATAAACGAGTTTCGTCTCTGATTCCCCTAATGTTTGACTCATGTTATACATAGAGAATTCTCTATGATAATAACATAATTGCTGAGTGCATAATTCCTTTAGCATAATTTTTATTGTGCATGCAATAATATATTTTTATTCCTTCCTAGACCTTTCCTTTTCAGTAGAAGCATAAACCCATTGAGAGTTTCATCCCACCCAATAGTCACACGAAAGCATTTAAAACATTAAATGACTGATACAAGATAATAGTAGAGAAGAGCCAACACACCGTGTCATAAACATATAGTCATAAAGTCGACTAGTCCAAACAAAGCATCATCTCGACCGCTGAGACAAACAAATGCACAGTACATTTATACCGCATGTGTGCATTAATAATGCTTCTAACACAGCATTTATTTACGAGTGAATGTGGACACTGAAACGCTCTGTTCAATGGTAGGGAAATCAGTCGGGTCCACCCATCGATCCGCGCAATCAATGGCTTGGAATATCGTATCAGTATTGTACCATTTCCACTTACAAATCTATGCATGCTGTTTGATCGGTCCCTTCGCCCTGGGGGGGAAGGACGAAGGGAACTGTCAGACTCTTACTGACTAAAAACCAACCCGTGCTCCTCATGTAGTACCCATGTGTCGGAGGGTAGGGTTTCACCGAAGCATTCCTCGCTACCCCCGACGGGTAGTAGCCCGCCAGATGGTCAGGCGGGCCCCGAACGAAACCCCCTTGGCGGCGGATGAAGGTGTTGGGCTCCGCCACCAAAACACCCAGCGGCCGCAGAGGATAGGGAGGACGGCAACGCAACACCGCATCTCCTCTTCCTCTGCGAATTTACGAGGAATTTACGATTAATTGGCGCGAGTTTACGATTTATTGGCGCCAGTAAATGTAAAAAGCGTTCACATTTGTTGATATCTCGTCAAAATGATGCAATGTTTCGTTCTTTAATGCGATCTCTTCCTTATTGTGATTTAAATTTTGTAAACCAATTATTATTTTTTTGTATTCCTTCAACTTGCTTTATGTATAATTTAAAGGTAAATAAATATACATTTTTAATATTTTCATTCTGCATTCTCAAGACACTTGAAAACTTATTCATGACATGTGGAACCGCCGGCTTTTCACTCCTTCTGTAACGTATAGGTTCCCACCTTCCAGTGAAAATTTGAAATACATTTCCATACATTTTTAAACATTCCGTATTATAGGATTTCGTTAACATTTCTTAGTTTGGGTTTTGGTGGATACCATGCCAGTCAGTTACTCATGTTTACAACTAAGCGGTCAACAGCGGTACTAGGTCAATAGCCTATATTTCAAAAGGTCGCATGTTCAAACTCCCTTCACTACATGACTGAACAAAAGATTATTTATGTAATAATTAATTTTACGATAGAAGCGGCGATAGCCCAGTGGGACAGCCGAGACGATGATCTCGGGATCGATCCCCAGGTACCCCGGGCACACACCTCTGACTTTTCTAAGTTATGTGTGTATTAAATATGTTAATTATCGCTCGCTTAATAATGTGCCAGGTAGATGGCAATAGGCTCGCCCCCTATTACATTGGGACTGAAACATAACTGCTGAAAAGTGGGCGTGTAATACATCTCTGCCAACCCCTTCGGGGATAACAGGCGTGAAGTTATGTTATGTTATAAATTTTACTATTTTTTATATTTTGGAAAGTATTTTACTAAACAATGCCTGCAGCTATGACCGCACTTTTTGCTCGATCCTGTGGGAATTTCGGGCAACCTTTCTTAGTGCATCGCTACGGTTCCCAAGAAACATATATATGCCAAACAGCTTCTTGTGTCCAATAACTAATAATACATTTTATGTGCAGAGATTAACATGAAACCTTTAAATAGATTTTAATCTTCGCTGAAACATCTCTAAACACAATTTTAATTAAAACAGGAAACATCCTTACGTATATTTTAATATCGCTTAGAGAGTAATCTAGTAAATCTCGAGTAATAAAAAAATTTCCTGTTTGGACTTTTATTCCTTTTTATCTCGCGAGTTTCTTGCTGGACTGGTGATTGAAATTGAGAGTAGATATCGGTAAGTACTTTTTTAGATTATCATAATTATTAATATATTATTTTGATCAATGCATCATCAATCAAAGTACTTGGTCGAGTCAACGCGTATATTCATCGATAGCCTTGCCAACGCAAAATAGGGCTGCTTAGCAACAATCTGTTATGCATCATTGCAATACGCAGGAGTAACACTAAAATACTAAGCTATTACACAGTGAAAGCTCTTTCGGATATCTATGCAGAGTACTATTGCCCACCTTTGCGCATTATCTCCATAGTTAGCAGCTACTAAGTCCCGCATAATACTTAGCATATTGACGTCAAAAAGTTCTAGTAATTGCTTGGAAGTGTTCTGATAATGAAACGTCTCGCGTTTTATCACACAAATGTAAAACGAACTATAGGTATAAAATATTTTTCCAAACGCTATAAAATAAATATAGTTACGTCAGATGTCGACAGTATTTGAAATAACATGAATGAATTTCTGTAACAAATGACTTAGCAGTAGATATTTTCTTTATGGTTTATAAAAATGTTACATCTACACATAGTTGTCTACGCGGCCTCCGAATGCCTTTTTGACCATCTCTCAGATCAATAACAGCAACTGTCTACAGACTATAAAACAACAGAAGTTAAACAGGTACTTTGGTATCCTAATTGATCATTAATTACATTCAAAGTCACTTCTCGACTTCCACTTGACGACTTGACGACCGGTTAGCGCAGCGGGAGTGTAAGCGACTGCTACGCCGAAGGTCGCGGGTTCGATTCCCGCTCAAGTCAAACATTTGTGTGCATGAACATGGATGTTTGTCTTGGTCTGGGTGTTTCTATGTACAATATGTATGTATTTACAAAAAAAAAAGTATATAAGTATGTTTATCCATTATCTAGTACCCATAGTACAAGCTCTGCTTAGTTTGGGACTAGATGGTGATGTGTGTATGTGGTAGAATATTATTTATATTATTTATTATTTATTTCTATCGACTAGCACGTGTGTCTAGAATTTTGGCTAGAAGGAGCTGGGATCAATTGCAGCAGATTTGTGGAAGCGTGACTCTATTCATCAGCCCTTGTCAGCCACAACAAATCTCAGACATAACTGTACTGTGTTGCACAGCGAATACAAGTAATCTTAATATTAATGTGTTTCACTTACCCGCTATCCTTGCTGATGTCAGGCTTGAGCTAAATTAGACACATTCATACAAGTATATTGGCCAAAATAAATGAATGAAGTATCTTATACTTAGCTATTAAGCTTCAAACGCGACGTTTTCAGGACACGTTGGCACGTGGAAGTCGATACCAGATTCACAATTTTCACAAATATCAATCAATAGTTCACAATCAATTTACCGTTGCCAGCACTAGATCAGGCGGCGTTCAAAGCGGTTTACTCTATTTAGTTCAATTAATCAATTCACACGAAATGCAAAAAGGTGTGCTCACAATAACTTTTCACAAAATATTCAATATGTCACAACCGTGCCGGGAGTCAAAAGGCGGCAATTTAATTGATTTCACCACTATTCGCGTAGCTACAATGATGTGCTTTTCAAAAGGCGAACAATTATTTTATTTTATTTACGAGTCGACAACGTGGTAATTTCTCAACGGGAAGCGAACGGAAGTGACAGTTCAGTGTGACCATTGTCAGAAATTTTCAATAGACTAAACAAAATGTTACTCAATCGATCTAATCGATTTGACTTATAATAAAAACTAATTCTATTTCAAACATCCACCCGCCCCGGACCGGCCTACCGGTCCGCTAATCGGTTGGTAGACGTGACAAAGTTGCAACCGCTCTCCTCAGAATCGAACCGTCCACCAAGACCTCAGCAAATCGGGAAACTCCATCAGCCCCAGTTACCAAACGAAGGATGCGCCCCCTGCGCCATCTGAGTGGCGGAAGGTTAGCCTCCTTGATCAAAACGAGGTCACCAATCTTGGGTGGATCGGTCTTGTCGGTCCACTTAACGCGTTGCTGGAGTATGTGCAAATATTCCAAATTCCAGCGTTTCCAAAAGCTCTGAGTAATCTGGCGTACCAATTCAAAACGCGAGAGACGACCAGGTCTCGTATCAATATAGGGGTACTCAGGCAAGGCGACAAGTGGGCGACCAATCAAAAAATGGCCCGGCGTAAGGGCCTCCAAATCATTCGGATCTGAGGAGATCGGGCACAATGGCCTAGAGTTCAAAACGGCCTCAATCTTACAAAACACAGTTACGAGTTCCTCAAATGTAAGGACAGATTCACCGATTGTCCTGCGCAAGTGTGTTTTGGCCAATTTTACAGCGGCCTCAAAAATACCACCCCAGTGTGGACAATTTGGTGGGGAAAACAACCAATTTATCCCACGTCGGGCAAGCCTATCACCTATATCAGCTTTGTTGGTTTCAAGAAAATTAACAACATCATTCAGATAATTATAAGTGCCCTTGAAGTTAGTGCCGCAGTCAGAACGGATCAAGGAAGGCAGCCCTCTGCGGGATACAAATCTGTCAAATGAGGCTACAAACGCCTCGGTCGTAAGCGAGGAGACCAGTTCTAAGTGTACGGCCTTTGTGGAAAGACAAACAAAAACACACAAGTAGGCCTTGACAGTCTTGCTGTTTCGAAGTGTCGACGTTTTCACCAAAAAAGGACCAGCGAAGTCCGTGCCAACACCGTCAAACGTCCTGCTTTCAGTTACGCGATCTGCCGGTAAGTCCCCCATCAAGGGCTGCATGGTAGAAGCCTTGAGCTTATAGCAAGGGATGCAGCGAAAGACTACACTCCGAATAATTCTTCGGGCAGACAAAATCCAAAAGTCGCGTTGCAAAATGGCCAACAAGGCATTACAACCAGCATGCGAATTTTTAAGGTGACGGTCAGTTACCAACAAGCGTACCAAATGACCGTCCTTAGGTAACAAAAGGGGGTGACGAGCCCCGTAAGGGAGGTTGGCGTTCTTGAGACGCCCTCCAACGCGCAAGAGACCCGTATCGTCCAAAAAGGGGTTCAATTTAGAGACAGCTCCCGACAATTTCGATCTCCCTGATTTAAGGATAGCAATCTCCTTTTCAAAATGCGCCAATTGCACAGAACGAACCCAAAAGGTGAGGGACTCCTGTCGTTCCTGTGGTGAGAGAAACGGTGTCAGTCGTTTCTGTTGTGGGTGCCTAAAATTAAAAACAAAACGCTTTATCCAAGCAGTGACACCTAACAACTTGTCAAGGGAGCTGTAGCGATTCAACAAAAAATCGGGGTCGAAGGCGCATTCCACCTTCTCAAGAGCGAGTGTTCGTAGACCCGGCAAATTAGAAGTATTCAAAACTGGCGTTCGAGGCCAATCAATTTCTGGTCGACTCAACCATTCCGGACCCCACCACAGCGAATGACCTATCAAACTAGGCGTCAAGCATCCGCGCGAGGCACAATCAGCGGGGTTGAGCTCACCTGGCACGTGTCTCCAAACAAGTTTGACTTCGGATTTCTGGATTTGGGAAACGCGATTAGCGACAAACACCTCCAAAGTGTGGACAGAAGCCTTCAACCAACAAAGAACAATTTGACTGTCTGTCCAGGCGTAGGTCCCATTAATGCAAATGCTTTTACCCAAAGTACTGGACACGTGGTTCAACAAGCGTACAAGAAGTGCTGCTCCCGAGAGCTCCAATTTCGGAATGGTCAAAGATGTCCGAAGGGGTGCTACCTTGCTCTTCGCCATGATCAGGGAGACTCTCACCTGACCCGAGGCACTGACTGTGCGCAAGTACACCACGGCCGCGTGACCACGTTCCGAGGCGTCACAAAACCCGTGAAGGGTGGTCTTGTACTTCCCGGGAGGAAGGATGGGACGAGGCAAGGAGATCTCGTTGACGGCAGGAAGTGAGGATACAAAGGAGGTCCATTCCTCAACAAGAGTGCCGTGTAGAGGTTCATCCCAAGTCAATCCTGCTGTCCAAAGCTTCTGCAAGAAGCATTTTGCCCAAAATATAATTGGACAGATCCAACCGTTCGGATCAAAGGTTCTGGCGACAGTAGACAATACGAGACGTTTAGTCCAAGAACACGGCAATTTCAAGTCTACGTTATATGTAAAGATGTCTTGGACTGGTCTGTACTGAACGCCGAGAACAGCCATCATGGCGGGGTTGTCAACAATCTCAAACAAATGTGGATCCTGCTGATGATCCTCTGGCAAGCCTTTCAAAAGCGCTGGTGAGTTGGAAATCCATTTGCGCAACTCATAACCAGCGGAGGCCAAAATACCTATCAATTCGTCCCGCAGGAGGATCGCCTCGTCCGCTGATGAGGCGCCCGAGCAAATGTCATCGACGTAAATATCGTCCTTCAAGATGGCGGAGGCTCGTGGAAAACGTAGGCCTTCGCGGTCTGCGAGCTCCCAAAGAGAACGTATTGCCCTTAACCTTGACCTTAACCCGTACGTATTAGTATTGAGCTCGTAGACGACCATGGGATCGCGAGGAGACTCTCTCCAAAGGATCAGCTGGAAGCGACGGTCATCAGGGTGGATAATCGTCTGCCTGAACATCATTTTTATGTCGGCCACAAAGACAACCTGATGTCGTCGGAAGCTGGTGATGACGTCACAAAGGTCCTTGACCAACTTAGGACCAGAATGCAAGCACTGGTTCAAGGATACGCCTGTTGAAGTCTGCGCAGAACCATCAAACACTGTGCGCAGCTTGCCAGTCGATGGCTTCAATACCGCATGATGCGGGAGAAAGTAATGCTCCACCGAACGCCAATCCAAATTTGACACAGACATGTGTCCCAACTGTTCATATTCCCTCATGAACTCAATATACTTCTGTCTGAGCTCCGGATCACGACCCATGCGACGCTCCATAGCCAACAATCTCTTTTCGGCTAAAGGTCGTGACTCACCAAGCGGAGGCCGAACAGACAGAAAGGGCAGCTTCGTGATAATCCGACCAGAACGGAGTCGACCAGTGTTGTTCTGGAAGAACAGCTCGCTCTCCTCATGTTCTGGATTCAAACGGGCAACTTGAGGGGGCTCCTCTACTTCCCAAAACCTCTGAACCGCATCAGAGAGAGCAGAGCCTACAGCCAACAAATTATCAAGTTCAGGTGGAGGGGGGTCCCTAGGTACAGGTCCCATCAAAGCAAGTCCAAATATGGTCGGGATGGCAGGCAAACCATTTGGCACCAAGACCCGTTTCCCACCAATCAAAATTCCACCGAGGACATCAGAGCCAATCAACAAGTCGATTTGTCCCGGTGTGTCAAATGTGGGGTCTGCCAGTTCCAATCCCGATGTCAAATTCACCACAGCAGCAGGTAGCTGCTTCTGTGGATGCATACCCAAAATATTCTTCAACACAATAGCCGAGGTTTTAATCCTCGGGTGTGAAGATTCAACAGGGCCAAACAAAACCTTAACTTGCCCTTCAACATTAGAGGCTACGTCACCTATGCCCCGTATACAATTTGGAAAAGAACCCATATTTAAATTAACCTGCCCTACCAAATAAGTGGAAACAATGCAACCTTGTGAACCTGTGTCCAATATAGCACGGACAACAACAGAGGTCCCCGTGGGTCCCCAGACCCTAACAGCAACCGTTGGTAGGATAACGGTCTCAATGGGGGAGGTTGGAGTTATAGGGCAGGGGTCAATGACCTATTGTTGCCTGGGCGGCGACCGTTGGCCAGGACCAGGCAAGTCAAAACGAGGGTGCGGCTTGAAGTCCTCAAAGGCGCGATGACTCGATCCGCGCGCCATCTGTGGGGGGTCATAATGACGCACCCGCCCAAAACGAGGTGGGCGCGAGTCAAGGCGGGGACGCTCCGCCAAAGGAGGGGAATACCTGGGGCAGCAGTCATGGTGCTGGTGACGTTGCGCGGTCGCACATTCAGGTGCGCGAGAGAGAGGAGGCGTGCGCACGCTACGGTTCTCCAAGCGGGGCGAGTGGCGATCAACTGAGCGAGGCGACTCTCGGCTACGCGCCGGTGAGCCTCGGCTGCCACATTCAAAACACCCGCCCGTGCGCGGCGTCGGCTGGTTGGACAAGCGGCCAACCTCTCTGGCATTCATACAAAGAATGTCCAAATGCTGTCCTCCACAGTGAGGACAGGGGCGAGAGTTTGGGCAGTCTCGCTGGTAGTGGGACCCCAAACAAGAGAAACAAAGGCGGCGGGCATTCGCGATGCGCCTACGAGAGGCGACATGTAGGTCCAAGAATACCCTACAACTGGCCGTTCTGTGCCCCGTGACCTTGCAGTAGGAGCACTCCGCTGGGCTCTGCGTGACTGCAAAGCGAGGAGGGCGCCGGTCAACACTGGCTCGGGTGTGAACGCGAGCCTGCTCCTTGACCTTGGGCGGCTGCGACTTAGCCGGCGTGTCACCACCGGAGTTGTCCAAGACCCGGCACTCATCCTCCAGGAACTTCTCCAGGTCAGCAAAGGGGGGCAGATGGGTCGCGCTATCCCCACCAAAGCGCTGTTCAAAACGCGACCTCAGGTCGGCAGGCAGCTTCTTCAGCACAATGTGCACCAATAGATAGGACCATTGGTCCACGGGCAGGTCAAGGCACTTAAGTGCGTTGATGGCCACCAAAAGCGGGTTCAACAGTTGGGTGCGCAACCCAGAGACCCGGGTGAGCGTCGGCAAGCCCAAAATCTGCTCAATGTGCGTGTCGGCGAGGCCACGCTTATTATGGTACCTACGGGTGATTAGGTCCCGAGCCGTCTGGTACGCCTCGTCAGACACGGGCAGATGCTGGATGAGGCCCTTTGCCTCCCCATCCAGTACCGACATTAGATAGGCCAACTTTTGTGCCGGCCGAAGGTCAGCCCTATCATTGACTAGGCTGTCGAACAAATTAATGAAGCCCAGGTAGCTTCCTAGGCAGCCATCAAAATGGGGGAGGTCCAAAGTAGGGAGCCTACTCACCAGCCCCGGTGCTGACCTAGGAAGCTCCTGCTTCAGGCCGGGTTGCCCTTCCCTATCGGCAACTAGTTGTCTCGCACTATTGGAGACAGCATCATACAGGTCTAAGACCTGGGCATAGTCTTCGCTGACCTTATTTCGCTGGTCAGCGGTGAAATCATTGATTGACACTTCAAGACAGCAAGTGCTGAAAGTGCGGAATTGCTGTTCCACACTTGCCAGGCGATCATCAATCCGCTCGTACCTCTGAAGTAAGGCCTGCTGGCGATCAGGCCGGTTCACTAAAGCATTGGCCGAGGCAAACCAGCGCAGATCTGATGCAATAGCACCAGCAGCCGCACGCAAGTCCTTGATAGCTGACATAATCAAAATTTCAAAAGAGCCCGGACAAGCGTTAAACAATATTAACAATCAAAACTTAATTTTTCTCAATTCTTTGAAACCAACAAAGTATTAGCCTGTTTACTGCAAGTGCAGGCAAGTGACAGGTATTTACTGCCCAACAAAATTAAAGGTTTCAGTATATTGAAACAAACACAAAAGTTATCAAAGTTATAACTTATAACAAAGTAATAAAGTTGAAACTTCAACTTAATTAATTAATTATTTGCAACAGACAGACTAACTGTGTTATTTATGATATACAATAGGAAGTAAGCACAGAATATGTGTTACCTAACAATATTATCTTTATATTATAACAAACAAAGTTTATTAATGTGACCCGCCCAAGTGGCAAGGTCAAGTTGGTTGTTATGTTTATGAATATATGCAATAAACTAAATTTACTAAATTTATTGATACATACAGCTGTTATGTATCCAAACAAACTGACTTATTAATGCAACAACAAATTTAAGTTAGATTTTCCAACAATACAAATCAACAATTACTGATTGAGGTTATATGACAATGTGTTTCAAATTATCTAGGTCAACTTATACAATTAAATATTATGTATTTTAGACAATAACTGACCTGACAAACACTACAATACTGTCTACAAGAGGAGAGATATAGCTCATACAACACCAATCTGAGTTCAGATACAATCAACGGCTAAGCTAAACTTGTAAGTTTACAATATAGGCACAGTTAACCACGCTCTTGCTATCAAAAATTATGTCTAGAATTTTGGCTAGAAGGAGCTGGGATCAATTGCAGCAGATTTGTGAAAGCGTGACTCTATTCATCAGCCCTTGTCAGCCACAACAAATCTCAGACATAACTGTACTGTGTTGCACAGCGAATACAAGTAATCTAATTATTAATGTGTTTCACTTACCCGCTATCCTTGCTGATGTCAGGCTTGAGCTAAATTAGACACATTCATACAAGTATATTGGCCAAAATAAATGAATGAAGTATCTTATACTTAGCTATTAAGCTTCAAACGCGACGTTTTCAGGACACGTTGGCACGTGGAAGTCGTTACCAGATTCACAATTTTCACAAATATCAATCAATAGTTCACAATCAATTTACCGTTGCCAGCACTAGATCAGGCGGCGTTCAAAGCGGTTTACTCTATTTAGTTCAATTAATCAATTCACACGAAATGCAAAAAGGTGTGCTCACAATAACTTTTCACAAAATATTCAATATGTCACAACCGTGCCGGGAGTCAAAAGGCGGCAATTTAATTGATTTCACCACTATTCGCGTAGCTACAATGATGTGCTTTTCAAAAGGCGAACAATTATTTTATTTTATTTACGAGTCGACAACGTGGTAATTTCTCAACGGGAAGCGAACGGAAGTGACAGTTCAGTGTGACCATTGTCAGACATTTTCAATAGACTAAACAAAATGTTACTCAATCGATCTAATCGATTTGACTTATAATAAAAACTAATTCTATTTCAAACAACGTGTATTTTTTTTATTTCCACTAAATAGTTGTATCACACTGATAGTCACAAAAGACGCTTCTTCAAAATCTGGAGCGACCAGAGAGGGCTGTACTCAATGTAATGAATGTCGGTAAATTGAGATTGCTATAGGTACGCAGAATTTAAGGGCTCGAGTAAGGAATATATCTAGGTGCTCCGATCAGTACTCGGAAAACATATCCCTTTAAGATATGATACGTATGTTACTAAAGATCTTCAGTACTATTAACACTAGACATCATTCCAATAAAGCCACTAACAAAAGGCATTATCACATGCTAGAAAGCGTAATTTATTAATAACATTATTACATATTTCATCAGCCCAGATATCCCTGCGAAATCATTTTATTAATAATTTTACTACTCTGGTATTTGAACACCAAATCATTCAAAAATACGTTATTACAGCGAAACATCGCTACAGATACCATTATTACGCGCGCTCTTTGTAAAACCGCGTCATTATTTTAATGAACTCGCATAGGCACAGGCACGCCGACGTACAGCCACAGCCGTCACAGATCGAACGCACGTCAGCTGTCATTCCTGTCATCGAACAATGTAACACGGAGTTATTATGCAGTACAAAGCGTCACTATGATGTACCACGTACAAAGCGACAACAAAGTTCCGCCGCTATCCCGCAATTATCTAAATGCGAGCGCAGCCAAAGGTGTCGGCATAGACACGACTTTTGTCAGATACGACGCTATACATTCTATATTTTACCACTCGAAGGTTTTTAAAGACAATGATGATTATGACAAGGAATTTTAAGTAAGGCGGCGGAATTAAGAATTTTTTCGTGCGCGAAACGACAATAGGCTCGAAGAACTTCTATCTTTTGCTTTATCTTTAAAACAGATTTTAAGCAACTTCATACATTTCTAGACACGTGTCGGTAGGTTTCTTTAGCTAGGTTGACAGAAATATATTTTTCTTTAATTGATTCGTTTAATTAGGTGATAAAGCAACCCGCATAATATATTAATGAGTCCTGTAGAGCAACTAAACTCAGTAGACAACAATCTGCTTGAATTCCAAAAAAGTAAATAATTGACGATAAAACTTGACTAATACCTATTAAAATCATTATTTAGATTAGAGTAGTAAAATTGTCCGTGTGGTGACGGATTAAGAATACGGAATTTCACCACCCCATATCATCCCATGGGTGTCGTAAGAACCGACAGAGGGAGCATATTATGCAGAGAACACCACTGTAAGAGAAGGAAAACTTGATACAAACCCTATACCAACCCGTTTGGCCAGCGTGGTATAGTAGGCCAATTCCTCCTTTTAAAGGAGAGGCCTAGTCCAGCAGTGGACTGTTAAGGGCTGATGATGAGTAAAATTCGCACATAAGTAGGTATTTTCTTTCTCAATCACCTGTGCATAACTTGAGTCAGAAGTGACCTAACAATACCAGAAAATACAATAATCTTAAGAATGCCAATTTATGAGCTCATGCGGTCCACGTAATGCTGGGAGGAAATGTTTTCCACAAGATTACAAGCAGGGTGAAATAATGACCTAAGTACTGCACATTACTTTTTTGTTTCATAATAATGATGCCATGAATGCATATTTAACTAGCTATTATTTTGGTCGTAATAGGAAATGATGGAGGGGTTATTAGATATTTGTTATTTTAAAATAGCTATAATCGTTTATACGTAAAATCTTACGTAGGTTATAGAATCACGACCGAACATTATACAAATATCATCAAGCATAGTAACTTAGCATAGTTAGAAAGATTATAAAAGCAAAAAATTATCTGTGTACTAGCTAGTATAAGTAAGAACAGAAATACAAAAACGAAATTAAACTCATTACTTATGAAAGCTTACATTTGTAAGCTGACTGAAAAATACTTAATTTCTTTGGTCGTCCATTTCGTCCAATTACTTGAGCGTATTCAAACTAAAGCTGAAACGTACTACATTATTTGAGAACGTTTTATTATTTTATTCTCACCACTAATTCCTTATTCTGCGGCCCTCTTTCCTTAAAACAATACTGATGATTAAGTACAAAGTGTCCTAACTACATAGCCGATAGTCCCACTCCCAACAGCGTCCTATCCTCACGGAATTATTCACGCGCCCTTTTTAAATGTGCTTTTAGCCACCTCTTCTGTACCGCGATTTCGTTAACGAAAATTGTAATGTTCGCCACCAAAAGTGTTAAAATTTATTACACTTTGTGAATTCAAAAATTCTAAAAGATGAAAGTTGCGCAATTATGGACGAATTATTTTTAAAATAATTCTTTATTTACGCTGTGCAACAATCACGTCATGCTTGTAACTGGTATTCCATTATTATATTATACATAAGGCTTAATTATGTATTAATTGTAAACAAAGCTCACTCACTGTGCAGCAGCTGCTTACGAATGAATAAAGACACGTACAACTACAGTTATAATTATAGGTAGAGAGCAAAGCCGAGTCTCGGATGGATCTCAGCGGGTTATGCAGGAATTTAGCAGATTAAACCTTCATTACTGTTGTTCGGTAACTTGCCAGGAATGCTGGCCGGGCTCAAAACGAGATTTATACGGCTCCATCTAGATTCCGTGATCAAAACATTGGAATACCCGTATAATTTGCTGAATACGAGTGTTTTATGTAAATACACCGTGATACCGGATCACCTTGCACAGTCACATGGAGAAAGTCGTAATATTTTAAATGAAAATGTCACCTCCAACGCACTGGAAGAAGCCACCGGGATTCCGTTCGCCACCCAGATATCTGTGAATGTCGTGTTTGTAATTTACAATGTAAATAAGTATCATACGTAAGCCTTCATACATCTTCACGAGAGTACCTTTATCGTTTTTGCTTAAGAGCCTCCTTATAAATATTTGAAGAGGAAAATAGGAGCACACATAAACCAGTAGTTATATCTCTTTCTTTATTTAAGAACACAATTGAAAATTAATTTCGAGAGACTGAATACCAATCTAAATCATGTGCGAAAAGACTTAATCCTAAACAAACAGTCTAAATCCCGGTCTAATATATCTTTATGATTGGTTTGAAATCCAAACAAAGTTTTAAGGTATTTGGAATCTTTATTTGCTTTCGAAGCGAGCGGCGGCTCATGGGTATCTGCGCTAATGGTGGGGGTAAACGAAATGGAGCTATTTCAGCGCTCAGCGGAAGATCAGACATCGGTAATACTCAGCTATCTGCACGGAGCCGAACGCTGTGGGTACTGTATAAGTAGTCTGAATCAAGTGGATTTTTTATACAAGTGCAGGATTATTTATTCGATTCGTTTGCGTAATGCGATCAAAGATAGAATTAGAACTCAGACACGAAAATTAAACTATTTTATTAATGCTACACATTTGACTCGAAAAATCACCAATATTTAAAAGGTAGAATTTAGTCGAAGATATTAATCACTACATAGTATAAAACAAAGTCAGTCTTCTGTCTGTCTGACCCTATGTATGATTAAATCTGAAAAACTACGCAACGGATTTTGATGCGGTTTTTTAGGGTTCCGTACCTCAAGGTAAAAAAAGGAACCCTTATAAGATCACTTTCTTGTCCGTCTGTCTGTCTGTCTGTCTGTCCGTGTGTCACCACCGATTTTCTCAGGAACGGGTGGACCTAGCAAATTGAAATTTATACCAGATACTAAGGTCTACGGTTGCTATTAGGTGTATGAAAATCAGGGTCCTGGGTCAACCCAATAAAAAGATATGGTCAAAATTAGATTTTTGCGAAAACTTGTAAGTACCAAAATTAACCTTAATTTTCAACTTTTTTTAATTTTCGGAATTTTTCCTTTACTTGTGCTGTAAGACCTTGGTTTTGACCAAAATTGACAATTCTAGGTCAACCGTAAGTACCCTATAGGTTTTGGGTCGAAAACCTAAATGGTAGTTCCCGTTGAACTAGAATCACGAAATTTGGCCAAAAGCAGGGTCTTACAGCACAAATAAAGGAAAAATTACAAAAAATAAAAAAGTGGAAAATTTAAGGGTGTCCCCATATATACATAGTAGACTCCATTTAAGATAGTCCTCTAAGTTGTATGGGCGCTCATACAGATTTAGAGGACTAGCGTAATTCAACCTCAAATAAGGTAAAATGCGTACGGAACCCTCGGTGCGCGAGTCAAACTCGCACTTGCCCGAATTTTTTTTAATAGATATAATGATTCAAGAGGAAGGTTTATATGTATAATTGTCGCGGGCGAAGCCGCTGGCGACGTCTAGTTCGATATAATTTTTTATCGGTCTAACCGTGCTGTAAAGGCTCAGGTCAGTATTGGCTAGCCATTTTTCCGCCCGATCGCTGAAAGCTTTACATTATAGCCACGTCCATTGAAAAGGTACGTTTAACCTGTAAATTACACTGACCACAGTATGAAAGGCTATTAAAACTTTCGGCCTGTAAGCTAACGCGTAGAATATTAAACGCGAATGTGACGCAGTCTGAATATTTACTGAATTTTACTGACTACGTTATTATTTATTGTTGGCTGTTATTTTGAAAAACTGTATTGTGTGTTGCCAACGGTTTATTTACGTCACTCGCGAGCGAAGAATCCGAGCTAAGCCGCTGTGGATGGGACACGGAAATAACTTGAAACGAAACGACAGCGTCGAGGATAAAATTCTTGAGAATTAAATGATTTTTATTGGTCACTAACTTTACTTGTTTAATTAAGAATTTGTTCTAAAGTCTCATTGTCTTTAGAAATAGTTAGAAGGTATAAAAATAGAAGCGTTTTCTTCTAAAAGTGTTCATATTGGTTATTGTTTGTTATTTTCCTTCTGGAGTGCAAACTTAAAATGGTTACTAAGTATATTCACATTAAACTTAAAAAAGAAAGTCCGAAAACAATCCCTACAGTTTCTTTTAATATTCACTGACAAGACAATAGGCAACAGAAACATCATCAGACGTAGCTACTGTTTAGGCTACTACATGTAACACTTTGTGACTCATACAAAGTGATGTTCCTGTGTGCTACACCGCGCGATGGCCTTTTGAAACACACTATTCGTGTGCCTACATTTATCGTCAATATTTTTTTTTATTTATAGCCTCACGCCTGTATCCCCGAAGGGATAGGCAGAGGTGTAATATTACACCCACATCTCGCCATGAATTTTTAGGTCCCACGTAATAGAGAGCGAGCCTATTGCCGTACCGGGCACATTATCAGACTCCGTGCTGCTACTGAGAATTTCCTACTCAGAATTTGGAAAAACCAGTAACACCTTGCCCGGCCCGGAATCGAACCGGATTGCAGTCGCATACGCTATCCACGGAGGCAGTCGTTATCATCAATAGTCAACATAAATACTTTTTGCGACTTATTAGGTCACCACTAAAGCGTCTACGCAATGCAAGCACAATAAATCATCCTTTTGCAGTCCACTGTTGGACGCAGACCTCTCCTAATTTGAGTATAAGGTTAGGTATAAGGTTTGATGTCAACGTTTTCTTCTTTTCACTACGTGTATTTTTCTTTATCGCCTCTCGAAGTGAGAGCAGGCCACGGGAATAAAAAATGGAAGCGACACTTTTTATTCTTAATCCGTCAATACACGTACAAGTGCAAACACAGCCTTATATTATGATGTTTAATTTATTTAATACTTCATAGCTAATTAAATATTATGTTGATCCCGTTCATTAATTAAATCATGATTGTGATAATGCCTACACCACGACACTTCATTGTGGTCAAATACAAATGTATATCCTGCCGGTTGATACGTAAAACATTCATGATCGATTATAACTTGCGTTATTTTAATATACAGGCAACTATTTTTGGATAATAACATTCTGCAATTCGTGATGGCTTAGGTACCTACTAACGCGAAAGTGCTTTGTAGAACTAATCTGGAATAATTTCAATTGATTTTAGTCTCAGATAACAGGACGCGCGTATATATTGGTTTAAATGTTCGCCTTGCCGTTAGGACTGCGTTGAGTAGTGTGCGGTCGATACCCACAGAAGACAATATTTTCTGACTTCAAAGAACTGCTACTACCATAAGGTAAACTGCTACTACTAACTAAAAAAATATTCACTTGAAAATCAATACTATAGTAATTAATATACCGAAAAAACTCCGGTTCAATTAGTAATTTCGCAAACCCTGCATTACATTATCTACTCGCTATATTTATAAAAGAAGAATACAAATCATAAATACAGTCACACCAAAATAAAAACTAAATCATTCGCCTTTGCCTTTTATTTTTCACTCGACGACACTCAAACATTCAAATAAAGTATGCACTACGCGCGAGACTACACTATTTAGTGTCTCTATATCTCGAGTGTCGACTATATGAATTTCAAATGAACCTCTTGAGCCAACTGCAGTCTCGTCGCGAGAATCACACTCTGAGCTATTCATGCATTCCTTGCAAATTAACTATCGGTGCTTACAACTGGATCTGTAGTAAAGTGTCGCGATTAAGTGCTTAATAGTGTGTACGCTTCATCATAATTTGGCCTCTTGGCACACGTTGACTATACAGAAAATTATCATAAGAGCAATTCGGCATTTAGGTGTATGAGTTAACCGTGTAGCCAATCGGTAAGGGAGTGCACAATGTATGTATATTTAGAGCTGCATTCGGTCGAAATTTTTCTATACAACAATTTTAATATGTATATCTTAATTTCAATAAATATTAAATTAATTAACTTTATGGAATTACTAGACTTCGCCTACGACTTGACAATTTCAGTTTCAGTCAATGAGTATCGCAAGCGTTTTATAAATAAAGGTAGCGGTTTTGGCGCTTAGCTGTAATTTTGGATCTCCAGTTTTTTTATGAACTTTATTTAACCCTTCATTTAGGAGTCCGGGATTGAGGACTTTGTCCTTACTCAAGCACTGATTTACTCGGTTTTACTGATAGTAACATTTCAGTACCGACCTACCAATGACAGTGTCTAGAACTGCAGGTAATGCCTTCGGCTGAATTTTCAACTAACACAAATCATGTTATTATGGTAAAGTGCTAGTGAGTACACACTTGAGCATTTCCATGTAATAATAATATAATATTCTTGCTGATGGTAAATATGGAGATCTTTCCATGTAATTTAGCGTTCCTGTTATACTTGACGCTACGTCTTCCAACGTAATGCACAATTTCTAGTAACATTTCATATAAGATTTAGTTGTAATATTACTTCACATATGCTGTGTTTTGCTTGACAAATGCTGCTTCAATAAGTTCGTCGTTGTGTAATATCAGGTAACAACAAAATACCATCCGCTATCACGTGAATAATACTGTCCTTTAGTCAGGGACGCAATTTGCGGTTTCTGTAAGACTACGCTTTTAATTTTCACTTTGCCTGAAACATCATCCTTAATAAGGAATCCTTAGACAAGTTTTCTTTTTCTTCTAAGTTTTATATACTCGTAGAATAGGCAAGGTAGGCAAGGTAGTTGTAAGATAACGGTCTGACAGTATTTATGCTTACAAAAAAATTTCTTTGCCAGGCAGTTTTTATGGATTTCACAAAATGTTGGTTTTGAGGTTTTTAATTAGTTGTTGTCACTTTTGAAGATGATCCTCATAATAAATTATAGCAGCTGCAACACAATGCTAGTATAAAGCAAACTATAGTAGGTAGTCCAAGTAATTGCCGACGTAGAGAAGCGCCCAGACATTATCCATTTTCTTGATTAATCTCTCTTGTGTGAGTTGCGCGACGGAAGAATTTAATTATTGTTTCGTGGCAACATTTTTAATACGTTTGTAATTTGTTCTATATATCGTGACGTGAAAATGATTGAATGAAAAAACGCCCAGCCGCGCTATTTGCGAACAACGCGCCGGATTAATCGATTCAATCGTCTGAATAATTCCAATACCGAACTCGCACCTAGGCTGTATAACGCGTTGCCTGTGCCATGGTTAGTTGCTTTTTTTATCTGCCTTCAAAGGGAAGAGGACTTCTTTATTTGAAAATGTTTATTGCACGATGTTATAAGAATATGAGACAATTTTTTGCTTCACTGTGGAACTGTGGGCGCATCCTCCACACTTGGGGCAGGCGATGGAAATATATACCCTTACGGCCTTCGGGACCTACTCACTAAAACCACTGTGGTGACCGTTAAAGTCCTGTCGCAGCGGTGCTACGCGCATCTCGGTTATTATACTTTGCCTTGATACCGCTGAGAGGAATTTTGAGACCAAGCAATAAACGCAACGCTTAAGAATTGTAAATAAACAATCATCCTGTAATAAAATCTATCCTGATTTTTAATTTTTATAAATCTAGTTGATTATTTATTGTTTCTTTGGTTACCAAATGCGTATAAACTTCGTACCTAAAAATGTTGTACGTACAGATATTCATATTGTAGAATATATTTCATCAAATTAATGTTTTTCATCAATATTTACTTTCATCAGTAATGGCTCAATTTTGGAACTAGCGGTTGCATAAGTAAGCTAGCACATAAAATATGTTTTTTTAAGATAGGATGGTTTACGTCGAGTACTACGACATCACAGCAAGGAGTCAATAATCTAAAAGAAACGTTTTAAGCTCTAATTAATTCTCATGACGAGTTTGGCTGTTTAGCTATTAATCTCCGTCTCGTTTATTAATATTTTCCATCTAAGAAGATTTCTAAACTGATATTAAAGCATCATTTTCGTAAACTCTAAGCTGAATTAATCAGCAGTTTGAAACATTTTTCTGATTAGAAATGTCACAACAATATTTTTATTCACGGTAAATATGGTTGTTTTTGTCGTTGCCTGCTTTGTTACCAAGTAAATGGAATTAAGACTTTCAGCATCTTCCGCTAATACTTCCTATATGTAAAAAATGTATTAGAAATTTGTAGTAAACACCGTCTAGATTAAACAAACTCGATTACTTATACATAAATGAGATAGATAGATATAGAATCGGAGAAGTTCTCGGTCTCTCCACTAACCTATTACGGTTAGTGGAGAGACCGAGAACTTCTCCGGTTCGAATCCAGGGCACCCGTGACATATCGAAGCTATGTGCATATTAAATTGTTGGTGAGGATTTGTAAAATATTACCCTCAGTCATGCACTTGCAACAATTTATGTATATACAGGGACACTGGGTCTGTATACAGGGTTGACAATGAAAATTTAAGAGAGTTTAACTTTTCTCGAGAGTTCTCGGAAGTCAAAACTCGGTATCATTGTGGTGATACAATGATGTAGCCTACATCATGTTGAAGTGCCATGTAAAGAATATTTTCTTTGTGAACAAGTAAATCACTTCAGTTCTTATTTAAGAAAATATATTAGTATTCATATTATTTTGCTTTGATTTGAAGCACTGAATATTAAAAGCAGCACATTTCATTCAAGCAACATGGCGTTTTAAGTACATACGAACAAACATAAAAATATATTTAAACAGGAATACATTTTAAACTGCAGCAGTACGAATGGTAAATACAATAAAAACGATCCGTAGCCACGGGCGGTCAATAGTAAATAAGTAAAGTGTCACGGGTAATTGGAGGTATAACCACACATTATACATCGATTATAGCTCGGACATAAATCGTAGCAGGGGATTGCGGGCCCGAGGGCCCTCGTACCAGCTTTGTAAGACCCTTGTACTACATGTGCCGGCAATTTGCCACATCCTCAAAAGTTAGTACCGTTATACCTGCAGCACATAGCGAACTGTTTCTTAAAGGACTAATTTTTCACTTCAGTTTTTACTTTGACGGTACACGAGGATACTTAGACTCGACGCCTTTAAGAAACTCTTACTTAGATGTATGGTTAGCCTACTCGAGATTGTAACGTGTGTAAGTAGCTCCAATAGGTTCTCAGTACAGGTATTTTTTTAACGTATGAATACAAAAATTGTACAGGAAAATTACAAGTACAAGATTTATTTATTTTAATATTTATAGGTTGAGTAACGTAAGAAATTACTATATATAAAGTTAAACCAAAAAGAAAAGCCTTAAACGTATATTATTTCTTTTTTGTCGGTACCTTAATAAAATTGCTTTAAAAACTTTGACTTTGACTTAGGTCATTTCAATTTAGTTGCAACATAAATTCAATATAATTTCAAGCAAGAAGTGTCAATGTTCAATTGCTTTTAGTTTTAAATAGTACTTAGTCGAAGAAGATTTTTTGCGGAATTTCGAGAACGATCGGCACTCTTGATGAAAAGTCAGGCAGCGCTTTGGATTCCTGCAGTGAGTAGTCTTCTTTGTTTTGTAAAACTACTACCTACGCCCCAACGGGGCTTTAAATCTGGTTGACTGATTAATAAGATGGTATGGATGGTAAGTTATTTACATCTTACCTAAGCTTTATAATCTGTATTATTTTAGCCATCAAAAAATACTTCGCAAATTTTGTCTTACACTTGAGGTAGGCACACTTCTGCAATCGTCCCAGGATTTTCGGCAAATATCTGTATTTTAATTAACCTGCGGCAATACACAACGCGCATTCTCTCTTTGAAGCGTTCATGTTAAAATTCTTGTACAATGGAGTGGCAATTAGCCCGCCAGTGCATTGTAATACTTGCTTTACGCTACAATTTTGTTGCATATTGAACATTTTCGGTTGCGAGCGTCGTGACCGATATTCATATTATGCATATGTGTGATAGTATTTTTGTTGAGCTGATTTTTGAGGCGGTTATTTTTACAGTATGTAGATGATTGACAGTGATAATTCCCGTCAGGCGATTTATATTCACATTTCAAAACGTTAGAAGTAGTCATGAATTGGCTCAAGTAAGTCAATGGCTGCTTCTAATCCTCATCGCCTATTATTATTTAAAATTGTGAAAAATCCAGTACTTTTCATTACTTACGAGGGCCGCTATATTCAGAGATGAAAATTTACATTCAATCTCAAATTATGAAGCTATCGTTATTATGATTGCCTGAGCTTTTATATTTTATTGAAAGGAGCACAAAATGAACGTCATATTTAACTTTCGCAAAGCAAAGAATAAAAAATCACTCAAGCAATTTCTCAGCAGCAATCTCTTGTTTCGTAGTAACAAAAGCGCTTCAATCAGTGTCCCATTAAGCGAAGTAAATTCTTTCACTACCCTCTCTTTGTGATTGCACCCTGTGGTGCAGCCAACACCGTGCCTTATCTGGCCAACTCGTTAGTTCCACAGCCTCCCTATCGACTGCTACTCAGAAAAGGTAATAAATGAACACGAACTATTCAAGTTAAATGAGAAATTGTTTGTATACACTTGACTCTAAATGGTTCGTTTTGAAATAAAATAATAGGTAAAATGAGTCATTTAAATATGTACACAATGTTCCGCCATGCATGTCACTCGCGGGTCGGCGGCGAGTGAATGAACATGTATGAGCACTAAAGCTGCGCGTCCACAGGATCGGAATCGGAGCGTACGAAGCGGACGGAGCGCCGTCATTTACAAAATGCTGATGGGATGCGTCCACTGCATTCGGATTCAGCATCGGCAATTTAGGTATTTTTTAAGCAGGAGGATAGTGACGAGGATATTGTTGTAATTAGATTAATTTTCGGAGAATACCATACATTATATTCTGATTTATCAGAAGATGAAAATAGATTTTATTTGCCCAATTTCGTCCCAAATATTGTCTCTCCTAAGTTGATTATGTTAATGTTCATGTTTTAGATTATAAAGTTCTTCATACCTTTCCACTAAAGTAATTAAAACATCGTCGTTCATCGTGAATAAATATTTTTGCCCACAGTTTAACGTCGCAAACACGTCAGAACTTGAAACGCTCGGAATCCGTATGATGCGTTCACTGCGGATGACGTCATCAGCACAAATACCGGTCTCAGGCGCAGAAATGCCGATCCAGTGCACGCAGTTTCATAGAAATTAATACAAAGCAACAAATCCTTCCGCTCCATACGCTCCGATTCCGATCCGCGCAGCTTTAAGCTGCGCGTCCACCGGATCCGTCATCCGCAGTGAACGCATCATACGGATTCCGAGCGTTTCAAGTTCTGACGTGTTTGCGACTTTAAACTGTAGGCAAAAATACTTATTCACGATGAACGACGATGTTTTAATTATGTTAGTGGAAAGGTATGAAGAACTTTATAATCTAAAACATGAACATTAACATAATCAACTTAGGAGAGATAATATTTGGGACGAAATTGGGCAAATAAAATCTATTTTCATGTTCTAATAAATCAGAATATAATGTATGATATTCTCCGAAAATTAATCTAATTACAACAATATCCTCGTCACTGTCCTCCTGCTTTAAAAATACCTAAATTGCCGATGCTGAATCCGAATGCAGGGGACGCACCCCATCGGCATTTTGTAAATGACGACGCTCCGTCCGCTCCGTACGCTCCGATTCCGATCCTGTGGACGCGCAGCTTAAAGGCACCCTTATTACAATTTCCACTTTTCCTAATAACCCCCCACATGTGCCCGGCTGCATGTTACACGTAATTTTGCATAATTTCGCGGTTAAGTACGCTTGTAAAGTAATTTACGTGCATTAGTTATGAGCGTCAAATGATTCGCGGAAATGCTGAATGGCTCTAAAATCCTCTAGAATGAAAATGACGCACTCAACTCCTCGGTAAAAATTCACTATTCCCATCATGTGGTTGCACGTATTCAACTTGATATTGTTGTTTTGCTAGCCATATTCTTATGTTCAAATTCCATAATTCAACTTTATTTAAAAGACCTTACTTCAAAAACTGTTTTGCTGAAATAAAACACGTCTATTCAATGTTTTGCTTTCATACATTTCAGTCATAATTTAAAGTTTATATTAAACCTAAAGAAAAACCCAGCGGGTTAAAACGGGCAGATGGAATTTTAAATATACCAATATAGCATAGTTGCATATTGCTTAAGTACAGCTTGGTTTCTGACGATCACTTAAATTCTAATAAAATCGCAAGTGAAGTCACAGTATACAACAGGGAAATAGTTACACTGACCTATTTTATACATCCGTGAACAACTTTATATTAAATTAATCCGAGGTATTAAAATTAATTTTATAAATTTACCAGTGTTTTTACATTCGTTAACATTTCAGCTTTTAACTTTTTATTTTGCAGTTTCGGTAATAAATCAAGTAAGCGTGAATTGTTATGAGGTTTTCGGTAGAATTCTGTTGATCTGTCAAAAAAGTTAAAAGTCTATCTAGATTATAGGCCTTTACGCAATCACTCTTTCGCACGTGAAACAATCACGCGTGAAAGATCGCACGAATGAAGATGTTAGTAGAGTAAGGACAAAAGCACATATGTATGTACATCAAGCATTATAATTAGTGCAATGGTATAATTAATGCTTGTCAGTGGCGGGAGCAATCATGAGTGCCGTGATTGCCCTTAGGCATTTTATCTCACGTTTACAGAATGGCAGATGTAAAACTACCGTGATTCAGAAAATTCAACAAACTGTACAGACACCATTTTGCACTTTCCCGCCCGTATCGCCTTTACAAGGTCGCTCTTTTAGAAAGAAGAAAGTTGGTATAGCTAAAAAAATATAAAACGCAATAACGCTGTGCACTAAACTGGGTACATACAGGCTTTAGAGTGACTGTGCTAAAAGAGCTATATAGTTTTTTATCTGTGTTCGTCTCCGACAGCAATCAGCCAGTAGAAGTCCACTGTAACAAAAGGTCCACCCCTATTTAATGAGCCGTAAGCTCACATCCCACACTTCAAAATGATAATGACGCAGGTCATATCTCGACAATTGCAGCGCTGCGCAAAATTATAACACCAACCCTAGCGGCATCTGTCGGCAAACATTTTCAAGTGTGTAGCAGTAAACAGAATTTAATAGGTAGTAACAATCGTGTATTGTGACGTGTAGTACGTCGGGGGAGAAACAAACTCTGGAATCAAGGGTGCTTCGCGCGTGAGACCACGAGAGTACTCATCCAGTCTTACTAATGGCCACACCCTACCGATCGATCCTGCAATTAGTTGCCGTGCCTTACATTATTTGTTAGATAATCAATGATGGGGTAGAGAACCAAGATGGGGAGGGCGGTGGAAAGGATGTGTTCTTTTATTGACACGACATTAGTGTCAATTAAACACATCCTTTGGAGTGCATCCGTTTTGACAAATTGGTTCACAAAGCCACATCGCGCCACTAAAAGCACAAAAAAATATTTTTCGCAATATTTATCTGTTCCTGCCGTGTGGTTGACGGCATAGAATACAAGTGTCACCACCCCCTATCTTCCCGTGGGTGTCGTAAGAGGCGACTAAGGGATAACACGATGCAAATACCATCATTGCGTAGAGACGGAAAACTCGACATCAAACCTGTTTGAAATAGAATTAGTTTTTATTATAAGTCAAATCGATTATATCGATTAAGTAACATTTTGTTTAGTCTATTGAAAATTTCTGACAATGGTCACACTGAACTGTCAACTTCCCTTCTTGCCTTGAAAAATTACCACGTTGTCGTCTCGTACGTAAAATATCGCCTTTTGAATTAACGCGAATTGAATTAACTTGTAAATACTTATAATTACCGCTTTTGACTTCCGGCAAAATTTGTGATAAAGAACAATGGCAGAATTTGGTCTGGGTTTGTTGTAGCGACCTTAAACTTCATATGAACAAAACAAATTGTTTTTTTATTCTACGATTTTTTATATTTTCACTTTGTCTCGTTAAAGGTGGAGTATTCTATGATGATAAAAAGCATTCCAATTGATTAAGAATGCTTTATTATTTGATTGTTGCCATAGACAATGGTGTGACAGGAATAGACGTGAGTGCTATATCCGTATCGATTATTAAATAAGTAATCGATACAATCGACCTTTATTGAGTTGGTTTGGTTTAAAATGCAGTTATTTAATATTTAATCAACATTATATCAATAAGCTAATATTTTTGAAGCAAAACAACGTTTAAATGAAATAAAAACATCACAGCATCGTTTTAATGTTGTATCGATTTCACATAACATCGATTTAAAATGTGCAGCTCTGCTTTTGTCTTTGGCTGTGACAGTTCGATGCTACAAAATACTTCCGCGTTTTGATGTCAGTCTGACATATGTCATTTGATAATTCAAACGTACCTACCTACATTGTTTAACTTTCATACTATAACTTTCCTTTTACCTACATTGTTCATTCTTAACTAAAAATTCAAACACCGATATCTTCTTTTTCCACCTTTCTTGAGTGAAAATAGAATCATTTATAGACTCTGTTACTTACGCCAAATTTTTTGATATATTTTTTATTACTGTACGTTTCAATTTAATTTCAGACATTTTGATGTATGGAGATCTGCCATTGTCCTTTGTGATATATTGAACATTGACTTTGTAAAACGTGTGAATTTTGTGAACCGCCAACGTGCATCCTGGTCTGAAGGAGGACGCCGAATTGGACACTGGTATTTATTCGATTTTCTTGTTGTTTTGGCCAAAATTATGAGTTAATCTTATAGATCCACTCAAGAACATCACCAGGAGATATAAGGTAAAATTTTCATGTAACTACATTATAATTTGTCATCGCTGAGAATCTCAGCAATATATGTCAGACATTTGATTGCTTTAGGACAACTGGATGAAAATAAATTAGCTTCCACTGTGCCTACAACCAATTACCAGTATGCCTACGGTAATTCTAGACATAATTTTTTGGTGCAGAGCTGTAGTTGAAATTTAGCCGCTGTTGCATTACTGAGTATAAACTCAGATTGGTAGAAGCTTGTAGTGTTTGTCAGGTCAGTTATTGTCTAAAATACATAATATTTAATTGTATAAGTTGACCTAGATAATTTGAAACACATTGTCATACATAACCTCAATCAGTAATTGTTTGACTTGTATTGTTGAAATCTAACTTAAATTTGTTGTTGCATTAATAAGTCAGTTTGTTTGGATACATAACAGCTGTATGTATCAATAAATTTAGTAAATTTAGTTTATTGCATATATTCATAAACATTATACCAACCAAACTTTGATAACCATTGATAAACCTTTGTTTTGTTATAATATATAGATAATATTGCTAGGTAACACATATTCTGTGCTTACTTACTATTGTATATCTCAAATAACACAGCCAGTCTGTCTGTTGCAAATAATTAATTAATTAATTTAAAGTTTCAACTTTTAATTTGTTATAAGTTATAACTTTTAATAACTTTTGTGTTTGTTTCAATATATTGAAACTATTAATTTTGTTGGGCAGTAAATACCTGCCACTTGCTTGTACCAGCAGTAAACAGGCTAATAGTTTGTTGGTTTCAAAGAATAAACAAATATTAAGTTTTAATTGTTAATATTATTTAACGCTTGTCCGGGATCTTTTGAAATTTGATTATGTCAGCTATCAAGGACTTGCGTGCGGCTGCTGGTGCTATTGCATCAGATTTGCGCTGGTTTGCCTCGGCCAGTGCCTTAGTGAACCGGCCTGATCGCCAGCAGGCCTTACTACAAAGGTACGAGCGGATCGATGATCGCCTGGCAAGTGTGGAACAGCAGTTCCGCAATTTCAGCGCTTGCTGTCTCGAAGTGTCAGTCAATGATTTCACTACTGACCAGCGAAATAAGGTCAGCGAAGACTATGCCCAGGTTTTAGACCTGTATGATGCTGTCTCCAATAGTGCGAGACAACTAGTTGCCGATAGGGAAGGGCAACCCGGCCTAAAGCAGGAGCTTCCTAGGTCAGCACCGGGGCTGGTGAGTAGGCTCCCTACTTTGGACCTCCCCCATTTTGATGGCTGCCTAGGAAGCTACCTGGGCTTCGTTAATTTGTTTGACAGCCTGGTCAATGATAGGGCTGACCTTCGGCCGGCACAAAAGTTGGCATATTTGATGTCGGTTCTGGATGGAGAGGCCAAAGGCCTCATCCAACATCTGCCCGTGTCTGACGAGGCGTACGAGACGGCTCGGGACCATTACCCGTAGGTACCATAACAAGCGTGACCTCGCCGACACGCATATTGAGCAGATTTTGGGATTGCCCACGCTCACCTGGGTCTTTGGGTTGCGCACCCAACTTTTGAACCCGCTTTTGGTGGCCATCAACGCACTTAAGTGCCTTGACCTGCCCGTGGACCAATGGTCCTATCTATTGGTGCACATTGTGCTGAAAGAGCTGCCTGCCGACCTGAGGTCGCGTTTTGAGCAGCGCTTTGGTGGGGATAGCGCGACCCATCTGCCCCCCTTTGCTGACCTAGAGAGGTTCCTGGAGGATGCGTGCCGGGTCTTGGACAACTCCGGTGGTGACACGCCGGCTAAGACGCAGCCGCCCAAGGTCAAGGAGCAGGCTCGCGTTCACACCCGAGCCAATGTTGACCGGCGCCCTCCTCGCTTTGCGGTCACGCAGAGCCCAGCGGAGTGCTCCTACTGCAAGGTCACGGGGCACAGAACGGCCAGTTGTAGGGCATTCTTGGACCTACATGTCGCCTCTCGTAGGCGCATCGCGAATGCCCGCCGCCTTTGCTTCTCTTGCTTGGGGTCCCACTACCAGCGAGACTGCCCAAACTCTCGCCCTTGTCCTCACTGTGGAGGACAGCATTTGGACATTCTCTGCATGAATGCCAGAGAGGTAGGCCGCTTGTCCAACCAGCCGACGCCGCGCACGGGCGGGTGTTTTGAAGGTGGCAGCCGAGGCTCACCAGCGCGTAGCCGAGAGTCGCCTCGCTCAATTGATCGCCACTCACCCCGCTTGGAGAACCGTAGCGTGCGCACGCCTCCTCTCTCTCAAGCACCTGAATGTGCTGTTCAGCGTCACCAGCACCATGACTGCTGCCCCAAGTATTTTTTATTGACCTTTGGCGGAGCGTCCCCGCCTTGACTCGCGCCTCGACCTCGTTTTGGGCGGGTGCGTCATTATGACCCCCCACAGATGGCGCGCGGATCGTGCTTTTGAGGACTTCAAGCCGCACCCTCATTTTGATTTGCCTGGTCCTGGCCAACGGTCGCCGCCCAGGCAACAATAGGTCATTGACCCCTGCCCTATAACGCCAACCTCCCCCATTGAGACCATTATCCTACCAACGGTTGCTGTTAGGGTCTGGGGACCCACGGGGACCTCTGTTGTTGTCCGTGCTATATTGGACACAGGTTCACAAGGTTGCATTGTTTCCACTTATTTGGTAGGGCAGGTTAAATTAAATATGGGCTCTTTTCCAAATTGTATACGGGGAATAGGTGACGTAGCCTCTTATGTTGAAGAGCAAGTTAAGGTTTTGTTTGGCCCTGTTGAATCTTCACACCCGAGGATTAAAACCTCGGCTATTGTGCTGAAGAATATTTTGGGCATGCATCCACAGAAACAGCTACCTGCTGTTGTGGTGAATTTGACATCGGGATTGGAACTGGCAGACCCCAAATTTGACACACCGGGACAAATCGACTTGTTGATTGGCTCTGATGTCCTCGGTGGAATTTTGATTGGTAGGAAACGGGTCTTGGTGCCAAATGGTTTGACTGCCATCCCGACCATATTTGGATTTGCTTTGATGCGACCTGTACCTAGGGACCCCCCTCCACCCGAACTTGATAATTTGTTGGCTGTAGGCTCTGCTCTCTCTGATGCAGTTCAGAGGTTTTGGGAGGTATAGGAGCCCCCTCAAGTTGCCCGTTTGAATCCAGAACATGAAGAGTGCGAGCTGTTCTTCCAGAACAACACTGGTCGACTCCGTTCTGGTCGGATTATCACGAAGCTGCCCTTTCTGTCTGTTCGTCCTCCGCTTGGTGAGTCACGACCTTTAGCCGAAAAGAGATTGTTGGCTATGGAGCGTCGCATGGGTCGTGATCCGGAGCTCAGGCAGAAGTATATTGAGTTCATGAGAGAATATGAACAGTTGGGACACATGTCTGTGTCAAATTTGGATTGGCGTTCGGTGGAGCATTACTTTCTCCCGCATCATGCGGTATTGAAGCCATCAAATGGCAAGCTGCGCACAGTGTTTGATGGTTCTGCGCAGACTTCAACAGGCGTATCCTTGAACCAGTGCTTGCATTCTGGTCCCAAGTTGGTCAAGGACCTTTGTTTCGTCATCACCAGCTTCCGACGACATCAGGATGTCTTTGTGGCCGACATAAAAATGATGTTCAGGCAGACGATTATCCACCCTGATGACCGTTGCTTCCAGCTGGTCCTTTGGAGAGAGAATCCTCGCGATCCCATGGTCGTCTACGAGCTCAATACTAATACGTACGGGTTAAGGTCAAGCCCCTATTTGGCAATACGTTCTCTTTGGGAGCTCGCAGACCGAGAAGGCTTACGTTTCCCACGAGCCTCCGCCATCTTGAAAGACGATATTTACGTCGATGACATTTGCTCGGGTGCCTCCACAGCGGACGAGGCGATCCTCCTGCGGGACGAATTGATAGGTATTTTGGCCACCGCTGGTTATGAGTTGCGCAAATGGATTTCCAACTCACCAGCGCTTTTGGAAGGCTTGCCAGAGGATCATCAGCAGGATCCACATTTGTTTGAGATTGTTGACAACCCCGCCATGATGGCTGTTCTCGGCTTTCAGTACAGACCAGTCCAAGACATCTTTACGTATAACGTAGACTTGAAATTGCCTTGTTCTTGGACTAAACGTCTCGTGCTGTCTACTGTCGCCAGAACCTTTGATCCGAACGGTTGGATCTGTCCTATCATATTTTGGGCAAAATGCTTCTTGCAGAAGCTTTGGACAGCAGGATTGACCTGGGACGAACCTCTACACGGCACTCTTGTTGAGGAATGGACCTCCTTTGTATCCTCGCTTCCTGCCGTCAACGAGATCTCCTTGCCTCGTCCCATCCTTCCTCCCGGGAAGTACAAGGCCACCCTTCACGGGTTTTGTGACGCCTCGGAACGTGGTCACGCGGCCGTGGTGTACTTGCGCACAGACAGTGCCTCAGGTCAGGTGAGAGTTTCCTTAATCATGGCGAAGAGCAAGGTAGCACCCCTTCATACATCTTTGACCATCCCAAAATTGGAGCTCTCGGGAGCAGCCCTACTTGTACGCTTATTGAACCACGTGTTCAGACTTTGGGTAAAAGCACTTGTATTAATGGGACCTACGCCTGGACAGACAGCCAAATTGTACTTTGTTGGTTGAAGGCGTCTGTCCACACCTTGGAGGTATTTGTCGCTAATCGCGTCTCCCAAATCCAAAAATCTGAAGTCAAGCTTGTTTGGAGACACGTGCTAGGCTCAACCCCGCTGGTTTAGCCTCGCGCGGATGCTTGACGCCTAGTTTAATAGGCCATTCGCTGTGGTGGGGTCCGGAATGGTTGAGTCGACCAGAAATTGATTGGCCTCGAACGCCAGTTTTGAATACTTCCAATTTGCCGGGTCTACGAACACTCGCTCTTGAGAAGGTGGAATGCGCCTTCGACCCCGATTTCTTGTTGAATCGTTACAGCTCCCTCGACAAGTTGTTAGGTGTTACTGCTTGGATAAAGCGTTTTGTTTTTAATTTTAGGCACCCACGACAGAAACGTCTGACACAGTTTCTCTCACCACAGGAACGACAGGAGTCCCTCACCTTTTGGGTTCGTTCTGTGCAACTGGCGCATTTTGAGAAGGAGATTGCTATCCTTAAGTCTGGGAGATCGAAATTATCGGGAGCTGTATCTAAATTGAACCCCTTTTTGGACGATACGGGTCTCTTGCGCGTTGGAGGGCGTCTCAAGAACGCCAACCTCCGTTACGGGGCTCGTCACCCCCTTTTGTTACCTAAGGACGGTCATTTGGTACGCTTGTTGGTAACTGACCGTCACCTTAAAAATTCGCATGCTGGTTATAATGCTTTGTTGGCCATTTTGCAACGCGAATTTTGGATATTGTCCGCCCGAAGAATTATTCGGAGTGTAGTCTTTCGCTGCATCCCTTGCTATAAGCTCAAGGCTTCTACCATGCAATCGTTGATGGGGGACTTACCGGCAGATCGCGTAACTGAAAGCAGGACGTTTGACGGTGTTGGCACGGACTTCGCAGGTCCCTTTTTGGTGAAAACGTCGACACTTCGAAACAGCAAGACTGTCAAGGCCTACTTGTGTGTTTTAGTTTGTCTTTCCGCAAAGGCCGTACACTTGGAACTGGTCTCCTCGCTTACGACCGAGGCGTTTGTAGCCTCATTTGACAGATTTGTATCCCGCAGAGGGCTGCCGTTCTTGAACCGTTCTGACTGCGGCACTAACTTCAAGGGCACGTATAATTATTTGAATGATGTTGTTAATTTCCTTGAAACCAACAAGGCTAATATAGGCAATAGGCTTGCCCGACGTGGGATAAATTGGTTGTTTTCCCCACCAAATTGTCCACACTGGGGTGGTATTTTTGAGGCCGCTGTAAAATTGGCCAAAACACACTTGCGCAGGACAATCGGTGAATCTGTCCTTACATTTGAGGAACTCGTAACTGTGTTTTGTAAGATTGAGGCCGTTTTGAACTCTAGGCCATTGTGCCCGATCTCCTCAGATCCGAATGATTTGGAGGCCCTTACGCCGGGCCATTTTTTGATTGGTCGCCCACTTGTCGCCTTGCCTGAGTACCCCTATATTGATACGAGACCTGGTCGTCTCTCGCGTTTTGAATTGGTACGCCAGATTACTCAGAGCTTTTGGAAACGCTGGAATTTGGAATATTTGCACATACTCCAGCAACGCGTTAAGTGGACCGACAAGACCGATCCACCCAAGATTGGTGACCTCGTTTTGATCAAGGAGGCTAACCTTCCGCCACTCAGATGGCGCAGGGGGCGCATCCTTCGTTTGGTAACTGGGGCTGATGGAGTTTCCCGATTTGCTGAGGTCTTGGTGGACGGTTCGATTCTGAGGAGAGCGGTTGCAACTTTGTCACGTCTACCAACCGATTAGCGGACTGGTAGGTCGGTCCGGGGCGGGTGGATGTTTGAAATAGAATTAGTTTTTATTCGATATCGATTATATCGATTAAGTAACATTTTGCTTAGTCTATTGAAAATTTCTGACAATGGTCACACTGAACTGTCAACTTCCCTTCTTGCCTTGAAAAATTACCATGTCGTCTCGTACGTAAAATATCACCTTTTGAATTAACGCGAATTGAATTAACTTGTAAATACTTATAATTGCCGCTTTTGACTTCTGGCAAAGTTTGCGAAAAATTTGTGATATATTGAACATTGACTTTGTAAAACGTGTGAATTTTTGTGAACCGCCAACGTGCATCCTGATCTGAAGAAGGACGCCGAACTGGACACTGGTATTTATTCGATTTCTTGTTATTTTGGCCAAAATTATGAGTTAATCTTATAGGTCCACTCAAGAACATTACCAGGAGATTTAAGGTAAAATTTTCATGTAACTACATTATAATTTGTCATCGCTGAGAATCTCAGCAATATACGTCAGACATTTGATTGCTTTAGCACAACTGGATGAAAATAAATTAGCTTCCACTGTGCCTACAACCAATTCCCAGTATGCCTACGGTAATTCTAGACAAAACCCTATACGACTGCCTCGTTGGTCTCGCGGCATACATGTGCGCGTGGGATCGGGAGGTCCCGGGTTCGATTCCTGGGTCGGGCAGTGTTATTGGGTTTTTCTGTCACAAAATCCTCAGTAGCAGCACGGAGTCTGGAAATGTGCCCGGTACGGCAATAGGCTCGCCCCTTATTACGTGGGACTAAAGTATATCTGGCGAAAAGTGGGTGTAGAAATACACCTCTGCCTACCCCTTCGAGGATAAAAGCCGTGACGTTATGTATGTATTTATCTGTTCTTGCACGAATTGCAATAAAATTGTAAAAGCGACTTAACATTCACGTTTTTATTACGAAATGTGTCACAAAAGTTTGCAAAGTATTGATGAATATGAAAAATTTTGGTCGTAAAGATAGATGGGATGATCCATCTTTATGAAGAAATTCTTGTCAGTCAGAGAGTAGGCATAAAGCTTGTATGAGTTATCGGAAGTAAAGATTTCGACAAATGTGTATGACGTCTTGCGAAAATTGTTTTCGTTTGAAAATCTCATGGCAAACAGGGTTTCCATGTAGAGGCTTATAGAAGTCTCAAATAAAAAGTGTCAAGGACAATAAACACGCATTATGTAAACACTCAGAGTTGAAGCGATAAAATATTAATAAATTGTAACAACTATGACATTGTTTATCATTGTAATGGGACCCCAAAGGCAAACTTTCCTAATGGAGAAGTTGATATATGCAAGATTAATAACTTTGAAAACGCACGTAGCCTTATGAACGCCGACATAAATGGTTTGGTTCACATCAATAACAATTCACAGACATATGAATGCAATAACCATCCAAAAATGATGGTTTCTCACCGCCTTAAAATGCCTTGCCTAGCATAAACTTCGTAATAAGTAGTGTGTACGTGCTATTAGTATAGTTAGAAGTGCGCACGTAGTTTCACGTCGTCGTCGCGTCGCGTCCGCACAAAGGCCGCGAACACAAAAGGCAGGTCACAGACTTGCTGCAGCAATCAGCTAAAATGGAGCCAGTGATTATTTAAACAACTTTTTATGACAACTTTTGTTTTCGCGTTTTGAGATTATGTTTTGTTTTGCTGGTATAATGCCGCATTTGAAAGATTTCTAGTTTTCTCTCAGTAAATACTGGGAGGTGTTGACGATGTTACGTCTTGGTACACTTTGTATGAAAGTTGGGATTAAATAAAGGTATTTGATAAGCAAACATCCGATTGTAACGTTGTATCACCTTTGGGTGTGTTTAAATGAAAAATGTGAGTTGAATGTTACAATAAAAATTGATTTAATTCTCAAGTAAATCTAAACATTTAGGCCGTGTGGTGCCAGCGGAGTAGAATAGCACCACCCCATATCTTCCCGTGGGTTTCGTAAAAGGCGATTAAGGAACTGTGAAAAAGTACTGACCCCTTGTAACTTTGTTCACTGTTATACTATTCTATCTGCCTGAGTCTTTCTCCGGTCGTAACGGTCTCCGTTCCACTGGTTCCAGAAGGACAAGGATGAGTATGTGCACTTGTGTCCCGCGCATATACTCGTGCACGTTAATATATCCTGCGCAACTGACCGCTTCCGTATAAGGACTCCGTTCTAAGCTCTAGTCCTACGGCGATGGGGGGAGGTAGAGAGGCTCAACGTGATGCTCGTTGGGCTTTTTCTGACTCCTACACGTAGGCGGCCTTGGGGATGTAGTATTACATCGTGGTCGCTTCTGTTCTGCATTGGGATGACAGAGTGGATTCGGCAGCACCCGGGGTGACAAAGCAGCCCTATTTAGGGAGGCACTGCTTTCCTCGCTGAGCTGGAGAGGGGGCTAGAAAAGGTGCCCTAAATAAATGCTCATCCTAACCTTTAAAGAGGGTAGCATTTAAAGAGGTTGCATCTTAAATTCGCGGTCGACGCCACAAGACAAAAATACATAAAACATCAGCGCGAATGACGTTTGGCGCGTGGAATGTGCGAACACTTCTTGAGCGCGAGTCAAATGCCTGTCTCGAGCGAAAGACTGCCATCGTGGCTCGAGAACTTCATTGCTATAATATCGACGTGGCTGCACTCAGCGAAACACATCTTGCCGATGAAGGAGAGATGGTAGAATACGGTGGCGTTTACACTTTCTTTTGGAAAGGACTCGCTTCCTCAGAGCCGCGAAGATCGGATGTAGGCTTTGCTATCAGGAATAATCTAGTCAAAAAACTACAAGAGTACCCTGCACACATCTCCGACCGCATTACCACGTTACGCCTTCACATGGAACTTGACAATTACCTTAATGTCATCAGTGTCTATGCCCCTACGCTAGACAAGTCTGATGAAATCAAGGATAAATTCTATGAAGAACTGACCAAGTGCCTAGATAATATCCACCCAAGAGAACAGATCTTACTCTTGGGCGACTTTAACGCCAGGGTCGGCCGAGATTACGAGGCTTGGTCTAAAGTTCTGGGTAGACACGGTCTTGGAAATATGAACAGCAATGGGCAGTTGTTGCTTAGTTTTTGCGCTCAACTAGATCTTGCAATAACGAACACTATGTTCAGATTACCTGCCAAGTACAAGACAACATGGATGCATCCCAGATCGAAGCACTGGCACCTTATAGATTACGCAATCGTGCGTCAAAAAGACCTTTCCCAAGTCCAAGTTACCCGCGTCATGCGTGGTGCTCACTGTTGGACTGATCACCGACTCCTTATCACGAAGCTACGTCTTTGTCTTCGACGTCCTCCTAGATCGCAGCGGTCAAAACAGGAGCGTCTTATGCTTGAACGACTCCAAGATGCTAACACGAGGGCAAACTATGCCGAAACCTTGAGCACAGCCTTGCTGCTCCTCGATCTAAAATTCGGCGAGGCCAATACTGTCTGGGAGTCCCTTTCTTCTCATATTCTCCAAACCGCTCGATTAACTTTGGGTCTGAGAGTCCGAAAACATGAGGACTGGTTTGATGAGAATGATGAGGTACTAATGGACGCTATTGATAAACACCGTCGGCTCCTGAGGCAGCACAGCAGAACACAAGCGGAAATACGTTGTAGTGATATGGAGCTGCGTAAACTAACGCGGAAAGGGAAGGAGAGATGGTGTCAAGAGAGGGCTCGTCATCTACAGTGGCTCGCCGACACCAACCAGCTTGGTGAGTTTTATACTCAGGTACGAAACCTACTCAGCATATCCGCCACAGTAAAAGTCTCACTCAAGCCGAACAATGGCGAAGGGCTTCTTAAAGGCAGGGAGGAAATACTCGAGCGGTGGGTGGAACATTTTAAGAAATTATTTAAAGACATAAAGACATAAAGACATATTTGTTTCTGCATTTTGGTTGTTTACAACACTTATACATGTCAACACCCTATTCTAGATGAAGCCGGCTTTTCCTAGCTAAATGACTTCTTGAGAAGAAAGGCCGAAACAAACTCAGAGTCATTGTTTTTTTTTTGTCACTTCAATTTCTTTAGTCTTTTCTTCATCTTTTAAAGTCCAGACAAAAAAGGGTTTAGTATGCAAGTACAATGCAGGAAATTATCTGACGCTTTTGAATGACTCGGACCACTGATGGCCCGCATTCAACAGCAATCGTACGGCTCAACCTTAATTGAGGGAGCCAGTACGATCTGTATCACTATGCCTCCACGCCATCAGAAGGTGTATGCATAAGCATGTCAGCCTAAGCCATCAGACAGGTTGCCACAACTATTTGTTTTTATGTTTAATAATGCCCACATCGTACTCACAACTTTACATGCTAATACACAGTAAAATACATGTTGCAAACAATAAGTAAAAATAATAAAAATTTAAATAATAAAATGTCATATATTTAAAATGTCGGAAAATATTATTAAATGTCAAAAAATATTATTGAATGTCAATTTATGAATAATAATATATTACTTAAGTAATTTTAAATGTCAAAAGAAACTAATAAAATAACAATGTCAAAACCAAATAAATAAAATTACAAATGTCAAATTAAAAATGTCAAAATGTAAAAATATAAGTATTACAAATGTAAATAAAAATATCATGTCACTAATTTCAAAATGTCAAAATTCATAATTTTTAAACTCAATTCCAGGCATTTTTGTCTGCTAAATAATCTTTAACTGTGTAATAAGCTTTTGAACACAAGCTCTGTTTAATAAATACTTTGAATTTATTAATACTTAGTTCCTGAATATTGCCTGGAATTTTGTTGTAAAAACGTATGCTTTGACACTTGTATGAGTTACTTATTTTTTGTAGTCTAGTTGAAGGTAGAACAAGTTTGTTTTTATTTCGTGTGTTTAAATTATGAATGTCGCTGAATTTAGAAAACATGTTTATATTTTTCCTGACATATAACAAGTTCTCATAAATGTATTGAGATGCGACAGTCATTATCTTGATTTCTTTAAATTTTTCCCTCAGTGAATGCCTTGAACCAAGACTGTAGATTGCACGAATAGCCCGCTTCTGCAGTACAAACACAGTTTGAATGTCAGCTGCGTTGCCCCATAATAAAATGCCATATGACATTATGCTGTGGAAATAACTAAAATATACTAATCTGGCCGTATCTATGTCAGTTAGCTGACGAATTTTGTAAACCGCGTATGCTGCAGAGCTAAGTCTATTCGACAACTGACCTATATGTGGGCCCCACTGTAGCTTAGAATCTAAGGTTATGCCTAAGAATACGGTGTTATCTATAAGATCCAACTCTTCTCCATTCAAACATATGTTAGGTTTAACTTGTTTTACATTCGGTCTTGAAAATCGTATACATTTTGTTTTTCTTTCATTTAACAGTAAATTGTTAGCTGTAAACCATTGAACTACTTTAGAGAGAGCGTTATTTACATCGTCATTATTTGATTGTTGTGGTCTTAGTTTAAAAATAAGTGATGTATCATCAGCAAATAACACTATCTCTTCATTATTTTGCATAATGTATGGCAAATCATTAATATATACAAGGAAAAGGAATGGACCAAGAATTGAACCTTGCGGCACTCCCATTGTGACCACTGAACCCATAGAAACTTTTCCATTTACCTCAACTCTCTGTATCCTATTACTCAAATATGATGTTAGGAGATCCAAAGCAGTATTCTTAACTCCATAGTAATGTAATTTCCTCATCAATGTTTCATGAAACACGCAATCAAAAGCCTTAGATAAGTCACAAAAGACTCCCAGAGCATCATGCGACTCCTCCCAGGCATCAAAAATACTATCTAAAAGCTCAACTCCAGCATCGGTAGTTGAGCGACCCCTAGTAAAACCAAATTGTTTTGCATGTAACAGCTTATTGTTATTAAAATGAATTTGAAGCTGACCTAGAATTAATTTTTCAAAAATTTTACTAAACGTGGGTAGCACAGATATTGGCCTATAATTTGTGGGGTCAGATGTGCTACCTGATTTAAATAACGGAATTACTTTACTACTTTTCATTTGATCAGGAAACACACCACAGTCAATGCATCTATTGAAAATCATTGCCAGTTCCGGTGCTACTGTGTTGATTATAGATTTCGTAATCACAACAGAATTGCCCCAAAGATCACTAGTCTTCTTCAAATTAAGGGTATTAAAAGTTTTCACAATATCTCTGTCAGTGACATAACTAAAACTAAATTCAATGTTACACCTATTGACATTTTGTTTCAATAGAGATTCGGCGTCATTAGGGGACGAGTTGAGGGATTTAGTGGTTGAGACTGGAATGTCTGTGAAGAAATTTTCAAATGCTGTGGCAACCTCAAAATCTGACTTTAATATCTTTTTATTTAATTGAAGAGTGTAATCGTGACTTTTAATCTTGACCCTTCCAGTCTCATTGTTTATAATATCCCACGTTGCTTTTATTTTATTGTCACTGTTTTTAATTTTTGATTTTAAATAAAGTGTCTTAGCTTCACGACAAATCTTTTTAAATAACTTGGAATAATTTCTTACATATTGACAAAATTGTTCATCATTTTTATTAATTACTTTCTGTTTATATAATTCGTAAAGCTTATTTCTACTTTTATAAATTCCAGTGGTTGCCCATTCACTGAAGGATGTAGTACCAGCAACTGAGATCCTCTTAGGGACAAAGATAGTATTGAATATAGTACAGTACATGTCAAAGAAAGAATTGTACAACTTATTAGGATCGTTATTATAGCATAAGTATGGTAATGTACTTGTGAGTTTATCCTTAAGTCCCTCCAGACGACGCAAAGTTTTTGGCACCACACTCAATTCCTTTCTACCTACTTTTTTAGACTGCATAGCAAATGTTATAGATTGTCCACAATGATCTGATGTTAATTTGTTAATTATTTGCTTTCTAACTGGTACAATATCTGTAAATATATTGTCTATACAAGTAAATGTCGTGGAAGTTATCCTGGTGGGTTCCAAAAATAAGCATGCAAGATTATATGACTTGAACAAATTCTTAATTTTGTGGCAGTTCAGGGAATCTTCTAGTAAATTAATATTAAAATCGCCACCTACTATTATAGATTTATTTTGTTGGCATAGCTTCCGTAACACATCATCCATGACACTTTCAAAGTTGTCATAGCAGGATGATGGTGGCCTATACACACTCAAAACAAGAAGTTGGTCCAACTCCACACAGGCTATTTCAACTGTCCGTTCAACAGAGAAACTAACAATGTCACTACGATTCTTAAATTTAAGCAGCTTGTTAACTAAAATCAACGATCCACCATGTATTGCATATTGTCTGCTGAACGAACTACCAACTAGATGGTTATTAAAATTGCACATGAACTGGTGATCTTTAAGCCAATGTTCTGTTATACACAAAATATCGACGCATTCACCGTTCATGAACAACTCCACTTCTAAATCTTTATTTGACATACCTTGTATATTTTGATGTACCAGTTTTAATACTTGTGAATTTCTAAATGAATTATTAGTTGGATTGGGCTTATTCGTACATACCAGCCCATTATAAATGAAAGTGTCATTGCAAGAGGTATTCTCTATTGTCGAATTATTTAATTTAAATTAATAGAAATGTCAGACTGTGTAGCCAAAATACTGGCTGAATCATTATAAATGTCATTTTGTTGCTGTATAGGGGCAACACGTTTATTAGCCAAATTCTTGGCTGAAATGTCAATACAAAATGCTAGCGCCTCAGCTAGTTGTCTTTTATAATCAGAATTCAGATAGCAAGTATCTTACGTCAAATGTAAAGCTTTACTAACATAATTGTTAGAGTCAAAAACATGAAATTGATCGTTATTGTATGACCAACTACACAAATTTATATTAAGACTATGTCTAATATTATTTTCTTTCTGTGGCAACCCTTTACTGAAAGGTAAAGTGAGCATAATAATTTGATTTAAATTTAATTCACATAATTTACTGTAATAATAGAATAAAAGTCTTTTATTTAAAGATCCTCTTTTACCATGTAGGACCAATAAAGTTGTATCCTGGTCAAAATTGAAGTTTATAATTTTATCTAAAATAGCAATGGAACTTAACCCAGGCAAACAGTAGTTCATCACTAACCCATCACTATATGTATTCGCCAACAACTGACCCATACCTTTTCCAATCTCGTCACTAAATATTATCACTTTATTTTTGTTTTGTAATATAGTGTTACTGCATAGTTTGTTATTTTTTAATTTATTTAGAGTATGTTTAATATTTGAATTTGTATTGTTTAGAGAACTATTTGGCAAAACCGGGTCACATGTTGGCAATGAGCAAGCTGGCGAGTGTTGGTGGTTGAACGGGATATCATTGTTCAATGGTATTGAGCATTTGTTACTATTTGATGCCACCAACTCATTCATTGCCAATATGTACTCTTTCATTTGTAGTTCAGAGCTTTTATATTTATTTGTCATTGATACTAATTTGTCACTAAGATTATTTAATTCTACCTGCAAATTATTTATTTCTAATTTATGTTTCAAATTATTTTGGTGATATTTCTGTGTGTATATTTTTTAATTTTTCAAGAGCAAGTAATCTTTCCCTATTTAACTTAACATTTTTTATGAAAAATTTTTGTCTGTGAACTAATTTTTTGGTCTTTTTTATGAATTTGTTTATTTTGACATATTTCTTAATTCTATTCCTACTACCCCTAATCAATTTTATTGAATTATTTGATTCTTTGCACACTGAGAGACTATTTGGAAATGATGCTTTAGAATGATTTATATCAGTAATCATGCTTGGAGCATGAACCACCAGCTCATCGAACAGACTTTGATTTGCCGTTGTAGTGATTTGATCTTGGGTGAATTCTAGATGAGTTATTCTACTGTTTGCCTCGTGTAACTGTTTGTCTAAGAACTGTATACGGTCAAGTGCTTGTTCATACTGCAAGCTACACTCGGCAAACCCGTCCACAATGAGCTGGAGTCCATCCCGAGCACTCATGGCATCAGAGAATTGAGTATGTAGCTGAGCCATTTCACATTTTAATATCTTGTTTTTTTCCAGTAAGTTCAACTAACGCTGAAGCTTAACGCGGATCATTCTGTCGACCTAGACCACCTTCGCTCCTTACCTAAACACCCTTATGCCCTTGAACTTGATCAGCCGTTGCTACTTGAAGACGTTGCTCTAGCTATAAAACAGCAGCCAAAATAAGCGCGCGGTTGGTGTAGACTGCATAGCGGGCGAACTACTGAAGTATGGCGGTGAGGATTTGTATTCGGCGATGTGGAAATTTTTTGTCGTTATGTGGGAACAAGAACAAGTCCCTAACAATTTTAAAGTATCTCTCATTCCGACTCTATATAAGGGCAAAAGTGACCGAGCTGACTACGGTTCTTACCGCGGTATTTCTCTTCTTTCAGTTCCTGGAAAAGTCTCGCCAGAGTTCTCCTAAACCACCTCAGGAATATATCTGAAAAGATTCTACCAGAATCCCAGTTTGGCTTTCGGCCTGACCGTGGTACTTGTGAGGCGATTTCCTCATTGCGTCAACTACAGGAAAAAAGCAGAGAACAAGGTCGCAATATGTATCTCTGTTTTGTTGATCTTGAGAAGGCTTTTGATAGTGTCCCACGAGAAGCCCTCTGGATAGTACTGCAGAAACTTGGATGCACTGAGAAGTTTGTGAGACTTTTAAGACTCCTGCATGATGACATGCAGAGCAGCATCGCTGTAAACGCAGATCAGTCAGAATTCTTCCCCGTTACCTGTGGGGTAAAGCAAGGGTGTGTTCTCGCACCCACACTGTTTGCGTTATACTTTGCTGTTGTAGTCCAGGAAGTGTTACGGACAACCCCTGAAGGGATTCGCATCCGCTTCCGCAATAGTGGCAATCTGTTTAACTTAGCTAGACTCAAGGCTCGTACTAAAGTGTCTTATGCACTTATCACAGAAATTGTCTATGCAGATGATTTATGCTTTGTGACCGACTCTCCAGATGGCCTGCAGAAACTTATGACCACCTTACACTAGTCCCGCCGTAGTTTTGGTCTAAAAATTAATGTCAAAAAGACGGAAGTGATGTCTGTAGACATCCACGGTCAAGAGACACTGACCATCAAACTTGGCAATGATGTACTTAAGCAGGTCAATACTTTCCGTTATCTGGGGAGCACTATAACATCCAAGTGCGACCTTGATGCTGAGATCAACAGTCGGATTGGTGCCGCAGCTGCGGTATTCGGTAAACTGGATCGAAAGGTTTTTAGCTCACATGACTTGAGGCTGGCTACCAAAATTGACGTATATAGGGCGGTGGTGTTACCAAGTTTATTATACTCCTCAGAGTCATGGACCGTTTACCGCCGCCATATACGAACGCTGGATCGATTCCATCTTAAATGTCTGCGCAAAATATTAAACATCAGTTGGTCTGATCGCATTCGGGACACGGAAGTGCTGCGTAGAGCCAATATTATGAGGATGGAGGCCTATCTTATAAGCAGACAACTCCGTTGGTGCGGACACGTGTCGCGAATGACCGATCAACGTTTGGCAAAGTGCATCTTTTTCTCTGAACTTGAGGAGGGCAAGCGTAAGCATGGTGGACAACTCCTTAGGTATAAAGATGTACTTAAGCGCCATATGAAAAAGTGCGACATTGAGCCGTGGGGGTGGGAGCGGAGAGCTTTTCAGCGACAGGATTGGAGGACTTTGGTTAAAACCAGAGTCAAAAGCTTTGAAGAGAATCGCTGCTCTTTATTAGATGCTCGACGCGATGAACTGAAGGCACGCCCACCTTGTGCAATAATATATAATAACTGCAACGGTGTGCTCACTTGTCCGCATTGTGCGCGAACTTTTGCAAATAAGATCGGCTATATTAGCCATTCACGAGCACACCTACGACAACTAGAAGGGAGTTGAAGAGGTCGCCGTGGCCGAAATCGGTCGTGGAGGTATATACAATTAATTAAAGACAATTGCACAATTCTTAGTAAAATGTAATGAATAATACACCATCGAAGGAGAACGTCGATGGTATAGTACACACTACCATAGTTAAAAAACACAAAAAAATATTCGGAGCAAGATGCAATGCACAATACATCATCGAAGGAGACGGTCGATGATATAGTATACACTACCATAGTTAAAAAACACAAAAAAAACACAAGCGAGAATCGAACCACAGACCGATCCGACAACAACCCTTTAACCACGGAGCCATAAGGGAAAAAAATATTTTATTATATTTTGATCAGTCATTACTAAAGCTATATGCAACAAGATAATTGGGCACATGACTTAGCTGTAATTAGGTGTAACGTATGTCCGGTACTTAGCGCGTTGCGTCACAGTACCGCCCATACGCTCGGCCAATCAGAGAAAGCCATCGTCCGCACTCGCAAAGCCTGACCAAATATGGTCATAAACGGACTCTCAGCCTGATGGAGGGCCCGGTATATAAAGGGGCCGACAGAGAGGCCGGCACCGCTACTCTAACGTCGCTTCTACTATAACTAAGCGTACCTACTGACCCTACGTCGTATTTACGTGTATCCTGGTCCCAGCTACGGGTAAGCACTACATTTACTGCGTTAGCGTACTGCCCATCTCTCTACCTGCTAGCTGAGGCCGGCTGACGCCGCCTGCCTGACTCTATTGGTTGTGGCTCTCCTAATGCTGCTTTCCTTCAGGTTCCAGGTTCACGTTAAGACTCCGGCTACGCTCCTAGACCGCTACACTTTCCTGCATCGCCTTCGGCTTCACCTCTGGCGAAGAGTCTGGCCTGCCCTGCTCATCGTACTCACACCGCCGGCGTCTGCCAGCTGAGCCAACGTCAGCGAGGGCCTGTACCGCTACGCACAGCCTTCGAGCAGCCTGCCTACACACTACCGGAGGGAACAGCGTGGGAGACTACAGCCCTTAGTGTTCAGGCCAGTGTCGTGTTGTTGGTCGGTCATACTCGTGGCAAGGGAAGTGAGACGATACTCTGCAATAAACGCATCTAAAACCTCTACTGCGTTTTTACTACCAGAACCCGCTACATAGGATTTAAAGATTTTTATACTATTTGTAACAAAGTGTTAAGTTATTTTAGTGATTAGATCATTAGTGATGAGCAATAATCATTAGATTCTTAAATTTTGTAGTGAGTTAATTTACGATCTTTTATATGGAAATCACCAAGAGGTTTTTGTTTGGCAAACTATAACTGATAGTTAGATATTTAGTTAGATAAATAACAAATTCGTGCAACAATATTACATACAATAAACTTCTGCGACAATTTATAACTGAAATATTTATTCATTTTATGTTAGCATGTTTACATAAATCGTTAACACAACAATGCGTTATCTTGTGACTTGTGAGCTCCAACTCGAAAACAATAGCACTATTGTTGGCCTTTACAAATAATTATGTAGGTAATTATAACTTCGCATACATATGCGTCTTACATTGTTGTTAATGACACTGTACCCAATCGTTTATAAACTTATTTATGCTGTAAATTCTTTAATTCAGCCTTCGAGCAGCCTGCCTACACACTACCGGAGGGAACAGCGTGGGAGACTACAGCCCTTAGTGTTCAGGCCAGTGTCGTGTTGTTGGTCGGTCATACTCGTGGCAAGGGAAGTTAGACGATACTCTGCAATAAACGCATCTAAAACCTCTACTGCGTTTTTACTACCAGAACCCGCTACAGTGGCGCCTACGTGGGTTATTGTCTCGCTTTCCGTGCTCGAGTTCTCATCTAGCAGGTCTCCATCATTGTAAGCGAGCAGGTGCGGCTACAGCGAACCGGTACGTATTGTTGTACTAATTGCCTACCTTTTAGTGTAACTACCTACTACGTACTAGTTCGCAAATTTGAATCTAACGTTTTTCTAATTAGTCCTAACGGTCGAACTTTTACGCCTAATCGTAAAGTAGGCCATTTGTAAGGGCGGAACGCTTGCGCACTAAGTGTAGTGTGTAGTGTATACTTACGCGGTTATTCATACACCACGGGCTCACACCCCATAAAATACTTCCTGCTAAACAAGAACGAGTTAGCTTACGAGGTCGCGATTAGAGGTGAGGAGCCGGCTACCTCTGTCCTAGGTCTGCGGAAGCAGCTCCCTAAATTACTGGAAGCCATTCCAAATGATGACATTTTGGAGTCGGGTCTAGCCACAGCGGTGGACTTCGAGGGCGCTAGCGAGGCCGTCTCTGAGCTGGCCAAGCGAGTAAATTTATTAACCAATTCCTACGACGCGAACCTAGCTAGGAGGTCTACCGCACTGCACAACCACATTTTCCATAGACTCCGTAGGATGGAACGTCCTACGGCGTATACAAAACGAATAACCGAATTGTGCAGCCGGTTCGACAAGCTCTCGGCGGAGCTGTCCGCCATTGAACAATCAGGTGTTCGCTCAGCTGATGCTGTGGCTGAGGCCCAACCTGCGCCGTCTACCTCGACGCAGGCAGGGTTAGCCCCAGTGTTGCATTGCGACCATTTGAGAGTTAGCGAACTGTCTAAGCTAAAATACGACGGTACGGGATGCGTCCGAGCGTTCCTACAACGCGTAACCGAATTCCAAACCGCGCGTAATCTACCTTCCACTAAAATTTTATCATATGCCTCCGAAATTTTCACCGGTAACGCACTTCACTGGTACCGCGGCCTAAAAGAATATTTCACTACATGGGAAGAACTCACCACTAAATTAATAGACGATTTCACACCGTACGATTATGACTACCGGTTATTAAATGAAATCCGCCGACGTACTCAAGGTGCTACCGAAACTATAATTATTTATCTCTCGATAATGAATCAGCTGTTCGCTAGGCTGTCTCCGTCAAAGCGATTGTCCGAACGCGAAAAGTTAGACATCCTATTGCATAACATACGTCCATGCTACTCACTAGTGCTAGCTCCGTCAATATCTTCAATAGACAGTATAGCAACACTGCAGACGTTATGTTTAAACTACGAACGGATGAAATGTTTGAACTCTCAATTCCGCGAACCGTATTATAATAACGACACGTTGGCACCAGACCTAGGTTACAGTCACAAACCTAATAACCGAGCGCGTAATAATTCCTACAATAATTATCCCGTTGCTACTATAGAGGGTACGTCCGAATACACTGTGAACAACGAACCTAGCAAACCTAAGTCTAAACCTAGCTCTGTCGCTCTAGTCACGTCCAAGTACTGCCCGCGCTGCCGAATCAATGATCACAGTTTGAATGAATGCAAACGCGATCGCTTCGCAATTTGCTTCAAGTGCGGCTGTAGGGATGTGACATTCCCTAACTGCCCGAACTGTAAATCGACGAAACCAAAAAACTAGTTGGTCAGGGTCGGGGCGGGTCAAAATCTAAATTAGGTTCTACAACCTATTCAACCAATTTTGACAAAGATGATTGGAGAAATTGGCTAAACACTCTAAAAGTGTATTTCTCTAGTTATTCCGTCGCCTCGATCCTGGATAATAAACCTAAAAATGACCTACGGCCCTATGTTAACGTAACGATTAACAGTTTACCTATTTGTGGATTGCTCGATTCCGGTTCAGCCATTACAATTCTAGGTAACAACTCCCATCTGGAGGTAATTACTAAAACCGGGTTAGAAATACAGCAGTGTCACAACACTAATTCCATTCGGTCCGCAGGTGGAAATATATTGTTGCCGCGCGGTTTTATCAACTTACCCACTACTTTTAATAATCAAACCCACTTATTGAAAGCTTATATTATTCCAGAAGTTACAAGTAATTTAATTTTAGGCATCGATTTCTGGAAACTATTTAAATTACTGCCTAACCATATCGCATCCGTATGCATGTCTAAAACATTGCCGTGTAGTGTGTTAGGTGAAAATAAGCTAAGTAACACGAACGTATTGCAATCTTTTAGTGAGTTGAGTGAGTCACAACAGAGAACGGCTAAGTTAATTATAAAGCAATACGAGTCGATTTCTACTGAAAAAACCGGTTTAGGACGAACTCACTTAATAGAACATGCAATAGACACTGGCGATTCTGCGCCGATACGCCAAAGATATTATAGGTTACCGCCGGCGAAATTAAAAATAATTATTGACGAATTAGACGAAATGCTTGCATTGGGAGTGGTAGAAAAATGCGAAAGTCCGTGGTCGTCACCGATTTTACTAACGCCTAAGAAAGACGGTAAACTAAGGTTTTGTTTAGATAGTCGGAAACTTAATTCTATTACTAAAAAAGACGCGTACAAATTACCTTACGTATCCGAAATTTTAGACAACCTTAGGAACGCTAGATATCTGAGTAGTATAGACTTATCTAAGTCCTTTTGGCAGACGCCTCTTCGCGAATGTGATCGTGATAAGACTGCGTTCTATGTGCCTACTAGAGGAACATTTAGATTTGTGACTATGCCGTTTGGTTTAACGAATGCGCCTGCGACACAACAGCGTTTGGTGGATCACTTGTTTACGAACAGTCCTGAGTTCGAAAACTCTGTATTCGTTTTTTTAGATGATATCGTGCTTATATCGCCATCCTTTAATGCTCATGTGTCACTATTAAATAAAGTATACGAAAAATTAAAATCGGCCAACCTTACCATCAACTTGGAAAAATCTAAATTCTTCCGTGATGAATTGAAGTACTTGGGCTACGTAGTAAACTCTAAAGGATTACAAGTAGACCCATGTAAGGTGGAAGCCATTCTTCAATATGCTACGCCTAAGAATAAAAAAGAAGTCAAAAGGTTCTTAGGCATTGCATCATGGTATCGGCGATTTATACCTAATTTTAGTACTATTGCCGGTCCTCTGAACAAACTTACCTCTACCGGTAAGAAAGCCGCACCATTTCAGTGGTCGGTGGAAGCTGATGACTCGTTTTGTAAACTAAAACAATTGTTAAGCTCCGCACCAATATTATCGTATCCCGATTACGAGAAACCTTTTCAAGTTCACACAGATGCGAGTGCGAGCGGCATCGGTGGGTTACTTACACAAGAAATAGATGGCGTGGAACTACCTATCGCTTACATGAGTAGGTCACTAAATGCACAGGAACAAAACTACAGTATAACAGAACGGGAGACATTAGCAGTTCTAACAGCCCTCGAATATTGGCGCTGTTATTTAGATAACGGGTTAAAGTTTGTTGTGTATACTGACCATTCCGCACTGAAATGGTTCCTAAACTTGAGCAACCCGACTGGTAGATTAGCTCGGTGGTCGGTTCGTCTGTCAGCCTTCAACTTCGAAATAAAGCATCGGCGCGGTGCGGATAATATTATAGCCGATGCGTTATCACGATCCCTACCTGTAAATATAATTAACGCGAATAATAATAACGTGAATGACCCTAATGTTAACACTGATCAATGGTATTCAGCCACCTACAATGGTTGTTTATCTTCGCCTAATGACTATCCAGACTATTCTATTAAAAATAATAAATTATATCGTTTGATTAAATCTAGGTGTATGCTACGTAAGGAGTTCGAATGGAAAGAAGTACTACCTTCTTCTGATCGAAATAATGCCATATTAGAGAATCATGCCGAACCCACTTCGGGGCATTTCGGTATATTTAAAACTTACAAGCGCTTAGCACTGCGTTACTATTGGCCCAAAATGCGCGATGACGTAGTTAAGTTCATAAATTCTTGCGACACTTGTATCGCGCACAAACATCAGAACCACGCACCATTGGGAACCATGGGACGACCCAAAGTGTGTTCACGACCCTTCCAAACCATTAGTGTAGATTTGGTGGGGCCACTACCCGTCACAAGAAAACAAAACGCCTACATCTTCGTAGTAACTTGTTGTTTTAGTAAATACTGTCTACTTTTTCCTATCAGGCGCGCAACTGCTGAAATAATAACTAATATTTTGGAAGAAAAAATATTTTTAGTTCATGGTATACCATCTACAATTATATTGGACAATGGTAAACAGTTTGTCAGTGCTACTTTAAAAGCTATGTTGCGCAAGTACAAAATCCCTAATCTTCATTATACTCCTAAATATTCCCCACATGTCAATACGGTCGAACGCTATAATAAAACCATTGGTTCTACCTTAGCGGCGTTTGTAGGAAATGACCAGAGATTATGGGACACTCTCGTACCTAAGGTGCAGTTTGCATTAAATACTGCAGTTAATGAAGTCACGGGCTATACACCTAGTTTTTTAGTCTATGGACGTGAACTAGTTCCATGCGGCTCACACTATGTCGACACACACGCTGATGATATAGTATACATACCTAGGGACGATTACGCAGAAAACATAGGTCACTTATCAGGCATATTTGACAAAGTTCAGGCACTCCTCATTCAAGCTCATGCTAGGAATTCCCAAACGTATAATTTACGCCGTAAACCAGCTGAGTTTAATGTGGGAGACACTGTGTGGAAACGGACTTTTTATCAGAGCGACAAGGATAAGTCCTTCTGTAAGAAACTAGCCCCTAAATTCGTGAAGTGCACAGTGATTAATAAAAAGTCGCCTCTCGTTTACGAGTTGTCGGACGCGTCTGGAAATTCTATTGGGTTTTGGCACATTAAGGACCTAAAACTTATACACTATGGTGCCTAACTATTTGTTACAAACCGTAGAAGACTTTCCCTTCTTTCTCTCTTTATGCCGTCTTAGCTTGGACAGTAGCGGACTCATAGACCTAACGCAGCTAGTCGGGTTTTCCTTGTTAGCCACGTAAAATCCTCTCCTAAGGCGGGCGGTATTGTAACGTATGTCCGGTACTTAGCGCGTTGCGTCACAGTACCGCCCAGACGCTCGGCCAATCAGAGAAAGCCATCGTCCGCACTCGCAAAGTCTGACCAAATATGGTCATAAACGGACTCTCAGCCTGATGGAGGGCCCGGTATATAAAGGGGCCGACAGAGAGGCCGGCACCGCTACTCTAACGTCGCTTCTACTATAACTAAGCGTACCTACTGACCCTACGTCGTATTTACGTGTATCCTGGTCCCAGCTACGGGTAAGCACTACATTTACTGCGTTAGCGTACTGCCCATCTCTCTACCTGCTAGCTGAGGCCGGCTGACGCCGCCTGCCTGACTCTATTGGTTGTGGCTCTCCTAATGCTGCTTTCCTTCAGGTTCCAGGTTCACGTTAAGACTCCGGCTACGCTCCTAGACCGCTACACTTTCCTGCATCGCCTTCGGCTTCACCTCTGGCGAAGAGTCTGGCCTGCCCTGCTCATCGTACTCACACCGCCGGCGTCTGCCAGCTGAGCCAACGTCAGCGAGGGCCTGTACCGCTACGCACAGCCTTCGAGCAGCCTGCCTACACACTACCGGAGGGAACAGCGTGGGAGACTACAGCCCTTAGTGTTCAGGCCAGTGTCGTGTTGTTGGTCGGTCATACTCGTGGCAAGGGAAGTGAGACGATACTCTGCAATAAACGCATCTAAAACCTCTACTGCGTTTTTACTACCAGAACCCGCTACATAGGATTTAAAGATTTTTATACTATTTGTAACAAAGTGTTAAGTTATTTTAGTGATTAGATCATTAGTGATGAGCAATAATCATTAGATTCTTAAATTTTGTAGTGAGTTAATTTACGATCTTTTATATGGAAATCACCAAGAGGTTTTTGTTTGGCAAACTATAACTGATAGTTAGATATTTAGTTAGATAAATAACAAATTCGTGCAACAATATTACATACAATAAACTTCTGCGACAATTTATAACTGAAATATTTATTCATTTTATGTTAGCATGTTTACATAAATCGTTAACACAACAATGCGTTATCTTGTGACTTGTGAGCTCCAACTCGAAAACAATAGCACTATTGTTGGCCTTTACAAATAATTATGTAGGTAATTATAACTTCGCATACATATGCGTCTTACATTGTTGTTAATGACACTGTACCCAATCGTTTATAAACTTATTTATGCTGTAATAGAATAAGATTTAATTATTTTATTCAGCTTTTGGGTTAAAATAAACGACGGTGAAATACGAAATGATATTATCTTTAACTTGTAAATCAATTAATTTGCTTTAGTTATTAAAGTATATAAATTATTGATTTATGTATAAGTACCCACATTAGTTATTTAAGTATTGAAATTATTTATTTAATTTGTGTGCAAACAGCCACTTTAGTTATTCAATGAGGTATAAAAATTATTTATTTGATTCATATGTAAATATCCACTTATTTTCAAGAATAGAAGTTATTGATTCAATTTATGTGCAAATACCCACTTTAGTTAAAGTTAGTTTCAATTCAATTAAGTTTGATAATTTCAGTTGATATAATAACATTTGCTTAAGCACAAGAACACATTATAACCAGCACTAAAACGTAAAAAGGAAACAAGTTAACATTGATAGTTAAGTTTTTTTCCGGCTGTCAACGGTTTAATTTTATCATTTATGTATCATTATATGTTTTATATATTTCAATAGAATCCAGACATTGAAAGAAACACTCCTAGCGACACAAAACATTATAAAAAAAATATAATTCAATTATTGCGACGCAGGAATTTTATGTTTGAGTTCACAATGAACAGTAAATGCATAAACAGACGCATTCTCAAATAACATACCGATAGGCAGTAACAAGAATCGAAGACCAAAAACAACGGTTGTAGTATAATAAACATTTGACAAAACGATCAACTAATAATTCTACGATGATATTCGTATTTTTATACCAAATAGACAAAGATTACATTCGTTCATTATTGTTAGTGAGCAACCTGCATGTGACACGTGTACGTTTGATTAACAAACGACCGCGGAATTCTAGCTAAATACCTATATATATATAACGCTAGCATCTTTAGGTACGTTCATTCTCAGCCAGTCCAATTATGGTATGTACACGTGGTACAATAAAGATGTAACTTTCTTAGTAAGAAAGAAAAAAAGTATTTAACTTTGAAAGATAATCGCCATAGTAGGCGGTAAATGTATTGAATAATAGCTACTATATAGAAATATATCGCCGTACAAAATCACTAGCAGAAGGTTATAGTAGAAAATAGAAAGAAATGGAAAGAGAAGGGTGTGAATTCGTTCCATAAGTCAGCCAAAGCAGATTATTAGCAATAATTACCAGTAGCACTTAATTACCGTAGGGGCATTTAAAAAAGCTAATCGCGAAGCAAACGATCAACGAAGGTAACCTTAGCGCGACGTTAGAGGACGCGAGGCCATAAATCGCAATACAAAGAATGCGATCAATGAATGTGACCACAGCGCGTCATTTAGTTGACACGTGGTCGCAAGCAAAACGATTATAACTTGTTACTTATGCGGTTGATACAAAATTAATTATCACACGCGGCAACAGAAATAGTTATAATATAAAAATGCTTACCAAGCGTAGTAAGCAAAAATTTGTCTGTTGTGACCGGCTCAACACGATCGACCTTCCGAGCACAACAGAACAAAAAGAGAAAATGTCTATTGTGATCGGCACAACACCACCGACTTCCCGAGCACAATAGAACAAGCAAAAAGAAACAATATTTGCCACTAAAATAATCACACACTGCTTTGGAACGATTTCACACATACACAGTTAAAAAAAATAAAAAAGGACTCACCGGGCAGCGGATTCTCAACAAAACCCTACCTATATATTCCCGTGGACGCCATTGTAACGTTGTATCGCCGTTGGGTGTGATTAAATGAAAAATGTGAGTTGAATGTTACAATAAAAATTGATTTAATTCTCAAGTAAATCTAAACATCATTTAAAAAGCGTTTCACTAGCGAAAAAATTACTAAAAAAATGTTATTCGCAAAGATTTAAACAGGGTCGCGTGATTTGGCGATGGTAAAGGATTTGTTGAGGGTCCGCCTGCCGATGGTCGCTCAGGAGTAGCAGCTGATGTACTTAGCTTTCCGAGCCGATGTCGTCGAATGCAGCCAAAAAGAGACCGGGCGCAGCCAGCGCTTCAGTATTTATAGTCGCCTTGAGGTGTGGTGTCTGAGGTGAGGGGCGAAGAATGCAGGCGGCCGGGCGGCGGTGATGACGTCACAGCGACGTCACACGATAATTAAATTGGAATAATAATAATAATATTTATTTTCAAAAAGGGAGGTTTCAATGATCACATATGAAATATTTGAACTTAAATTACATCACAAAAAGGTTTTGAACCCTAGTACCCAAGGTAACATAACACTTGTGTTATGGGTACAAGGCCATAAATTAGAATAAAAGGTTCACATATTGTATCTTGATACTCACAAATAGATAGATACAAGATTATTAAATGGAACTTATTCATCATAAATAATGTGCACTGAAACTACAGTGTACTTCAACCAGACTTGTTTTGCTTTGAAATTATGTTCACTTCCAATATCAGCTTTAAATAAACATTGAAGAAATTAGATTCCTGGTCATAAAAATATTGATTACTCAACAAACCTGCACAACAAAAATAGAACTATTCAAGACCTTAGTTCTGCGTACGCAAGCCTCTGTCAGGAATAACGGCTTTAGAGCCACAAAGGAAGCAATAATTGGTCGGTCATTATTGGACCTTATTAAACAAACTGGTAGCGGAGCGGAAGCGGAAGCGTGCGATGCAGCGCGCCAAGCTGATCCGGAAGCGTTCCGGCCCGTTATCCGCGCGAGCACTTCCGGTCACTCCACTATCACTCGGCACCGCATCGTTCGCCATTGTAGTACGTTACAACATTTTTCACTGAAATCGCAGACTATTATTTATTTAAATGTCCACTAAATTATTTAATACTTAGTACTGGCAATTCTGTGCGTTAATTTGTAATGTTTTACGGTTTACTGTAATTATTGTTTATAATTATAAACATTTTCTGAGAACTTCAAAGTGATTTGTAAAGTGAATTGTATATGACCTAAAATATGCAAAACCGAAAAACCAATGTGTTAAAAGTTGATGTTTCGATGACTCATGTAATATACGGATTTGCCAAAGAGTTAACGAATAATTTACAGAGCCACTTAATACGATAACACCTACCTAAGATTTGGGCATATCTCATTCTGAAACCAGGTATACCAAAATATCATTAACCGGGTGACCATGACGAAAACCATATTGATGATAGCTTTCATGATAAGCTTTTATAAAGAATTGACAGCTAGGGAATCGGATTTCAGTATTTGCCTATCAGACAATGTTATAATTGGGCGTTATTCCAATGTAAAGATCAGAACTAGTTTGTTTTCCTCTGTAATAGAGATTTGTTTATTGGTATTGTAAACGTCCCAAAGATCTCATCGGAAACACTTAATTACATGGCATATACCCTACGTAAGGTTAGGTTGAAATTTATAAAATGTTATGAGTTACTTACAAAGAACTACTTTCAAACGTCCCTACAGTAAAAATATTTACTGTCCATACGTTAAAAATATTTATTGTAATAATCAAGTTTAAACGCGCATACGTTTAATCTTGATTTGGTTAGCATTGCAAAACCATATGTTTTCCACATGGATAAAAAAGTAACTTACTTTTATTACGTGAAACGTTGCTGCTATTATGATTTAATTATTTATTACTTACTTCATTTTTTAGATTAGTCAGCAGAGTATCTAGTATGTGACAATCGCAACGCAAAGCCAGACCGCAACTATGTTAACTTTAAATCTCGATCGTGAGACCAGTTATACCGCTCGTGAAATAAAACAAGGACTTGCACGTATACTCAGCTACATAAATCCATATACATTTACGTCATTTTGAACGGTTATATCGTCCCAATTAATTGTTATTTTTAATATCTTGTAGGTTTCCTAGACAAAGAAAATATTCCTTAATAATTATTTATCAATGAAGAATTTTTATAGAGGAGCTTTCATTCATGAAATTCTCGCCAAAGGTTTTGCGGCGATGTGTAGCGGCTTTTGTAGTTGATTGTACATCAAAAAGAGAGATGGACACACCGGTTTTAGCTTCAGTGTTTTTATAAGCTGATTAGGTAAAATAAAATAAGACTAAAATTACTTTTCTTCTACTGTTAGTAGTTAGTACACTAAAATTACTTTTTTCGAAAACGATCCTTATAATATGCAAGCGAGAGGCACTGAATAACGCCGGCATTTGCAAATACTTTTTGATTAAACCGAATAATGCCATTAGACCCTTATTAAAAACAAAGATAGTGATGCAGATTTGCTACTAGAACGTTAAGTTTTCCAAGCTACAAAACAAGACAACTCATATATAGCGTATATATTATATAGTATATATTGAGAAATTACTATCAGCTAGATAGATATTTTATTTTTATATCTGTTAAATAAAATAATTGTTGGTGTCAGCTACACGTGTAATGAACGATACGTACGGGTATTTATGTCAATTTTATCGCGCAGTTCCACAGGTAACAATTATATTAGCGAAGTGACGCCGCACCGAGCGGTGCAGGCATGCGTGATCGTAAATTGATGGGTCGGACTCTCTCGCGGTACATGGAGCTACGAACCGACTAAAAATGTTGGAGTAAGAATCAGGGAATACTCTATTTCGCTTCTTTTTATTGGTGGTTTTAAATTTGAATTTGCGCTGTATGATGCTTTGCTGTTATAGAAGTGATATAGTGAATAGTGTAAGCCAAAGAAATGAACAGTGCTCAGTTAATCACACCTCAAATGTGGCTCTTACAGGAGGACTTTATTTACCGTTCGTTCTCCGCACCATTCCCCATTTTCTGGGATCTGTGGAGGAAATTGGAAGGTTGAAGTTTGAGGGTTATTATCAAGTTGGAATTTAATGGATTATCATCTTCATCCTAATTTAAATCATCATCATAATAATATATACAAAACCACTTATCCTAACTGTGCAGGCATCTAGAAGCGTGACATTTGAACACTGGATTCCGCTGGTCACTGCTGCTAGATTGTGACGTGTATGACGAATGTATTACGATTGTTCGTCAACGTCGTTTTGGGTTGGTAATGACGTAAACAGGTGCCTACCTGCTTCCTAAGCAGGTGCCTAGGAAAGATTTTGTCGTGCCTAAGGCTGCTTCCTTCTTTTTATGTGAGTGTGTGGCCAACTCGGGTGTCGTAGTTCAGGGCTACTTTAAGGCCTCCGACATGGCCTAACGATCCTTGTCCTAAGACAAGAACCAGGACCGACAGCTCTACGTGCCCTCCGAAGCACGGTAGCACTCTGATGTAAATGCGACACGCGCTCATCCATCAAAATGGCGATCAGCGCACGTGTTGCTTAACTTTACCGATCTACTACGAACAGCAAGCCAAGTCTCACTATGAGCGCTGCAAGTTCTTAAGGCTGTAAAATAAGGATTACAGGTTTGTTTGAAATTGCATTGATTTTGAATCTAGCACTATGAAAACGCGCCTAGTTTACTAGGAAATACTTAGGTACTGCTGTAAAATATCAAGCTTCTATGTCAACTCAATAGAGGGATTACACAATATACAAAGATATTTTAACATGGTTGTCAAATCAATACAATCGCTGAATAGAATGGTTCCTATAATTTACAACGGGATGCTTTTATGAAATGAATTCATGCTGTACTTAGCAAGGGACTATTATCTACTAGAATACTTCTAATGTCACATGTAAAAGTTGATAATTCCAACTAGCTAAAAGAGTTTTGGGGATTAAATCCATAAACTATTTGTATAAGCATCAGGTTCTGTTGTGTACATCCATCAAATTTGCTAAATGGTAAAAAAAGCCTCAATTATATTTTTGGTACTTAAATTCAACATGCGTGCCTGTCCTAACCATAACCATAATCATTTCAGTAGTACTGCTAAACTATTCATAGATATTTACTTGAAATAAATATTAGTAGGCACTCAATAAAATGTGTTTTCAGTTTTGTTATATAAAGGCCATGAACCCTTAACTTTCTGAACAATCAAAGTTATATAGACAATGTCTGGGTCATTGACATCAGTAGTTCTAAACGATAGTAGCCGCCTAGTTTCAGATAAATTGTATCACAACGCTTAACGAACAATGTTCCTAACCCTCCGTAGGCGATAAGCTACGAGTTGCTACGATGTTGCGTAGCACCATAAATGTAAAACTTTAGGGTCTTGGTAACAAAGTGGGCTGTAGGCTTGATGTACGTTTTTGTCGATATATCTTTAGTAGGTACATTGTCGGTACTTAGGAGATAGATGCCTAGATTCTCTTGATTGGAATGCTAAAATATTTGTACAGGCTTTTGGCTTATAGTATCACGGTCTCTATATTTATGAAAAGGAGTTTATCCAACAAATTAGGATTTGTTGATACATTTTCTTTGCTATTGAGCGTTAACCGTTCAGACTTTACAAATTCTAAAACCAAGAATTATACCTACGGACCGTTTAATAATTCCTTTTTTCTTTTTTCTCTGGACACAGTTCTACGAATTTCAGATTATAAAGACATTTTTCTCATCAGGAGAACTCCAGGCTGCCGTCGTGACATACGACAGAGTTTATGAACCTAATAACTTCTCTCATAAAGCGTCCTACGTTGCAAAAGCCGACTCTAAATAATTTGGTAACTCTTGTTGTACCGTGACGGTGACACGTTTTATTTTCGCACCAGAATTATTGAGGTTCATCCGAATTTACCTCTTTGTTTAATATTCAGTTCAGTTTCAGATTCATATTCATTATGGACGACGGCTCTAATTACTGATTAATGCGGTCACCTGTTACTACGGAGTGACTGCGGATAAGGTAATTATAATTGTTATTTTATTACATGTTTCTGACAGTAAACATTGCAACTGCGTTGTAAATTTGTAACATATAGCTTTTATTGTTTAATATTATAACTTATAGTTTGCTTTGTAAATACGTCCGTAATGTAAAGATCGGTGTTGCTCTGGTTATAAACTTTGATGCCATATGGAAAAAAATAAAAAAAATCGAGATTTCACTCGTTTTTCACGTGAGACCAGAAACAAAGACGGAATAAAAGAACGATAATTAATTTGCACAAATTCAATAAACTAGAGCAAGTTTAACTATAATAAGATAGTCTTTTATGCGAAGAACTTACCCACCAAAAACATGCTGTAAAAAATTTTCAAGTCTCGATGGAGTTCTTTGCTTGTTTATCTCTTAAAAGTAATATCGTCCCACCCTGCTGTGAGCTATGTCTTAGTGATAGAATAATTCGTTCAACTTCACTTTCATCCGGTTCTAGCAAAATAAAAACTTGCCACTACTATTGACTACTATTGACAGACTGCACGGTTGGCGCAGTGGTTTAAGCGGCCGCCTCGCCACTTGACACTGCGCCGAAGTGTTGTGGGTTCAATCCCCACACGAGACAACACTTTGTGTGATTCATAAATTGTTGTTTCGAGTCTGGGTGTTAGTTGTGTCCGTTAGTTGTATGTTTGTAAAGTCCCCCGCGACACAGGATTTAGTCCTAATGCGGGAGTTGTCTCTTTTAAGAAAAAAAAAATTATATGTCGGAACGGTTGAAATAGCATTTTTTGGATTATTGTTACATGTTCTTTGATTTTGTTCAGCCAATTTTACACCAATGTTAGCAAAAATGCTATTGGCTTTATCAGCGGATGATAGTGGGATACGATCTATATATAATAAACTTGTACCGCACTTATTTTGCTTCGACATATATGTAACAGACTTAACGTACTTCCACAATTGCTTAATATTATTTCCAGCATCTGATATTTGAGATTTGTCATACTCGACTTTTGTTCTTCTTAGGATTCTATGGCGGAAGTTTCTATATCATTTATAGATTGTTTGTAGGGTTACATTATTTAGGTTTTGCTTAGCTCTTTTATGTAGTGAATCACGGTGCCGAATGCACTTAATAAGGCCAGGAGTTATCCAAGATTTAATATTATAATTTTTGATGCTCAAATTAATTTTATTAAGTATAAATTACATTGCTGTTTTTTAAAATAGCTGTTTGTAAGCTGTTAATAACATAAGTACAATGTATAATATGTACTTATACCTTAATATATAAAATCCTTGCGTTACTTACTGACTGACAGACACGCTACAGCTGAAACTACTGGGCGCAGGAAGCTGAAATTTGGCATGTATGTTCCTTGGGGACCGTAGGGGTGCACTTAGAAGGGATTTCATTACATAACATTTAAAAAAAATTGCAGGCGTAGCTGCTGGCATCCTCTAGTACATGTATAAAGCACACATGAGTTTTGCGGCATATATAGAAAAATACATTGTTTTCCAGGAGGAGCTCTAACAATTAGACGTAGTGACAATAAAAAATCGTCACCAATAACAGTGTGTGGCAATATGGATGAAATCATTATTATTGTAAGCAGTAACTTCCAACAAAGTTTTATTTAACTAATGTAGTTAGCGTAGTTGCTTTACTGATCGAAATCTGTACGGGAAGCATTTTAGAATAATTTTATTTTACCGGTACTCGTGATAAAAAAAGAACCGGCCAAGTGTGTCTCAAACATACACATATTGGGTTCCGTTGGTGCTGCGGTATCCGCCAAAGAAAGGGCAGGGCGACAAGCCGTACAAAATCGGCCGCCACGCCGCGGCGCCGCTGCTCTGCTTCATAAAACTTGGCCTAAGTATTCTTCGATAATAATTAGTATTTATTTGTATTTCTTATTTTCTTAAAAATCCTAATTTACTGATAAGCTGACACAGTAGAGTGTTTATTATGCACACATGTGCTACTTGTTACTTTTACTTGTGTCGTAAAATATTTCAAATGGTATACTGTGACAAAGCACTAAAATACAACTTTCGGTTTTCATGTCCGGCCTTTGCCACAGTGAACTACAATCCGATTCATAATCGCATAAGAGTGTCAACGCGCTTACAATGCAGTTAAACCCATAAATAACATCGGCATTACAAGAGATACCATAAAATATTTGAACAATAATTCTGTTCGGATAGCTGCGCTCCCGGAAGCCCTGGCGATAACGCATCGGATCGAGCCACTTCCGGCTCGCGAGCGACACCTTCCTCTACTTCCGCCACGTTATCTATGGTCGGGCCAGCCTCTGCCTCTACTGCCTGTGAATTATCCGTGTATCCTGTGATATGTGATGCTACAGAGTCATATGTTACGTAAACTAATAGAATAATATGTATGCTCAAGTTATTAGGTTGTATATTTCCACTTTATGTCATGAAAGGTATTGGGATTCATTTGGTATGTTTAACAGTATCCCGATTTAATCCTACAAAAAGTTAGTACTAAAAATATGATATGTTATTGCATGCTTTTGAAATATTACTTTTTTATCAAAGTATCACTAAGGACAATTTCATGACACGTGTAAAATGGTCACCGCGTCCCAATTTACAGTTAAGTTATGTAATATTTTAACAGTAGCTTTCATTACACTGGGCCATCCTCAGTCAGACCTCTCTCATCTATCAGGAATTCATCTCAATATTATCATTCGAAAGATGTATGTGTTTCAAATTACAATAACCTTGTATCACAAAATATTTATGTCCCTAACCTATTTTTAATATAAGAACGTATTATTTCACGTAATCTAACGGCCCTGTCACGACCTTGCCGCTCTGAGCGGCGGCTTAGCGCGGGGCGGCGAGCGGTAAGATCAAATGTATGAAGTCGTTCGAAGCACGCCACGAGCCGCCGCGCACAGCGATAACGTGCGCGTTTTTTTTGGCGCGAATGGCTGCGCGGCGAGCGGCGCGGCGGGCGGTGCGGCGAGCGGCGCGAACAAATGTACTGCGACCGAGTCCGACGCCACGACTCCGAGCGGCACAGACAGCGTTACGCGAGGGACGAACTAGGCGGTTAAACTATTTGTTAAATATTTTGTGGCGGTAATGAATACGGAGACATTTAAAGTCGAAATTTTAAAACGGTCGCGTGTATGGATAGCAACACATCCGCTGTATAAATACAAAAATGTTAATAAAACGTTGCGAGATGTAATGTAACAATGTTTTACAGAATGTAATGGTAGGTTTTAATATAAATCACAAACATTAAAACATTGTGTAATGTACATATGTACCTATTTAGGTACAGAAACAGCTACTATGAAAGTTAAAAGGTGATTTACCTACCTACTTAACGTAATCTACGTTGTGTATGTACCTATTCAACGCCTCATTAATTGCGAATATGCATTATTCCTTTGATATAAAATACTTGTAAGAAATGAAGATCCAATGTCGACAATTTTGTAGGTAAGTATACCGTATAGTTAGATACACAAAGATATTTTGGGTATCGCCTAATTTATGGGTAACTCCGTCGGCCCAAATACGTCCACATTTGCCGCTGCGTTTACCGCTGCTGTAGGGTCGTGGCGTGCACGACGCTCTGCCGCGCCGCCCGCCGCGACGGGCGCCGCTTAGACCGATCTCGTGAACAGGCCCTAAAGTGGTCAATCCATTGTAATAGCCGTAAAAAGATTGCACATTTGTGGACCACGACATTCAGCAGGATATTTTTTTTTTTGTGACTTGTAAGGACTTATGATAATGTCAACAATATATTAAAATTAAGTCTTAAAATAATTAAATAAATCTAATAATATATACAATTTAAATTTAGAGGGCGATATGAAACTCATCCGCATAGCAGTCAATTGGAAGCGTGCCCAGAAGACTAGCTGCATTGCCTCGTTGTATGGCTATACTTATCTTTTGTGCCAAATTCGTGCCAGCCCTCTGGTCACGTGAGGCGTCTATCAGTCTCTTTGCGAGATCTCTAAAAAGTGACCCGAAACGCCTCAAACACATAATATCTCTTACTAGATTTACATATTAGCGCCATTTGAGGGTCTCCGCTGAAGCAACAGCAACGCGCGCACAACCTGCTGTGCTGGGAAGATGAGATGGCGCAAGGGTATCGGCACACGCCGCATCCCATACCAAAGCCCTACCTAGCTTCCACGGCAGAAATGACATCAACTCTGGTCTTTTACCATCGTCGCGTGCAAGAGGTTCAAGTTGGGCTGGAACGCCAGCAGTGAAAAGAGCACGGCGCACTATGTCATTGAGGTTGGCGTGTCGTAAAAAACCACCTGCGCTCCTGCTGCATGACAGAACATGCTACAAGTGGTGACCAAGGCTATCGACAGCCTCTCCACAGTGACAGCGATGTGGAGAGACACATGACGCGCCTAAACGGAGGCAAATAGCAAAGCGGAAGGTCGTATCGTCCTACATGGTACCTATATTGGATGATGGCAGTGCCTGAAGGCAGAGGCCCGATTCCCATTCTTATTAACTTTCTACTCACATCAAATCAAGACTGTAGATGCAACTTACCCTATATGACGACTAGTGCATAAAAAATAAGACTTCCACAATTTACACGAGTCATCACCGCACGGCAACGCACGGCTTGCCACCTCTTAATTCGCTTACCTATACTTAAATAGTGACTAAACTTTTTATTTGCAGAGACTTTAGGTTTGAGTACGTGTATTTTTTTAAAGGTCTACTCTTTTTGTGGCTTTGACTGGAAATGCAGTGTCGGTTCATGATCAGAGTAGTTTTGCATCTCAAACTGTTCTTTCTGCTCACATTCTTCTATCCCTGCATCTGCATCTGCATTTTCTCATCTTTTATAAAAGCATCATCAATCAATTTGCTTTCAAATCGTAGTCAACAATACATAGGTGAATATAATGCTACTATAGTAGGTGTTGAGGACGGCATTGATTCTGTGATTTGATCGACCACAATGCACTGACCTGAATCCAAGCGATATTTGATAACAGCGCCAATCCACTGATGAATAATTAACTACAAACATAATTATGTACGTGTGCTATATGCTATATATTGTCTTTATTTAGGACTGCATAGATAACGCATTATTCGAAGTCTCCACCTGGCCAATCTTGGAACAAACACAGATATTCGGTAGAAGCGCAAAAATCGGATCACGTTTACTTATAATAAAATTGCAGGACACTTTTTCTGTTGTATTTTGTATGGAAATATCTAACGTACCTTTAGCATTACATTGAAAATAGTATTGAGCACCACACTGAATATTGGCTCCGTATTTTCCAAGAATTCCCAATGCAACCCGCACATTATTTACATGGATGCATCTACCACTTTCCATAAAACTGCCATTTCTAAACTAATTGAAACACTAGCGAGCAGGTAACCTTTCAAAAACCCTTAAAACCGCAAACACTCTAGTAGTGCTCTGACAATGACGACTGTTTGTGGAGTTGTATCGAAAATGTGTTTACCTTTTGTATCGCCATTCAGCGGTGGCGCTGGCTCAAAAACTTTAACGTGGACATGAATACGCTTTTAGAGGGCAGTGGCTGTTTGAATGCATCCGCCCGCTGTGGCCGGAATAACTGGAGAAACATGATTTACTTTTAAAGTGAGACTCCAAGTTGAAGTAAACAGCGTGGAGTAAATATTGATGAGGTCGGTGCCTCTGATGAATGAACTTACCGTTTAAGTGTTTAGTCTAGACTCAGTTCTTTAAAGATCGATGCGTTAATGTGCATTGTTCTTACGATAAAATATATGAAATTCTTATAGCGATACCTGACTTGCCGTTTGTAATGGATCTGCTAACTTGGACGAGTGACTGCTTGATTAGGCTCCTATAAAATGAGTAAGAGGCGGCAAGCCAACGCCACTAGCTTAAAAATGTTTAGTTACCAAATCTTCTAGCCATTTTAAGAGCCAAAAATAAACTCGGTAGAACACTACATACGACTGGAGGAATTTAAAAAATCTGTGTACAAAAACATGTACCTACATATCTCTCACATATTCAACCTTTAAGTTATAATAAGCAAACGTGTATCCGGTGCATGTCAACCACATTCCTCCGTCGACGTTTATATCACACAAAAAGGACTAACGTAAGTACATAAATATACCGTATGATTTTAAAAAAATACTGAAAGCAGTGTCATTTTTGAGGACAACAAACAACAGTTGATTGCGATTATCAAATATTTAACTTGCGGCATAACCACCAACACCACAAGAGACTCTACTGTTGAGAGACACTTATACTGTTGAGAGAGATAGCAAAGAGTAAAGGTAAAGTCAGTTTAGGAAAACAGAGCTTTATTTTCTTCCTTTCTTATGATGTCTGATGTTAATAACTTTAAAGTATGTTGTTTACTAATACGTAACGATAATCCTGTGTTGTTCTATATAAGTAGAGCTCGAACCCACGAAAAGCTAATGCCGTCGGTTCCGTCTGTCATATAGATCTTTGACAGTCCTTATACAGAGTCAGTACCTCTGAGTAAACTAACACTAGTCAATACCATGGAATATAGCTAATGTTTGTGTTTCGGAGAGCATATAGGCAATCACTGGAATACAGCTAATGTTTGGGTTTCGGAGAGTAAAAGCTAATAATATTCAGTGACATTCGGTTAGCCGGTGCAACCGTGATGACGTAATTTAACTGTCAACTGTCGTAAGCATTGTAAAAGTAAAAATGCTACATCAAACACTAGTACTTTTACATTATTAATTCCATTAATATCCAGACGGAATATAAGACTAGTTTACACCCAAACTTGTGAGTTCCTTCATAAAACTAAGTTAGGTATAAAAATACGAAATATTTCGCGTACGCTCACTCATGATTTAATTTCCCTGAAAGTACGTCATTACCGTATGAAAATGTTGTAAACACAAGAGGTACATAGATCAAAGCTCACACTAATTTTGAATTCGTTAGTATTCAATCACAAATCTCGACAAAAGGCCCGCAACTAAAGGAAAGCAACATAAAACATCTGAATACAATTCCGTCGTTTGAAACATTCCGTTGTATGTGTAGTGTGATAATACACAATAAATATTTATAGTGCTATTGAACAATGGAGAGAAATGAGGAGGAAACAAAGAGCCGTTCGTTTGCTTCGTACTGTGGAGCAATTCTTCAGACTGTGTTCAGGCGTCAGTTTTCAACGCTTTGTGACAAAGGCACAGCGCCGCGCACATTTTGTGAAGCACTCTGCTGTTCCTGGCTGTATAATTTCTCAGCATTATGCACGAAAAATGTGCAATACTCAAAAGGAATTATTTAGAACTGGCTGCTTTTATTTAGGAAGGTAGGAGTAATTTTGTTTTCGAAAGGCACACATAATTATTATGATTTATAAATAAATATACCTACGCAACACACTTATTATTAATTATGTTATCAAATTGAGGCAGCTATGTATATCAGGAGTTATCATTTTATGATACCTGTATTACTTTGTACACATTGTTCAGGTGCTCTTTAGGTAATTTATTAATATCATACCATACGTGCGTTTACATGCTTAAAGTAATCTAAAATACAGAATAATGTTTAGCATAGTTTAAGGAATGCACTCATGCAGTGTGTGCAACCCTTAAGCTATGCTAAAGCTCCTTACTCACATACAGTTTTATTTGATCGAGCCAGACTCGAAGGCTCGCTTAGAGTAAAATTACAGTGTATTTGACGTCATCGAGCTGTGAGTTTTGCATTCCTCACGTTGATTTTTACCCGTTTTCGAGTAAAACTATTGAGTAAAACCGTGTGTCAGTACTGAGCATTATACACTGTTATGGCAATATAATATACTTAGCTTCCAATATTTAATGAAACATTTACAAATTGTAAATATTTTGAACTAAATAGCCCAAATAAAGATTATAAATATGTGGATATTAAAATCCCATTTAGTGTGGAGTGTGTACTTATCGTTGTCCGAGCACAATAATGTAAATACCTATACATATTTGAAGGAGGCATTTTCCGGAGGATTTCCCCTGCGTACCCGGCTGTATGTTACGGAAACCACCGCGATGTTCGACTGCGGCGAGCCTAATGGCCTCTATTCAGGACAGCGACGAGTGACACTTGGGGAGGAACGCTCATTGTTGGTTACGCAGTCGGCCACTCGCAGACGATGGTGTAAACACCACATAATACAACTTTTTGTACACTTTTCGAGTCACCAAAAGATAAGGTTTGCGCGCTCTCGTCTCTTGGGGGACGCGATAATATCGGGGAAGCAACACTTTATAAGACACGTCGGGGTGTTTTCTTTTTGTTTTACGGTATTTAAAATTGCGTCAACGTTTGTTAAATTAAGGTTTTCAATATATTTGGATAAATAAATTTAATTTTGTCATTTTCTTGAATTATTTATCTATATTACTGATATGAATGAGACAAGTTTCAGTTAAGATTATGATCATAACATTTATCTACTTACTTGTTTCTCAATACGATACTTTAATATGCCAAACTCACTAGTGCCTTAAATTTTAAACTATATGAGATAATGTCGTCTATCAGTTTTACATTGTAGAGACTGATATTTCTTTGAGGGAAATATACTAATATTTATCTTAAAGATTTTTTCATCTGTAACTCAGTCCAAGAATTGGCTCAAAGAGGTGATTTATCGGTCGCTAAACATGATCTGATGACTGCGTGAGCTTATTTTTTTAGCAGTAATTGTATGTAAACTAGCTTTTGGACAGCAACGCGATAGTGTTAGTCGAGTGTAAACTCTTACGCGCTCAAAACAGTAGATATTGTGATTGAAATACACTGGTTTGCGCAAATTGTTTCCTCTAACATAATATGTATGCATAGACAAATTATATTATTGGTCTCGCTCTGTATAGCGAAGCGATACCAATAATTTGTCTAGGTATGTATGTATGTGTAATCAACTTATCACACTGATTGCCACAGATTACCTACATCTTACGTCTTATATCTACATTATATCATACAAAGCGATGAACTGAACCGCTTGAGTTGTAGAGATCATTTCAAGAAATATTCTTGAAATGATCTCTATATATATATATACTAATCACTAGAGGATGCCCTCAGCTACGCCCGCACATTGGTAGGAAGTTTGGGCTATCCCTTTATAGTGCCTCCAAGAAACATATACATGCCAAATTTCAGCTTTTTGTGCCCAATGGTTTGGTTGTGCGTTGCCAGTCAGTAATTCAAGGATTTTACATATACAGATTAGAATGTATAGTTGATTTTCAGAAACGTTATATTGGTAGGGTATAGAAGCGTGAACATTATATTGAAATAAATAATTTAAGAGCGAAGACGAGTAAGAACAGGAACTATTTATCATGTATAGTGTCAAACGTGTTTGTATTTTATTTCTATCGGTGATCGACGATCAAGCAGCCCACATAACGGCATTCTTCTAGGTTGTACTCTCTAAGCGTAACTAAAGCAATGTCAATAGTAGAATTACGACGTACAACTAAAATATTAAGGTTCGATGGTTGGCTAACAAAAAGTAATAAGTCAGAAAAATTGTTTGTCGATAAACTCAGCACCCAAAAGTAAATAGATCTATAGACTGCAAATACAACCACACAACCATCGAAGCAACCTCATTTATAACACAGAAAGCAATCCAAGCAGAACGCGTGCTCTCAACAAGGTGGAGTAGGTACCACAGAGATGCTATACGGTCATAATGTATTCACTACGTAGCTATAAATTGAAACAATTGGATTCGTTCGTGCCAGAAATATTACGTGGCATTGGCAACTTGGGGGGAGATCGCGCTCATTCTTACAATAAGAACGAAGGTTATGTAAGTTTCTGAATTTATATATTCAAACACCTGTCAATAAATCAATCACAATCAACTTTATGAAGAACAGAGTTCTATTTGACTTACATTAAATTATCTAAATAGACGTTTAGATACATAAACCTAGCTAAGGTCTACGTAGGTGCGTTCGTATTACCTAATGTGCGGTGTTTATAAGAAGTAAAGAAAGGTTTATTCAATCAAAGATATCAATGATACTCAGATTTTCTAAATGTTTTCAGATAGAGAAACAAACTTTTTACTTATTTGGTCGACGTTTGTATGGAAAACCATCACAGCACTTGGCGCGAAACCTCCTTCGCCTATGAGAAGTCCATAGTCCACCACGCTGACCTCCAACGGGTTGGCAGACATCCAAATTCCTTTCGAAACATTATGGAGAAATCTCATACATGCAAGATTTTTCACTATGTTTTCTTTCAACGTTTGGCAAGCGATAAACAATTACAAAAATAAGTTCATAGGTGTTTAGGAATGTATGTAAAGTCTCCCGTAACAGACGCGGGGGCTGTGTAAAAATGGGTATAATAAAAAATGACATGACCTGAAAAGTTACGCATACGGTAATGACCAAGTCAGCGACTAAAAAGTACGAGGTACGTTTCTCATAATAGAATTGTATGAGTATAACTTTTATAACAGGCAAACGTGACAGTAGATTAAGTGCCTACGTTTAACTTGAATATTTTATTCCTACTTCTTTCAAGCCACGTTTTAGGTGTAATGTAAATATTATCTGACTTTGTTCAGTAATCTGTCTTGTAATTTTTTCCTACTGTGGTGTGTAAATGGAGATCCAGGTTTCTGACCTAAGTAGACAGGCTACGAATAAAAGTATAAATCACTGTAACTAGAAGTGGGACTGACCTGTTCATCTAGACTCTTGCTGTCGTCTATTGGTAAGTGATGCACACTGCTACGCCGGTGGTCTTGGGTTCATTTTCCACCCTTGTTAAAATTATGGGATAGATTTGTGCTGTGTCTGGATATAATTTTTTTTTATTTATAGACTCACGCCTGTATCGCCGAAGGGGTAGGCAGAGGTGTAATATTACACCCACAGTTCGCCAGGAATTTTTAGGTCCCACGTAATAGGGGGCGAGCCTATTGCCGTACCGGGCACATTACGAGACTTCGTGCTGCTACTGAGAATTTCCTAACGGAAAAACCCAATAACACTTTGCCCGACCCGGGAATCGAACCCGAGACTGGATATAATTTATCATGTTTATCTCTGTATGATCCACAAATTGATGATAAAGTGGCAGATTTCTAAGACGAAGGATATTGATCTACGTTACTTCAAAATTCATGTCATTAAAGATACTGCTAAAATCATAGTGCGGATTTGACGAATCTCTTCATAGTCTCACTTCATTTTGATATTTAGTTAATAATGCAACAAATGTATTAAAACATTTAGGTACATAGGTATACTTAGGTAGTTTAAATATCTGGTAGGTACTAACACTAGTAAATACACAATCAACTCTCGTATGGAATTCAACATTCAAACAATTGATTACGGTCTTTATAATAAAACTAGAGGAAGCACGCGGCTACGACCGCACATTTCTTTAATTTACCCGCTTACACAATACAGTCTTTTGTACACTTTTCGAGTCACCAAAAGATAAGGTTTGCGCGCTCTCGTCTCTTGGGGGACGCGATAATATCGGGGAAGCAACACTTTATAAAACACGTCGCCGTGTTTTTATTTATTTTAATGTATTTAAAATTGCAACAGAGTTTGTTAAATTAAGGTTTTCCATATATTTGGATAAATGAATGTAATTTTGTCATTTTCTTGAATTATTTATCTATATTACTGATATGAATGAGACAAGTTTCAGTTAAGATTATGATCATAATATTTATCTTCTTACTTTTTTCTCAATGTGATACTTGAATATGCCAAACTCACTAGTGCCTTAAATTTTACCCTATATGAGAGAATGTCGTCTATCAGTTTTACGTTGTAAAGACTGATATTTGTTTGAGGGAAATATATTTATCTTTAAGATTTTCTAATCTGAAACCCAGTCCAAGAATTGGCTCAAGATCTGATGCAACTGCATGACCTTATTTTTATTTGCAGTACTTGTATGTAAACTAGCTTTTGGACACGCGATAGTGTTAGTCGTGTGTAAACTCTTACGCGCTCAAAACAGTAGATATTGGTATTGAAATACACTGGTTTGCGCAAATAGTTTCTTCTAACATAATATGTATGTATGTGTAATCAACTTATCACACTGATTGCCACAGATTACATATAACGTCTTAGCTCTACGTTATATAATACAAAGCGATGAACTGAACCAATTGAGTTGTAGAGATAATTTCAAGAATATTATACTAATCACTAGCGAATGCCCGTAGCTAAGCCGGCACATAGGTAGGAAGTTCGGGCAATCCCTTTTTAGTACCCCTACGGTCCCCAAGAAACATACATGCCAAATTTCAGCTTCTTGCGCCCAATAGTTTTGGCTATAGCGTGTCTTTCAGTCAGTCAGTAACGCAAGGATTTTACATATACAGATTAAAATGTATAGTTGATTATAGAAACTTTATATTGGGAGGCGACGGCAACGTAAACATTTACATAAATATTATCAGATCGAAGACGAGTAGAATTAAGAATAGGAACAATTTATCATGTATCGTGTCAAACGTGTGTATATAGTTACTATTCGATCTGCTAATATTTTAATTCTATCGGTGATAGACGACCCAGCAGCCCATATAACGGCAAGGGGGTTGTTCTAGGCTGTACTCTCTAAGCGTAACTAAAGCAATATCCATTGTAGAATTATGACGTAAAACTAAGATAATAAGGTTCGATGGTTGACTAACAAATAGTAATAACAAGTCAGTTGTCTTCTAAGAAAAAAAGAGAAGAAAAATTGTTTGTCGATAAGCTCTGCACACAAAAGTAAATAGATCTTTAGACTGCAAATACAACCTCACGACCATCGAAGCAACCTCATTTATAACACACGAAGCAATCCAAGCAGAACGCGTGCTCTCAACAAGGTGGAGTAGGTACCACGGAGGTGCTATACGATCATAATGTATTCACTACGTTGCGCGTAGCTACAAATTGAAACAATTGGATTCGTTCATGCCAGAAATATTACGTGGCATTGGCAACTTGACGGGAGACCGCGCTCTTTCTTGCAGTAAGAACGAAAGTTATGTAAGTTTCTGAATTCATATATTCAAACACGTGCCAATAAATCAATCACAATGAACTTCATGAAGAACAGGATTCTGTTTGACTTACATTAAATAATCTGAATAGACGTTTAGATACATATACCTACCTAAGGTCTACGTAGGTGCGTTCGTAATGCCTAATGTGCGGTGTTTATAAGAAGTAAAGAAAGGTTTATTCAATCAAAGATATCAATGATACTCAGATTTTCTAAATGTTTTCAAATAGAGAAACGAACTTTTTACTTATTTGGTCGACGTTTGTATGGAAAACCATCACAGCACTTGGCGCGAAACCTCCTTCGCCTATGAGAAGTCCATAGTCCACCACGCTGACCTCCAACGGGTTGGCAGACATCCAAATTCCTTTCGAAACATTATGGAGAAATCTCATACATGCAAGATTTTTCACTATGTTTTCTTTCAACGTTTGGCAAGCGATAAACAATTACAAAAATAAGTTCATAGGTGTTTAGGAATGTATGTAAAGTCTCCCGTAACAGACGCGGGGGCTGTGTAAAAATGGGTAAAATAAAAAATATCATGACCTAAAAAGTTACGCATACGGTAATGACCATGTCAACGACTAAAAAGTACGAGGTACGTTTTTCATAATAGAATTGTATGAGTATAACTTTTATTACGGGCAAACGTGACAGTAGATTAAGTGCCTACGTTTAACTTGAATATTTTATTCCTACTTCTTTCAGGCCACGTTTTAGGTGTAATGTAAGTATTATCTGACTTTGTTCAGTAATCTGTCTTGTACTTTTTATCCTATTGTGGTGTATAAATGGAGATCCAGTTTTCTGACCTAAGTAGATAGGTTACGAATACAAGTATAAATCATTGTAACTAGAAGTGGGACTGACCTGTTCATCTAGACTCTTGCTGTAGTCTATTGGTAAGTGATGCACACTGCTACGCCGCACGTTGGGCTGAAAAATCAAAATGTGGACTTCAAAAACAAGTCTCTTAGCCCCTCTAAGAGACTTGTTTTTGGATTCTACTAATGAAAACAATATTTTTTTATTCTTTGACTTTTTTTGATAAAGTACATACTTACCGATATAAAATTGTTTGAAGTTTGTATGAAACTAGTAGAAAATAAAAAAAAAGAAATCGATTTTTTTATACTACCACTGTTAACAAGTCAATACAACAAAACTGAAACAATAAAATATCCACGCCACCCATTACAGGTCACGACATATCTTTCTCGGAATTTTGACAAAATCAGGTAAACTAATAAATTTTTACAGATATATGACTAATGATGATTTTTTCAAGTGTAGCAAGTGGATTAGGCCTACTGGGGATACCACATTAAAAAAAACGCGCCTAATATTTAACCTCTCTGGGTGGTGTCGAATAAAAGATAAAAAAAAATATTACCGCCAAAACGCAAAAAAACGCAGTTCGCGATATAGTGCATAAAATAGCCAAAAAATATCTTCTATCATAAACTTTCATTGTTTTCTTAACATAGTTTAAGAATTACGAACAATTCTCATTTTATTGTTTCTTCCATACAAAAAATTCTTTAAAATTAAATAACTCAAAAAACACGCGTTTAATAAAAAAAATTGTATTTATAATTTTGAGTTGTATTTGATCATAGAATCCAAAAATGGAATTAGTTTATTTATATTCCACTTTAGTTTTTTCGAAATCCCTAAGTCCACTAGAGAACTTTTTCAGCCCACCGTACGCCGGTGGTCTTGGGTTCATTTTCCACCCTTGTTAAAATTATGGGATAGATTTGTGCTGTGTCTGGATATAATTTTTTTTTTATTTATAGACTCGCGACGCCTGTATTCCCGAAGGTGTAGGCAGAGGTGTAATATTACACCCACATTTCGCCAGGAATTTTTAGGTCCCACGTAATAGGGGGCGAGCCTATTGCCGTACCGGGCACATTACGAGACTTCGTGCTGCTACTGAGAATTTCCTAACGGAAAAACCCAATAACACTTTGCCCGACCCGGGAATCGAACCCGAGACTGGATATAATTTATCATGTTTATCTCTGTATGAACCACAAATTGATGTTAAAGTGGCAGGTTTCTAAGACTCTAGTTTCATTATTAAGGATATTGATCTACGTTACTTCAAAATTCATGTCATTAAAGATACTGCTAAAATCATCGTGTGGATTTGACAAATCTCTTCATAGTCTCGCTTCATTTTGATATTTAGTTAATAATGCAACAAATGTATTAAAACATTTAGGTACATAGGTATTAAATTAAAACATTTAGGTAGTTTAAATATCTGGTAGGTACTAACACTAGTAAATACACAATCAACTCTCGTATGGAATTCAACATTCAAACAATTGATTACGGTCTTTATAATAAAACTAGCGGAAGCACGCGGCTACGCCCGCACATTTCTTTAATTTACCCGCTTTTCCCAATCCCCTAACATACATGCCAAATTTCAGATTATTGCGTCAGGATCGTTTCGGCTGTAGCTTGTCTGTCAGTCAGTCAGTAACGCAAGCATTTTATATATACAGATTAAATATATGTACTAAACCGCATCACTAATAAAATAGACAAGAAATTCAATCACATTAGACACCTAACATCAAAATTCCATAAGGAATTAAACGTGACGAACACAATAGCACTAAGTGCTAAACTATAACCGACCGCTAGAAACATGACAAACCAAAAACGTAGGAAAAACCTTCCCTTCACAATTCCTTCATACAATGTCTACTTATTTGTGTATTACCACTTCAAAAAATGCCAGAATCCGGCACTCACCGGGGTTCTCGAGGGAACATAAAAGAGATAGGCGGGCTCTTTTTACTCCAGTTCGCGAAAACCTTTAGAAGTTCATAGCTATACAGTTTCAAGCCCTGATTTAGGTACGCTGGTATTACCTTCTTGAGTATTAGTGAGCACTTTTTGTAAATTAGGCGGCTGTTTGATGAAACTTGATTTACATTTTGTTGCGTTAACAGCACTCAAGTAGATGAGTGACATTTTCTTTAGCAAAAGATATTTTCTTGGAAATTTTTGTTAGGTAATTTATTCTATGTTTTAAATTCTATTTACGTTAATGGTTTTGAAACCTTTGTCGTTTTTTTATTCCATTATATTAAAAATATAATCTATAATATAAAAATTCGGTTCTTAATGTGCAAGACCGGTGGCAATCACAAAAAATCCTACTACTACAACTCAACGAAAATTCGTGTCGCGTAGTTCATAACAATTAGGCGCAAAAACAGTCCCTTTATTATTCATGCATCAGTTCTAAACTAAAACATTTACCCAGCGGCCTCGTGGTCAGCCAAGGCAAATAAAAACTCGAAACCGCTCGTTCACATTGCTGCACTTCGCAAACATATCCTTCGCTTATGAGTACTTATGCCTTAAACTTTAAACGAATTCCCAAATAGATGACGGTATTCCTATTTCGTTCCTTTCTTTGCCTTACTCTATTTCACAAAGTTACTTTCAGTTACAGAAAAACGTGAACGAGTGTTGCATTTTACGAGATCCGTCGGATCGCTACGAAAAATCGTTCATGTTTCGTTTAAACTTCAGCAATAAAAGCGACGGTCCACTTGCATTCAGAAAGGAAGTGGAAGTGGAAAAAGTGAAAAATAAAAAGTGGCATAACCGGAGTGTTCGACCGCAGCACGCAGACGAGTCAGAATTTAAATTAACCACTTCATATTCCGGTCTGTATGCGATGAAATATTTATACGGCCGCGCAGCGCTAACACATCGCCCCGCCATATTAAAATAACAACGCAATGTCTGACAATGGACCGTAACTTTTTTACCAAATTAGATTGTTATGGTTTTGGTTATATCAGCGCGTCGCAATTTTCTTATAAATTACGCGGCAAACTTTCAGCTATCTCGTTTCTAGCTTGACTCAATTATTTTCATTTTAAATAAAAAGCGTACGTTTTCAAGCTATTTAAAACAAAATAAACCAAACATTATTCCATCCATTTTCAATCATAGACTAGAATAATGTTTCGTGTCTATAAGTACACGTTTTTGTAAGTATCTGCAATTTCTTTACGTTTGTACCTCAATTTATCATGCTGAAAATTGTTTATCATATCGAACCAACTCTGTATTACTATTAGTAACACTTAGCACACAGCCAAACAAGTAATAGGAATTGACATAAGTACAGCAAAATATTAGGAAAAAATGTAAAAGACGATGATGAACGCGCTCTCATGATCATCATCATCTTAACGTTGTCCTTTGCTAACCGATTAAGAGTGCGTTTGCAGGTGAATGAGATGTGCTACTTCCTAAGCCGCTGAGCCATAGGTACGAGGATTCGTGCCAATATGAAGCGATGCACAGATGATGTGAGGAAAATCTGTCTTCTGCTTCCATTTCTTCATCGCAAATTGTTAAATTTAATTGAGTTTTCCCACACAATCATTACGTGTTCATCTCTAACAAAAGTAACAGACACCGTCTAATGACTGCTTGCATTTTTTTGCTGCCGTCTATCCCTAGCACACAATAGATACGACTGGCAATCATACATCGAATCCAAATCTTGAAATAAAACTCGCTCTCTGTTTTCGTATTGTTTCAAGAAAACAAAATTGCATTAAATTATTGTTAGGTGATTCTATTACGTCTTTCTGTCAAACGTAATGTTGATCGATTTGATGTCATAAGGACTCAACATATTAAACGTTTTTTTTAAACAGGCGACTTCCGCACTGCGACTTGTGTCGCTGGGGCCTTTATAAACACACAACCAACGGTCGAAATGAACACACAGACACAAAACAACAATAATGTATGTATCACACAAAGTGTTGTCTCGCGTAGGAATCGAACCCACTAAACTCGGCGCAGTGTCAACCGGCTAGGCTTTTGCTTAAACCACTACGCCAACCCTGCAGTCAAACTAGACCTGTCGCCTACCTCAATAAAATGTAATGCAATTAAACGACTAATAATTTAACTAACTGTTTTACGTGTAATATACTTTCCATCAGGTTCGCCAATAAATGTTTATACCTATGTACAAAGATCTGTCCTTAAAACTATGCTCAAAAAGCCATTTAGATACGCCACGCAAGATCTTTATAACGATTGTAAGGTACTTAACGTGCGCCAATTATTTATATTAAAATCATGCATATATCTACATCCAATAGTTGTGAAATCTGTAACGTATCCAAAATTTCTAAAACGACGGGTATTTCGAATTGATGTACCTTCAGTCAAGACGACGTTCGCAAGACGCTTTAGTCCCTTTATAGAGCGCTACTTATATAATAAAGTAGTAAGCTACAGCGACATTAAACGTTGCTCGACTACGGAAGCAAAGCTCAAAATCATGAGGTGGTTACTATCATTGTCATATGATGCAACTGAAAGACTTTTGGTTCATCTGTGCTGATATTTATATAATATATAAACACCACATATATGTATATAAATATATATATAAGCATATTAATATATATGAATTATAATATACACACACACACAAATACGTACTCATATAAATTAGTTACATATATATATTCATGGCGTATAAAGTATTTATTGTAGGTAATATTAGTGTCGTACTTAATCCCTAAACACTTATTATAAATAAGATAGTAATTTCACCGAAGCTTATTTATTTTTGTATCCTTTTTCTCAATTTTATTTTTGTCTAACGAGTAAATCCTTTAGTTACCATAAAATTTTGTTTTTGTATAATATGAAATGTTATTCAAAAATGTAAAATGTGCTATTGAATTAATCGTAATGTCGACCGAGCTACATTTATAATAAACTGGGAATTGTGAACCGCAACAGGCACCCATAGGACAGGCTTTGCCTAGTGTGGGGCCGATGGATATAAACAAATTGTATTGCTCTTTTGGTAATAAATTATTTTTATTTTTTTTATTTTATTTGGTACATGACAGAGGTACCTAATATTTATAGGCAGCGATAGCTTAGTGGAGATAAGAACCTCGGGTTGCGTCTGGGGTAACGCTAGGAGGATGATGATGACTTAGGTAATATTGTTGCACCGGAAACAAACAATTTGTTAAAAATCGTAACCGTGAGTGGGTTCGCTAATAGTATAAGACAACACTAAAATATTTATAAGTAAAATCGACCTAAACAATTTGTGACGGATGCCAGGAATCGAACCTTAGCTGGTTCGCCACAGTGCGCTGGTGGTGTGTAACTGTAGAGTGTTCCCACGACGACTGTGTTCTATGTGTGCGTGGACTGTATGGCTTCTAACTATAGGGCTTCAGAAATGAAACATCTGCATACGTGGGTGGTTACATACGTTTACTGACGTTTACTCAGTCACAGTGATGGTGGTTGGGACTAGGGATGGTGATCTGAAATCGATTAATCGAAAAATCGATTCTTCGGAACAAATTAATCGAATTTGAAATCGATATGTTTTAAGTAATTAAAAACTCGCGAGCAATGCCGTAATATTATATATTTTTTTACATTAACAGAAAAATCTAATGTCAATTTTCAAGGGTAAAATATCGATTCACTGAATCGATTCATTACAATATATCGATTTAAAAACTCGATTAATTGTTTTTTTTTAAACAATACGAAAACAGAGAGCGAGTTTTATTTCAAGAGTTGGATTCGATGTATGATTGCCAGTCGTATATATTGTGTGCTAGGGATAGACGGCAGCAAAAAAATGCAAGCAGTCATTAGACGGTGTCTGTTACTTTTGTTAGAGATGAACACGTACTGATTGTGTGGGAAAACTCAATTAAATTTAACAATTTGTGATGAAGAAATGGAAGCAGAAGACACAGATTTTCCTCACATCATCTGCGCATCGCTTCATACTGGCATGAATCCTCGTATAGCTCAGCGGCTTAGGAAGTAGCACATCTCATTCACCTGCAAACGCGCTCTTAATCGGTTAGCAAAGGACAACGTTAAGATGATGATGATCATGAGAGCGCGGTTCATCATCGTCTTTTACTTTTTTTTCCTAATATTTCGCTGTACTTATGTCAATTCCTATTACTTGTTTGGCTGTGTGCTAAGTGTTACTAATAGTAATACAGAGTTGGTTCAATATGATAAACAATTTTCAGCATGATAATTGAGGTACAAACGTAAACAAATTGTAGATACTTCCAAAAACGTGAACTTAAAGACACCAAACGAACTGTACCTATATTTATGTACACTATTCAAGTCTATGGTTGAAAATGGCTGGAATAATTTTTGGTTTATTTTGCTTTAAACAGCTTGAAAACGTACGCTTTTTATTGAAAATGAAAATAATTGAGTCAAGCTAGAAACGAGATAGCTGAAAGATTGCCGCGTAATTTATAAGAAAATTGTGACGCGCTGATATAACCAAAACAATAACAATCTAATTTGGTAAAAAAGTTACGGTCCATTGTCAGACATTGCGTTGTTATTTTAATATGGCGGGGCGATGTGTTAGCGCTGCGCGGCCGTATAAATATTTCATCGCATACAGACCGGAATATGAAGTGGTTAATTTAAATTCTGACTCGTCTGCGTGCTGCGGTCGAACACTCCGGTTATGCCACTTTTTATTTTTCACTTTTTCTACTCCCACTTCCTTTCTGAATGCAAGCGGAGCGTCGCTTTTATTGCTGACGTTTGAACGAAACATGAACGATTTTTCGTAGCGATCCGACGGATCTAGTAAAAATGCAACACTCGCTCACGTTTTTCTGTAACTGAAAGTAACTTTGTGAAATGGAGTAAGGCAAAGAAAGGAACGAAAAAGGAATACCGTCATCTATTTGGCAATTCGTTTAAAGTTTCAGGCATAAGTACTCATAAGCGAAGGGGCATGTTTGCGAAGTGCAGCAATGTGAACGAGCGGTTTCGAGTTTTTATTTACCTTGGCTGACCACGAGACCGCTGGGTAAATGTTTTAGTTTAGAACTGACGCATAAGTAATAAAGGGTCTGTTTTTGCGCCTAATTGTTATGAACTATGCGTCACAAATTTTCGTTGAGTAGTGATAGGATTTTTTTTGTAATTTCCACCGGTCTTGCACATTAAGAACCGAATTTTATTTACTAACTAGCTGACCCAGCGAACTTCGTAACAGTCGATTCTTTAATTTTTTTTTAATTTTAAAATTTTTCCTCTCCGTAAGAACCATCCTCGTACTTCAAGGAATATTAAAAAAAAAGAATAAGTGAAATCGGTTCAGCTGCTCTCGAGATTTGCGCATAGCAACACATTCAGCGACTCATTTTATATTGTTATATATTATATTTTTTATATAATGGAATGCAAGAAACGACAAAGATTTCAAAACGTAAATAGAATTGAAAGCATACAAGAAATTACCTAACAAAAATTTCCAAGAAAATATATTTTGCTAAAGAAAATGTCACTCATATACTTGAGTGCTGTTAACGCAACAAAATGTAAATCAAGTTTCATCAAACAGCCGCCTAATTTACAAAAAGTGCTCAGTAATACTCAAAAAGGTAATACCAGCGTACCTAAATCAGGGCTTGAAAATGTATAGCTATGAACTTCTAAAGGTTTTTGCGAACTGGAGTAAAAAGAGCCCGCCTACCTCTTTTATGTTCCCTCGAGATCCCCGGTGAGTGCCCACCTCAAAATATTCAAGAATTCTGGCGTTTTTTGAAGTGGTAATACACAAATAAGTAGACATTGTATGAAGGAATTGTGAAGGGAAGGTTTTTCCTACGTTTTGGTTTGTCATGTTTCTAGCGGTCGGTCGGTGAGTTAAGCACTTAGTGTTATTTTGTTTGTCACGTTTATTTCGTTGTGGAACTTTGATGTTAGGTTTCTAATGTGATTGAATTTCTTGTCTATGTTATTAGTGATTCGGCTTGGTACATATATTTAATCTGTATACAGGTTGTAAAAAGACCCTTAACGAAAACTGAAACCCCATATTGAACCAATCATTACGAACATTTTTTGCTTCAGCATCATACCTGGGAAATTACTGGTTCAGAAGATATTGAGGCTCAAAGTTACTATGGAATTTTTGTAATGAGGTACAAAATCGATGCATTTACCCCGTCAACCTGTTCTATAGTTGTCCTATGCACCCATGAATTAGTAGGTATTTTGAAAATTTCACGCGCGCATTTTTAATAGCTTGAAAAAAGTGAATACTAAAAAAGAAGTCTTTTCCCAGGTTTTATTTTTGCTTTGTATGACTTGGCATGTCCAAAACGAGTAGTCTTCGGCTTGGTGATGGGTCTTGTGACAACCTGTATATAAAATCCTTGCGTTACTGACTGACTGACTGACTGACAGACAAGCTACAGCCAAAACGATTAGACGCAATAATCTGAAATTTGAAATTGCATGTATGTTCTTTGTGGACCGTTGGGACGCACTAAGAAGGAATTGCCTAAAAATACCTAGGGGATTGGGCAAAGCGGGTAAATTATAAAAAATGTGCGGGCGTAGCCGCGTGTTTCCTCTAGTTTTATTATAAATACCGTAATCAATTGTTTGAATGTTGAATTCCATACGAGAGTTGATTGTGTATTTACTAGTGTTAGTATCAGATATTTAAACTACCTAAGTATCTATGTACCGAAATGTTTTTATACATTTATTGCATTATAAATTATGATGTCAAAATGAAGCGGGGCTATGAAGAGATTTGTCAAATCCGCACTGTGATTTTAGCAGTATCCTTAATAACATGAATTTTGAAGTAACGTAGATCGATATCCTTAATTATGAAACTAGAGTCTTAGAAACCTGCCACTTTAACATCAATTTGTGGATCACACAAAGATAAAGATGATAAATTATATCCAGGCACAGCATCAATCCTACAAATTTATCAAGGGTGGAAAATGTTCCCAAGACTACCGGCGTAGCAGTGGGCATCACTTACCAATAGACTACAGCAAGAGTCTAGATGAACAGGTCAGTTTCACTTCTAGTTACAGTGATTTATACTTTTATTCGTAGCCTATCTACTTAGGTCAGAAACCTGGATCTCCATTTACATACCACAGTAGGATAAAAAGTACAAGACAGCTGAACAAAGTCAGATAATACTTACATTACACCTAAAACGTGGCTTGAAAGAAGTAGAAATAAAATATTCAAGTTAAACATACATACATACATACATATACCCACGCCTTTTTCCCGTAGGGGTAGGTAGAGACAACAGAACGCCACTTGCTTCAAATAAAATATTCAAGTTAAACGTAAGCACTTAATCTACTGTCACGTTTGCCCGTAATAAAAGTTATACTCATACAATTCTATTATGAAAAACGTACCTCGTACTTTTTAGTCGCTGACTTGGTCATTACCGTATACGTAACTTTTTAGGTCATGTCATTATTTATTATACCCATTTTTACACAGTCCCCGCACAAGGAATGATCCTGTGTTACGGGAGAGTTAACATACATTCCTAAACACCAATGTACTTATTTTTGTAATTGTTTATTAAGTATCGCTTGCCAAACGGTGAAAGAAAACATAGTGAAAAAACTTGCATATGAGATTTCTCCATAATGTTTCGAAAGCAATGTGCCTTCCTTACCCAAAATTGTTCTTCCTGATGAGTTGTAATCCGAATGTTCACTCTTCCTAAAATTGTTCATCCTAAAGTTTTCATTCATACTATTTGTAGTGCAACCGGTGATGTTCATAACACTCATGTTTCCGAAAATTGTAATTAATAATATCATTAATGTAAATGTTTTTTTATCATAACGTTTTTGTCTCTAATCATAATTACTATAATATTTTCACTCATACTCAGAAAGAAACATCTGAGATAATTATGCCTAAAAAAACCAACTGTTTAGAATTATTAAAGGTCGTTTCACTGATATTTGTCTTAAATTAATGAAATTGGGGGGCAATTGGGGCACTATGAAAAAAATACTTAGAAAAATTTCGCGACCAATTTTGAGGTAGCGCTCGCCGGCCGCTGCCGCGGCACCGCTCGGTTCGCTCGCTCGGCTCGCGCGTAGTTGGTCACAGTTCTAGCCTAACCTAACCTATGGATCCCTTCGACATCGTTTTTACGACAAACGGTTAGTCGGAGACAAAAAACACCAAGAAACTTTTAGCCTTATATTTAGGTGTTTTATACGATATGATCGAGAAAATAAACGATTTGCAAAAATAACACTATTTTGGCTAAATGTTTTAAAGTCAGGAGATATATAGCGCCCTCCTAGGCTACACTCCAACCGAAATTCATAAAACACGACTCATTTACGGTTATGTTTATGGCCTGGGAGTTTATACCGTAGTTTTAACCGTACCTAAACCAATAACTATAGGACCGATTCGGTTCTGGCCTGGCACTTCACCGGCCGCTGCCGCGGCACGCTCGCTTCACTCGCTCGGCTCGTGCGTTGTAGTCACAGTTCTAACCTAACCTAAACCAATAATTATAGGACCGATTCGGTTCTGGCACTTCGCCGGCCGCTGCCACGGCACGCTCGCTTCGCTCCCTCGGCTAATTAAAGTTACGCAAAATTAATGTATATAATACTGATTATCTTAATATATAAAATCCTTGCGTTACTGACTGACTGACAGACACGCTACAGCCGAAACTATTGGGCGCAGGAAGCTGAAATTTGGCATGTATGTTCCTTGGAGACCGTAGTGGTGCACTAAGAAGGGATTTCCCGAAATTCCCACGGGATCGGCCAAATCGGGTAAATTAAAAAAAATATGCAGGCGTAGCTGCTGGCGTCCTCTAGTTATGAATAAAAAGAAATCTAAACAAAAACGAACAGTCATATACTGTGAATAATAGTGTAAAAGATGGTTATGTTGAGAAAATATAGAAAAACAAATAAAAGTATAATAGATGTTTATTGCTACTGACATTGTGAAGTTGAATGCTTCAGAATTATGAACATTAGATACAGAGCAGTTAGGAATTGTGATTGTTAGGATGAAAAATGTTAGGAAGAACATTTTCGGATTTCCAATTATCGGAGTTGAAAATGTAGGTGAACTTTGGCGCACCCTAAAAACTACGGAAAAGAAATATCGAAAACAATTCAACAAAAGAACAAATCATATTTCTCAACTGTTGGCGTCTTTTTCTGTTTTATCAAAACACTAGAAGACGCCAGCAGCTACGCCTGCATTTTTTTTAAATTTACCCGTTTTAGCCGATCCCGTGGGAATTTCGGGAAATCCCTTCTTAGTGCACCCCTACGATCCCCAAGGAACATACATGCCAAATTTCAGCTTCCGGCGCCCAATAATTTCGGCTGTAGCGTGTCTGTCAGTCAGTCAGTAACGCAAGGATTTTATATACAGGGTGTAAAAAGACCCTTAACGAAAACTGAAACCACATATTGTACCAATCATTACGAACATTTTTTGCTTCGGCATCATACCTGGGAAATTACTGGTTCAGGAGATATTGAGGCTCAAAGTTACTATGGAAGTTTTGTAATTAGGTACAAAATCGATGCATTTACCCCGCTAACCTGTTCTATAGATGTCCTATGCACCCAAAGATCAGTAGGTATTTCGAAAATTACACGCGCGCATTTTTTATAGCGGCTTGAAAAAAGTGAAAACTAAAAAAAAAATGTCGTTTCCCAAGTTTTATTTTTGGTTAGTATGACAAGGCATGATGTCCAAAACGCGTAGACTTCGGCTTGGTGATGGGTCTTGTGACATCCTGTATTAAGATATCGAGAAAGCAATACACTTATCAGGCACAACAACAGCATTAACAATATGATGCCACGAAAACTGCTTATGATTTGGCACTTCGTTGTAAAAAGTATGTATACCTATACAAAAGATACGTGATTTTCTGCTTTTAAACTCGTAAAACCAAAAGTAAACAAGGTACTGTAGCTTACTTGAATATTCTATCCGAGGATTACACATTTTAACCCCCTAGTGGAGATCTAATCCACAATACTCAAAGTTTTGAGTTCAGTGAGGTACCTAGTGAAAGTACTTACATAAAATGTAAAAAAAAAATCGCGGGATCATAGATTTTGGTCCAAATAGTCACAAAAATGGTTTAAATATATCTCCTGACATAATTCAGGTACTCAACAAGATAGCCAAATACCTAAAATTGTAATAAAATCTTATTATAATAATAACGGTTGTATTTTGAGAGTAACAACAATTATTATATAATAATTGTTGTTACTTTCTTATTTGGTCAGCCACATTTATGTTTTGTATAATAGTACCGTCGGCGCGCCGTCTTCTAAGTTACATAGATTAGGATTTCATGACATTCAATAGGAGCTCAGTTTGAAGCAGACATCTTTATACTCCGATTACCGGTTTTTGCTATCAAAGCTGGTGCAGGCAAGTAGAAGGCATTTGCTTGCGGCGAGTAACTGGTATTATTTATTCTCCCTACTTATTCATGAGTTCCAAATATACTTATAAGATGAATTGAAATTTTGCGAGACTAATATGTAATACAATACGAGAGACTGCTGAAAGCTACATGCGATGGGGCTTTTATTTATTTATTTATTTAATCACACATGACAGAATCTAGTACATTTGTGGCAAACATATATAAGCAATAGTATTATAAACTTAACTAGGTTCCTAAATATGCGTATACATCATGATCTGTAAAAATAGGAGAGTGAAAAATTATAATAATAAAAATAAAGAAATAAACTTATTGTGTAACATACGTTATGTTTATGTGACAAGTGTCAGTAGTCATTCAGACATAATATGTTGAACATCGTTTTTTAAAGTTAAGAATTTATTATTAAATATATCCAATTTGAAACTGTGTTTAGGTAGCAAGTCATTATATAGTCGACACATCCTTACAACGGGGTTATAAAATGACGTATTATTCAGGTGCACATTTAAAATGAAACTTTTTGAATGGGGATGTCGCGACCTAAACTTAGTATTAAAGTTAATAAGAGACACTAAAGTTGGACAGTCTATCGCACCGTGAATAATTTTGTGAAGATACAAAAGATCAGTACTTTTGCGGCGAGACTCGAGGGAAAGTATCTTATAATTATTTAACCTATCTCTATAGCAGTGTAAATCTTAGTGACGCTCATATCTGTAGCATAATATCCTGAGACATTTTTTTTTAACTCTTTCAATTCTATTAATGTAAGCAGCGTAAAAAGGCGACCAAATAGGTGAGTTGTACTCCAGGATAGTGCGAACCAAAGTAATAAAAAGGTAAACGAGACTACAAGGATGTTTAAAGTCCTTTGTAAATCTAAGTATAAATCCAAGTAAACTGATGCTTTCATTAATAATGTAGTCATACTGTGCGTGAAATGTTAACTTTTCGTCAAACATAACCCTAAGATCCTTAACAACATGCCTCCTGTCGAGGTAGAAGCCATCTTAATTATAATTAAAAAGTATTTTTGTACTTTACAAGCAAACGATATCACACAACATTTATTCAAGTTTAGATGCATGTAGTTGAGCTGACACCACTGATGAATAATTTGAAGATCCTGCTGAAGACTTAAGGCGTCATTAGTACTATTAACCACGCAATATATCTTCAGATCGTCAGCGTATAACAGACATGGGTTTCTCAATCTCGCTATCAAGTCATTTATAAATATTATGAAGAACAATGGACCTAAATGGGAACCTTGAGGCACCCCCGAAGTGGCAGTGACTGGTGATGAAACATTACCTTTGACCGATACCAACTGACTTCTTCTACTTAAGTAGGACTCAACCCAACGAAGCAAATTACCATGGATGCCGTAGTGTGAGAGCTTGGCGCAAAGCAGCGAATGGTTTACCTTATCGAATGCTTTGGAGAAGTCAGTGTAGATAGTATCGACTTTCTGCCTTTTTCCGAAAGCACAGTATAAATAATTTTTATAAAGCAAAAGGTCTATTTTTCATGAAACCGTGCTGATTAGGCGAGATTGATGATCTAAGATGATAGTACAGTGAGTCGTACACAGCTGATTCAAAGAGTTTAGCCATGCAGGACAAAATACTAATGGGCCTATAATTTTCACAGAAAGATTTGTCACCGGTTTTGTGAATTGAAACTATATGTGCAACTTTCCATATGGTAGGAAACACACCCGAGTGAAGAGAATTAGCAAATATGATTGATAAAGGCTCACACAACTCATCTTTTTTTTTTTTTTAGATTTATTTAATATTTGAAAAACATCTCAAAACTAATTACAAATTGAAAAACATCTTAAAACTCGCCAAACGCAATTGCTTAACGGCGAGATGCGCTCTTAAACATTTTACTAAACCTACCTTACAAAACTAATAGTTAGGGTTATAAATTATGTTTAAGCCAAGTATATATATTATGTAAATAACAAAAAACTTAAATTAAACTAAAATTATAAAATATGTAAAACATTTAACAAAATCTTTATAAACTTATATACTTATCCACTTTAAAAACTTATAACTGCAAAAGGACGTCTTTCATTTTTTTCTTTAGGTTACTAAAACTAATTTGAGGAACTTCTCTTAATAAATCTAAACTATTAAAAATAGAGGGTATAATATACTTGTCTGTTCGTTGGCCATAATAATTTGTTACTTTTGGCTTCTTAAGTTTATGTTCCCTAGCTCTTTTAGTGTTATATTTGTTTTCGACAACATGTTTGTACTCTTCATTAAGGTAATATTCTAAGCCTATCAAGTATTGAACCTTTTTTTCTATGGGCAGTATTTTACATAAAGGAAACAATTTTTCGTAATCTTTATTGCACATATTTTTATCTTGCTTACTTACTAAGTATTTCATCAGTCTTATTTGGATGCTTTTGATGTCTTTTAAGTACGTAATAAAAGTTCGTCCGTATACAATCAGCCCATAGCTAATCAGTGAGTCTGCAAGGGCATAGTATACAATTCTTAGTGTATCTATGTTTAACACTCTCTTAAGCTGGTAGAACTTGCCCAATACAGATCTCAATCTAGCGCACACGTCAGATACATGCATAGACCAATTGAAGTTCTTATCTATCCTTAATCCTAAATATTTAAAGTTATCAACATATTGCAAAGCAGAACAAATACAATTCAATTTGTTATCGTGTAGGCATTCGTATGTGTGTCCTATTATGGTAAGATTATTAGTATTTGTGTTTTTTTTGTTCTCTTGTTGTATGGAGAATGTAGATGCATGCATTTCGTTTTGTTAAAATTGAGTATGATACCATTATCATGCGCCCATTTCGTTATATTTTCAAAATCTGACTGTATATTTGTTTGTACCTGTGATATATCTTTAGAGGCATAAAGGACACACATATCGTCTGCGTACATGAACACGCTACAGTTAGCTACTACATTTGATACACTGTTCACATGCATAATATACCCTACCGGCCCAAATATTGAGCCGGTTGGCACGCCTAAGCTCACAACGGCGTCTTCCCCGGTCACTCCACCTACAACAGTACGTATCTTTCTATTTACCAGATAGTTTCTAAACCATTTATTGGTGGGGCCGCGTATGCCACATTCATCCATGGCCTGCAATAGTATACTATGGTCCAGAGTGTCGAACGCTTTTTTATAATCAATAAAAAGTGCTATCAGCTGTTTCCCCGAGTCCAAGCTTTCATTAACGTAGTCTACAAAGTTCGTCAAAGCAGTGATAGTGCTCTTGCTCCTTCTAAAACCGTATTGGGTGTCAGTGAGTATACTATTTGTCTCAAGAAATTTGCTAATTTGTCCAACAACAATTTTTTCGACGATTTTGTCTATCACTGATAATATGGCTATTGGCCTATAGTTAACATATCCCAGATGGTTGCCGGACTTATAAATCGGGCGTATTACGGCGCTTTTTAGCTGGTCTGGGTATACGCAGTTCTTTAGGCACATGTTGATAAAGTTAGCCAATATAGGACTAATTTGTTTTCGCAAGTATTTAATATCATCTACTCGTATGCCATCCAAGCCAGGTGATTTTCTGCTAGATAACATATTAATTACTGTTTCTACATCGGACGGATTTACTGGACAAAATCTAAAGCTCACGTCACATGGGCGCACGTATTTCTCCCGGTCTAAAAAATTTATACTACATATATGCTTAATGTTTTGTATTTCCTGAGTAAAAGTTTGAGTAAAATTGGTACATATATTCCTAATATTTTCTGTTTTACCTAAGTGGTTCATAATAACACTGTCTAAACTAGTTTTTTGTCGGCCCAACCACAAATTGATATTTTCCCATATCTTTCTAAAATCCCCCTTACATTGAATTATTTCTGATTGTCTATATTTATTTTTAGCCTCATTTATCATTTTATTTACCTTATTCCTAAATTTAGTGTATTCTAAACGTTTGTTCATATTTTTAGGTTCTGCTTTCCATACTCTAAACAAATGATTTCTGCGCAATAACATTACATATAAATTTTGATCTATCCATGGCTCCCTTTTTCTTTTACCCTGCTGCTTACGTACAGTTATAGTACTGTCCTGATAAATCCGTTCGAAAATTTCACATAATGAATTAAATAATATAATAGGACATGACAATACATACAGTTGAGTCCAGTCGTATTCCATAAACTTTTGTCTTAGTATTTTATCACTAATAACTTTTCGCACACCGCTTTTGTTATTCGACATTAAACTATCCAAATAATGTTCATTATTATTACTCAATTCCAAGGACACACCAACTGCATAGTGATCGGACACCTGCGTTTCAAGGACGAATGACGTCACTCCGCACTCGCTGCGTCCCGCTCGCACCCACACGTGATCCAAGCACGATGTCTCGCTCCTTCCGTCCGCTATCGCTTCGCGCGTTGATTCCGTACTCGGTATAACAGACTGCAGGCCATATTCACACAGGGTGTTTTTGTAGTGTGTTGTCGTTGGATTTGTCACGCCGTTTAATGTGTTTATATTCGTATCGCCGATCACAATAATGTTTTCTGTTCCGGGGATACTTTTTATGATTGTCTCCAATTCGTGTATGAATATAACTTTGTTTTTCTGCGGTGGTCTGTACAAAGCAATTATATGCGTTTTACTCTTCTGCCCAGTTGTTAGCTGTCCATGAAGGGTTTCTAAAGATCCAGTGTTCATTCTTTGAGCCTCGAAGGTGAGCTTATCCTTTGCATATATTAATATGCCCCCTCCCCTAGTTGTTTCTCTGGTTAATATATGTGTTTTGTGTCCTTGTATTTGGTAGAAGTCAATTTCATCCTTTTTAGTATTTATTTCACTTAATATCAGAATGTCTATTATGTAGTAACTTTCTTCTAATAGTATGAGTATTTCATTAAAATGTTTCCTTAGTGATCGCATATTAAGGTGCATTATGTGTGTATATCTATTCATTTCTAGTAAATCTTTACGTAATGTTTTCACGTCGTGGTATCTTTTGTATGTGACTTCATTGAAAAAATCGTCTTGTATGCAATCGAATTTTATAACAAAAATTCACCTAGTGTGTACTGATCGTGCCAGCTGCACCTGCATTACTCGGAATTTTGTAATTCGTGGAATCCGTTCAAATCATTCTCCGATTTTATATTATAAATTCGTTTCTCCTCGCTATTTTTTTTAACTAAAATATTGCCATTTTGAACCCAGATATATTGATAGCCTTTTGGTTTCAATTTATTTCTCACTGTCCATAAGAGTTGGCGTTTGAACTTTGGTAGGGCTTCGTTTATAAATATTTGGTCGTTGTTGCCATTGCGGTACACTTTACTGTTAGTTATCTTCTTATTTTTCTTCGCAAGCATCCAAGTTTTTCGTGCGCTTTTTTTTTTTAGCATTTCAAGGTGGCAATTACAACTTTAGGCCTGATATCGTCAGGTTTTTGTTGTCCTACCCTCACTGCGTCCTCGATATCATCTGGGTCCACGTTCAGTATTTGTGCTATGCCTTGAACAACAGATTTAATATTTTCATTATCGTGTACCTCCAACCCGTGTATTTCAATTTCCTTTTCTTTATCCTTAAGCTCTAACTCTTGTACTCTTTCTTCCAGCGCCTTGTTACATTTGTCTAAGTAAATGTTTCTCTGTTCTAACGCTTTGATCCTCTTTTGAGACTCTTCCTTGTATTCTACAAGAGATTGGTACATCTCCGCATAGAACTCGACACTGTTAGTCAGATCACTTAGCTTTTTCTCTACGCTATACAATACTTCTAATTTTTTATTGACTTCCATCAAAATCTTTTCACCTGATGCTTCTGTTGGATTTAATGTTAATTGCGGTGATGATGTAGGGCTATTCTTCAATTTCTGGCATTCATCACATATTGATGTTTGCAAGAATTGCTTGTAGTTTTGCACACATTTTTTGTGATAATGTGCTTCACACGCACCTTTGCACTTCACAACATCATCTTTAGTGATGGATAAGAATAATTTGCACTTCTTACACTGAACCATTATTATACTTCTATCTAATATATCTCAGTAAGTAGGTTAGTACAGCGCGGTAGTGTTTAACACGACCATCCGCGGAGCGCGCGCGCAGGTGACTGGTGGATCTCTACACATTTTAATAAAAGATGGTGGAATTCCATCAGGTCCAGCACCCTTGTTGCTATCTAAATGACAAATCTTACTGTAGACGTCGTATGTAGTTATGTTTATTGAGTACAGTGTTCTAATAAAATTACTGCCAGAAAATAAAGATAAATAATCTGCAGGGACTGGTGGGTCATAAACCGAACTAAAATAATCAGAAAATAAATTGCATGTGCCTACCAGACTTGAAGAAGTTTGGTTACCGTACTTCATGGTTAATGGAATATCATTTGTGCACTTCTTGGTGTTGATATATCGCCAAAAAGATTTGATATCATACTTCAAAGCTGTTTCTGTGCATGCAACAAATGATTTGTAGTCCTCATTCATGAGTCGTTTACATCTTGTACGAAGCATGCTGAAAGTATCATACGAGTACTTGCGTGGATTTTTGTATCTACGATAAAGTTTGTGATGTTTATGTTTTTCTCTTAAGCATTGTTTTAAAGCCGATGAAAACCACAGCGGATAAATATGGGTGACGTCCTTTATCATGGGAGTATGCTGTATAATTATTTTATTGAGTATTTCATAAAAAGTGTTAACTGTGGCATTAACGTCCTGGTCTTTTAAAACTACTTGCCAATCTACAGATTTAAGCTGTTCCTTGATGCTTTCATAATTACATTTACGAAAATTAAGTCGTTTACGTCTACATGATTTTAAGGACCCAGGTTTATTTAAATTAGAACAGTCTATTATAAGAGAGGGATGGTGATCATCCAGGCGGCTTAAGGGTTCGGCTCCATATATCCGTATGGTACAGATAAAACTAGATCCAAATAGCGATTGCTTTTATTGGGAATGCTATTAAACTGACTCAATCCACATAAATTCAGAGTCTCAACAAGTAGACTGGATTTTTGGTCTAATGGTTGTCCTGGATTAAGCCAATACGAGTAAGTTACAGAGACCCAATTAATGCCAGGAGTGTTAACGTCACCGATCATTAGAAACTCACTATGATTAGAATTTGTCATGATAACGTTTTGACAGTTGTTGTGAAGCGTGTTGACGAGATGTATAGGGAGATCTGGCGGGAGGTAACAAATGCACAGATTGATTATTTTACTAACGGTAGCGTCAGATGGAACAAAGGATAACCTAAGATCTTCAACTATCGACTCCCATGAGTGCTGGCGAAATATGTTAATATGATTTTTCACTGCTACTAACACACCGCCGCCTTCAGACTTTTTAATAGATGTGTCACATCTATCTCTGCGAAATACATTGTATCTGCTGTCAAAAAGTTCTGAGTTAAAAACACTTGGATTCAAATTGGTTTCTGTTAAACATATTATGTCATAATTGCAGTTAAGAACACCTAAATAAAAATCAATAATCTTGGATCTAATACGGTTTACATTCTGATAGTAAATTAACATAAATTAGCGAAAACAAAACCAAATATGTTAACTAAATATTGCCAAGAACAAACTTAGCTTTATAATTATTTTAACTTATTTAACGTGTCTAGGTTTTTGATATAAATATGATCCGTTCCGCTTTACGTACATTAAATACGGCCGTACTTTACCCAAACAAACTTATAATTAAGCTCCTTAGCCCTCTGCCTAGTCGCAGCATGGAGCGCTTTACAATCTGGCGACAAATGTTCAGATATGAAAATTTTAGTTGCGTTACCAGTTAGTCCCAGGTGGCTGCCGTTTAAGTATTCATTATTTAAGGTTTTTCTAAATCGGTGACAGGCAGAAAGAACATGATCCCGTAGAGAATAATTAGAAACCGAGATCAAAATATTGCGGGGCCGTTCAGAAGCTTGATTCGATTTGGCCACTCTTCTACAAGATATAATGTTATTATCTAACATTTCAATACCAATAGTTTTGCAAAGATTCTTAAATAATGTTTGTATGTTTTCGTTTCTATTCTCCGGTACTGCTTGTAGTTCAAGGTTTTGACTGTGTGATAGTTTTTCTAGACCAGAGATGCGGCTAGTTAGCGCATTTATTTCATTGCGCAGGATACGATTCTCATTTTCTAATTCAGTAATGGAATTAGTCTTGCAAGCTAGATCTCGCTGATCGCCGCAAATATGATCCGTAGTCTTGGTGAAGTCGTCTTTAAGAGTTTGAAAGGCAGATGCAACTTCGGCTTGGACGAGCTTATGGAGATCCTCCAAGACGATAGCTCGCAGTTTGGTCATTAGCTGACTGAGCGAAGTTTCGAGCTTTGCGTCTCATAACATACCAATATTTTCCATGGTTACTTTGTTTGATTTGTTGTTTGATCGGTATGTTGACATATTATTTGGCGGAGTATGCAAATCAGACGACATATTTGTAGAGTCCTCTGCCTGTGAGGCAGCAGCTAGGCGCATCGATGATTTAATTGACTTACCGCGCTGAGTCACGTTCTCGCAAACAGAATTATTCATAGCAAATTAATATTATAAGTTGGTGTTTATATAATGAGCACAAATAACTATTTACAAGGAAAAATATAAATTATTAAAATTTATGAGAAAAAACACACATCCTACTTTGACAGTTGACATGACGCCTTTGAATAAAACATGTTCAGTGTACTATCACGGTGCAGTGTTAAATGTCGTATCGGGATTCATATCATTCATAGGTAGTTCATACATACATAGACTCACGCCTGTTTCCCGGAGGGATAGGCATAGACTACGGAACGCCATTTGCAACGATCCTGACATACCTCTCTTGCTTCATTCACTCCCATCAAGTTTCTCATGCATGCTCTTCATAGGTAATGATTCTGATATACTCTAAGAAACGTCAATTGATAAAAAATAATATATAACATTTAATAATAGCCTATTGTCCGTGAGAATAGTACATTCTATCAAAATACTGACTACAATATATAAACGAGCTTAAATTTTTATAACACTAACAACCAATCATTTGTCAGTTTGAAACTAGGTCAGTGGGGAATAAAAATGGACAAGCATCGCATCCTCCACTCCAATGCAGAATACCTACCCAAATCACGCAGTACGTATGTCCATATAAAACGTATAGAGCACTTAGACTATCGAAATTTGCATGTTGTTCGTTCTTAACGATTAGAGAGTACGTTTGCTCAATAATTAAGTGTCGATTTTCCCGACGTAGACCGTGATTTGTGGGATCCACAGAGCTATGCCGAGTCATTATGAAGGATTTCTATGCTTTTAAAACCGGCATTCTATGCTGCAGACTATATAAGATGATTTATAAGTTAATTTTTAGTTTCGATAGGTATAGTTGAAAACCTTATTACGTTCGTTAACTGACGGGGTTATTCACTTAAAAACAGATGGTTTTGTGATTACCGCAACATAAAAATCTATAGATATGTGAAAATTGTGGCGAAAAGAAATTAAATGACTAAAATATCAAATAAGGAAGGCCAGTTTTATGTTAGCAGTAGGTCCCTTGATTGAAATGAAGTAAGTACACTACTTATGAATTACGTAATCATAGTTCCAGTATTACCTGATAATTTAAAGATTAAAGTAAGAACATTTTAAAGTATGAACGCCTGAGGGTGGAGATTACTGAGACGTCCATAATAATTCTTATCACTACATAGTAAAAAACAAAGTCTGTCTTCCGTCTGTCTGTCCCTATGTATGCTTAAATTTTAAAAACTACGCAACGGATTTTAATGCGGTTTTTTTAATAGATACAATGATTGAAGAGGAAGGTTTATATGTATAATTGACGCGGGCGAACTGGGCGAAGCCGCTGGCGACGTCTAGTAACTAATAAAAGCCAAAATTACATGTCAGGTGAATTGCTAACTGCAACTCATCCTCATCATTGTAGCGATGTCGCATGTACGCAAGACGTTCGCCTGTATGCCCGAGGTTCGCTGTCTAGACTAACTCGATCTGACAGAATGTTTGCGTTTTAACAAAGCGTCTGACTTGCACAACCAAGAGGCCAGTATAGAACATTGTCAGGAAATTTCCTCTCACTTCGCTAATCTACAAGGAAGTGTCTTCATAAGTGTTCTGCATCTAGTGTCCGTATGCAGATGATACAGGTAATTTTTTCTTTAGCACCCTTATAAATCGCCAGAAATATGCAAAACGCATGTTTAACTAACTTAAATCAAAATCTTATTAACTTTGAACGCTGAATAGTCAAAATTGATTAAATTTTGCGAACGTAAACCTCAAACACCTTCTAATAATTTTTACTTATACATGCACTTGAAACTGATAAGAATATCACGTAAAATTTTACAAATATGTTTTTTTTTAATGTAGAGGCACAAAAACGTCAATACAGATCTAAATTGTAATGCCCAACGTATTGGGTGACCCCAAAAACAGCAGTCGTTATGGACATTTGTTGACATTCACAGTACAATCCACGTACGTACGTAGCACTGTGTATTAAAAACACATTGTTAGCATAACAGCTGTGAGCAGTTGATGAAAGCAAACACTCCGGCGCGGCAGCCGACATAATCCGATTTCCAATTATTATTATACAAACGACCCAAGCCAGGGGATATATTGGATAACTAATACATATGCCTGTATCTACGTATGGTAAAACAACGAGGGTTAGCTTTACAGCCTTTTATTTTGTATCCCAGACCTACAAAGAAATAGACCGCTGAAATATTATACTTTCGTACGTTTGAGAACTTAGCTCGCGTGGTTCAAGAAATGTGAGACTTTAAACACGCCGTACCTACTGTCTAGATCATATTTGTCTCATAACGGTTATTTTTGCTTTTTGAAGCAATCGATTTTAATAGCCTAGTTTAATGAAATGTAGGCATCTATGATTCAGAATCCCTTACTAAATTCACTACTATATTCACTGACTATTTATAGACCATACTTGTCACATATGGATAGGTATTATCAGAGAGGTTGGACTAGTAATAGTGACCGCATTAAAATAGCAACCTTACCCAATATATGCACTTCACTCTGACTTATGATTTTTTTCTCATGTAAGAGAAAGACAAATACACAAATGTCATTTCGAATCTTCGAACATTCTTCGAAATTGTCGTAAATATTAACTAGACTAGTGATGTGCTTACTCAAAATGAATTTCGATAAAATATCGATAATGTTTGCAATAAATCCTTAGATTTGGTTTACTCAGAATGCTTATCGAATGTTGATAAATCCTCAGATAAAGTAAAATATGTTAATAAATACAGCTTATATTTAAACACTAGTAAATAAGTTACGATAAAAAATATATTTTTAAATTACCTTTTTAAGGTGAATAAAGCAATTGATATACCTACATAATATCACTAATAATCACTACCTATATGCAATGATAGGGTCAATGACGAGATCATTACCACGTAATGGTTTTCGAATACAAAACCACGTTACGTATTTCAGACTTTTGGAAGTTATATGCTTATTATTTAGCAAATTATCACGATCGTCAAGTGTTTGTCTAAAATTTTCCAAACTAAATTAGGCCTTCTGAAATTGAAGAGAGGCACGATCCCAGTATGCTCGGTTACATAATTATATTAAATCACCAATCGAGAGCAGGCTGCAGTAATAAGTGAGTTAACTAATAGGTACGTAGATCAGAAATAACATTTAACTTCAGGGTCAATTTAAAATAAAATATTTCACACATAATGAATCACATTTATTTAATGTAAAAAAGAAAAAGTCTCTGACAATGTCATTGGCTTAGTTAGAAAAAAAAACTCAAATCTTTACAAAATCATATTATATATACAGGTCAAATTAATTACACCCTTATAGATACGCCTAGATCTAAAATAAGTGAGAAATAAAATAATTTAAAAGAATTAAACCAGGAGCCCGCATGGTGAGTAAGAAAGAAAATAAAATTGTGTGCGTACTCTAACTGGCACCGAACTCAAAAAGTGTTGTTGTTAAAAATATTCATTTTTCTGCTGCCTAGTGCGAGCATCTTTAGATGTTGGTAAAGGCTCTTGGCGATTAGTCCATTTACTGACACAACTATCGGCACAATGATCGCCGAGTTCACATCTCACATATCGACAATCTCATGAGCTGGGATCAAATATTTGATCTCCTTCTCTTTTTCTGCTCTTACGAGATTGCTGTCATGCGATGTGGTTATAACGTCTATCAATGCTAATCGCTCTGCTTGGTCGATCACTACAATATCAAGCTTATTGGCTACAATAAACCTGTCTGTAATGATAGACCTTTCCCAGGACAATAACGTACGACCATTTTTTCGAGAACTGAGAACAAATATTTTAAGGGTTCACAGCAGTCTACTTGTCATTTGCATGACGACAGGTTTATCTTGGCTACGATTATATAATCATGATAATGACTCACACGATAAGCATTATGGTAATTTATCGTTTTTTGGCAATCTGTCGCCACTGCAAAAAAGTAGTCAATGACTACTCAGTACTTAGTACAGTTAATAGTATTAACTAATAAAACACACTATTCACACCACTAGAACAACACTAAACACTTCCGACTTATTTCCTTTGCTTCTTGTTGATCGCTTCGATATTCAATTGTAACTGTGTCCGTTCCGTTTGCTCGTGCTCTATTTATACTGGCCGGATAACATCACTAGCGCACTCTAGATGCTTCTACAAAACTGTCGAAATAATCTCGAACAGTCGATTACTCGATACAGCAACGCCATCTAGTACAGAGTAGCTGGATTACCTTTAAACCACCGATACATTCAATCTCTTCTAGTACCCCCATTCGTCGATAGATGGCGTAACAGTATCGTCCTACATGTGAAGTCTTGCATTTAATTACTCAAGATTTAAACTTAGTTGTTAGCAGCAGATGGTTTTATTTGAACTTTTATAAACACGAAAGTTTGTGATGATCGATGAAAACACTTTTCTTAAGATATATAATTATATTCAAGTATACTTATTTTATAGTATATTGTATAGCTTCTACATCACAATAGTGCAAAGGCTACCTTTTTTTGCAATAACTGTCACCCACATCGGCGAATACGTAGGCCGAAGCTAGTCTGTAAAATAAAAGTATCGATAAAGTTATAACGTCACTATGTTTATGCGTCACATTTTTATACGAATAAATCAAAATGTCTATGAACGAAGTATCAAAGTTTCAAATGAAGTTCTATTTAATTTTGACGGGTAATGGGGCCCACACCGGAGCCCAGTCCCAGACCTTTGAGTGATGGGATTCCTCCGTCTATTTACATAATATATATAGTCTAAGGGTATTATTTTCTAGATACAGAGAGAATAAAGTAATTTGAATAGAGCGTAGAATTTAAATACACCTTTTTCCTAACCATAAAGGGTTTACTACTCAGCCTTCTTGGTTTCGGTTCTAATGAGTAAGCTCAACCCTCGTATATAAACCTACCACCTTCTGACTGCCTATCACCTTCTTCTGCTAACTACTTTCCATAAGCTTGAATGTATAGTGTTTTCATTGCACAAAGAAAATCCTGAATGGAAGACAAAATATTAAAATCATAATGTAAACTACGAAATAAACCAAAAATAGACAATTTATATATCAGTTTTACATTCACAAGACACGTTTAACTCTGAAAAGTGCATCGCCATAATATTTCTATGAATAGAATTATGTTAATTTAATTTTCATGTTTAGCATTTGAAGTTACGAACATTGTAGTCGCATCACAGAGGAACTTCATGGAAGCATAAGTTTTACATTTCATTCTGAACCCGATGCCTTCAAGTCTTCCATACATTATTACCCGCGCTTAATTTAAACGTCCTTTGTATAGAACAGTGCCGTCAATATTTATTTATTCATCAAAGAGCACACTGATGAAATATTTTGCCTTTGCTTGTGCTTTAATTTATAAGAGAATAGTTTATTTACATTTAAGGGTAAAATGGATTAGATTATTTCTAAGTAGCTGCTGTAAATGTTATGTATTTAGTGTTCAATATTTATAAACAACTACATGAGCCCGCGGTTACAACCGCGTTATTTAAAGATACTGCTCCGCTCCCGTGGCTCCTACGGTCAATAAATGGGCTATGTAACACTGAAAGAATATTTCAAATTGGACAAGTAGTTCCTGAGATTAGCGCGTTCAAGCAAACAAATAAACAAACAAACTTTACAGATTTATATATTAGTATTGGAAGTATTAGATTTATGTATTAGGCTGCCACATAAATAAACGCGTCTCGTCTCTGAGTCCCCTAATGTTTGACTCATGTTATACATAGAGAATTCTCTATGATCATAACATAATTAATGATGAGTGCATAATTCCTTAAGCGTAATTGTGCATGCAATAATATATTTTTATTCCTTCCTAGACCTTTCCTTTTCAGTAGAAGCATAAACCCATTGAGAGTTTAATCCCACCCAACAGTCACACGAAAGCATTTAAAACATTAAATGACTGATACAAGATAATAGTAGAGAAGAGCCAACACACCGTGTCATAAACATATCGTCATACAGTCGACTAGTCCAAACAAAGCATCATCTCTACCGCTGAGACAAACAAATGCACAGTACATTTAGACCGCACATGTGCATTAATAATGCTTCTAACACAGCATTTTATTTACGAGTGAATGTGGACACTGAAACACTCTGTTCAATGGTAGGGAAATCAGTCGTGTCCACCCATCGATCCGCGCAATCAATGGCTTGGAATATCGTATCAGTATTGTACCATTTCCACTTACAAATCTATGCATGCTGTTCGATTGCTTCATTTCGTTGGTGTGCCGTATATTAGGCAGCGGATTTGTGGTGGAATAGATATTCTGTATAACCGATACACAGATGAATGGTCAAACGTACGCATCGTACACAGTTACCGGTAGTTCGGTATCTGATAGTTATGTTACACAAAGTACGATTCGTCTGGTATATAAATGTGATTTGACGCACAATGCATACTTTAAATTGTACGTAACTTTGATGGCTAACATTCAAAATGTGCCATATTGTGCATTGCCTTAAAAAAATAAGAGTTGCTTACGTTTATCTCGCAATGACCTAAGAATTTTCATGGTTCACCTTATAGTAAAGATTTGCTAATATTTTACCTTTATATTTTAACACGCCTTTTAGGGTGCATTTCCACCAGAGATATGTTATGCTATATTCAATTATGATATTTGTTTGACCATTTAGGTACAGAGCTTAGCATCAATCAGTAAACAATAAATAGTTTCCTACCTTAGTTTTACCCTCCTGCGAGGAGGGTAAAACTAACTCACAGCTGCAGTGTAACAGTGCCCTAATACTTTGATTAAAGTAGATCCTTGCTGGTTTCAGCAAGTATATACGACGTCGACGACGACCATCGAAGGAATAAGTACATAGTAGTAATATCGATGCTTAGTTTACTGTGCGAGAGCGTCAGCGACCTGAAAAATTATTGAACCTTCTGAAATCCATCATATCTCTCCTTCCCTGTCCTTATCTCACGGTAGGCGGCAAATATGTTGTGTCAGCATATACACAAAACAATTTAAAAACATTATTATAAAAGTTTACTCACTCGACATTTAAATAAATGTGCTAACAGATACTTCATAATTTATTATTATGATGCATTTGGTACCTTTTGTTTTGGTGTCGGGTTGGAAAATCTTCATGGAGTCCCTTCGCCCTGGGGGGGAAGGACGAAGGGAACTGTCAGACTCTTACTGACTAAAAACCAACCCGTGCTCCTCATGTAGTACCCATGTGTCGGAGGGTAGGGTTTCACCGAAGCATTCCTCGGTACCCCCCGACGGGTATTACCCCGCCAGATGGTCAGGCGGGCCCCGAACGAAACCCCCTTGGCGGCAGATGAAGGTGTTGGGCTCCGCCGCCAAAACACCCAGCGGCCGCAGAGGATAGGGAGGACGGCAACGCAATACCGCATCTCCTCTTCCTCTGCGAATTTACGAGGAATTTACGATTTATTGGCGCGAGTTTACGATTTATTGGCGCCAGTAAATGTAAAAAGCGTTCACGTTTGTTGATATCTCGTCAAAATGATGCAATGTTTCGTTCTTTAATGCGACCTCTTCCTTATTGTGATTTACATTTTGTTATCATACTATGATATCTTTTATACAAAGGTCGAGTAAAATGTGAATTCTATGTAACTACTCTTTACGAATAATAAGTTATTTTTCTCCTTTGTTTTGTTATTGTACTTATTATGAATGAAGATATTTTCTTTAAATTTTGTAAACGAATTATTATTTTTTTGTATTCCTTCAACTTGCTTTATGTATAATTTAAACGTATATAAATATACATTTTTACTATTTTCATTCCGCATTCTCAAGACACTTGAAAACTTATTCATGACATGTAGAACCGCCGGCTTTTCACTCCTTCTGTGACGTATAGGTTCCCACCTTCCAGTGAAAATTTGAAATACATTTCCGTACATTTTTAAACATTCCGTATTATAGGATTTCGTTAACATTTCTTAGTTTGGGTTTTGGTGGATACCATGCCAGTCAGTTACTCATGTTTACAACTAATCGGTCTACAGCGGTACTAGGTCAATAGCCTATATTCTCAAAAGGTCGCATGTTCAAACTCCCTTCACTACATGACTTATATTAATTACAACCTAACAAAAGATTATTTATGTAATAATTAATTTTACGATAGAAGCGGCGATAGCCCAGTGGGACAGCCGAGACGATGATCTCGGGATCGATCCCCAGGTACCCCGGGCATACACCTCTGACTTTTCTAAGTTATGTGTGTGTTAAATATGTTAATTATAGCTCGCTTAATAATGTACCAGGTTGATGGCTATAGGCTCGCCCCCTATTACATTGGGACTGAAACATAACTGGTGAAAAGTGGGCGTGTAATACACCTCTGCCAACCCCTTCGGGGATAACAGGCGTGAAGATAAGTTATGTTAAAATTTTTTCTATTTTTTTATATTTTGGAAAGTATTTTACTAAACAATGCCTGCAGCTATGACCGCACTTTTTGCTCGATCCTGTGGGAATTTCGGGCAACCTTTCTTAGTGCATCCCTACGGTTTCCAAGAAACATATTTATGCCAAACAGCTTCTTGTGTCCAATAACTCATAATACATTTTATGTGCAGAGATTAACATGAAACCTTAAAATAGATTTTAATCTTGGCTAAAACATCTCTAAACACAATTTAAATCAAAACAGGGAACATCTTTACGTATATTTTAATATCGCTTAGAGAGTAATCTCGTTTCTAATTCAATGCTAAACCAGTAGATAGAGTAAAAAAGTTATGAACCACCTTTGATCTCGTAACTACCGCTTGATTAACTACTAACATAAAACTCGTACAATACGTAGCTATTTCTTAATAAAATATTGCTCGATTTCCCTTGTGACGTCATAACATGGCGTTCATTGAAATAAACGCTAAGCACTCTTTGTGAGTACGATGCGGTAAGCTAGGCCTAATTAATGAATGTAGACAATTTTTTTTTTGGACTTTTATTCCTTTTATCTCGCGAGTTTCTTGCTGGACTGGTGATTGAAATTGAGAGTAGATATCGGTACTTTGTTAGATTATTATAATTATGAATATATTATTTTGATCAATGTAATATATCCTATATAGCCGTAGGTTGAAAAAGTACTTGGTCGAGTCAACGCGTATATTCATCGATAGCCTTGCCAACGCGTAATAGGGCTGCTTAGCAACAATCTGTTATGCATCATTGCAATACGCAGGAGCAACACTACAAGACTAAGCTATTAGGTACACAGTGAAAGCTCTTTCGGATATCTATGCAGAGTACTAATGCCCACCTTTGCGCATTATCTCCATAGTTAGCAGCTACTATGTCCCACATAATACTTAGCATATTGACGTCAAAAAGTTCTAGTAATTGTTAGGAAGTGTTCTGATAATGAAACGTCTCGCATTTTATCACACAAATGCAATACGAACTACCTATATAAAATATTTTTCCAAACGCTATAAAATAAATATAGTTACGTCAGATGTCGACAGTATTTGATTAGTCATTTCTAGATACGGGTCGGTAGGTTCCATTAGCTAGGTTGACAGAAATATGTTTTTCTTTCATTGATTAGTTTAATTAGGTGATAAAGCAACCCGCAAAATATATTAATGAGTCCTGTAGAGCTTACAACTAAACTCAGTAGACAACAATCTGCTTGAATTTCAAAAAAGTTAATAATTGACGATAAAACTCGACTAATATTTAAATCATTATTTAGTTTAGAGTAGTAAAATTCGCACATAAGTAGGTATTTTCTTTCTCAATCACCTGTGCATAACTTAAGTCAGAAGTGACCTAACAATACCAGAACATACAATACCAAGTACCTTTTGTATTGAGTCTAAACATCGCGATGTTCTTAAGAATGCCAATTTATGAGCTCATGCGGTCCACTTAATGCTGGGAGGACATATTTTCTGCAAGATTACAAGCAGGGTGAAACAATGACCTAAGTACTGCAGCTTATTTTTTTTGTTTCATAATAATGATGCCATGAATGCATATATAACTAGCTATTTTGGTCGTAATAGGAAATTATGGAGTGGTTATTAGATATTTGTTATTTTAATATAGCTACAATCTAAAATCGTGAAATCTTACGTAGGTTATAGAATCACGACTGAACATAATACAAATATCATCAAGCATAGCAACTTAGCTTAGGTAGTTAGAAAGATTATAAACGCAAAAAACTATCTGTGTACTAGCTAGTATAAGTAGGAACAGAAATACAAAAACGAAATTAAACTCATTACTTATGAAAGCTTACATTTGTAAGCTGACTGAAAAAAACTTAATTCCTTTGGCCCTCCATTTCGTCCAATTACTTGAGCTTATTCAAACTTAAGCTGAAACGTACTAAATTATTTGAGAACGTTTTATTATTTTATTCTCACCGCTACTGCGGCCCTCCTTCCTTAAAACAATACCGATGATTAAGTACAAAGTGTCCTAACTACACAGCCGGTAGTCCCACTCCCAACAGTGTCCTATCCTCACGGAATTATTCGCGCGCCCTTTTTAAATGTGCTTTTAGCCACCTCTTCTGTAACGCGATGTCGTTAACGCAAATTGTAATAGCCGCCACCAAAAATATTAAAATTTATTACACTTTGTGAATTCGAAAATTCTAAACGATGAAAGTTGCGCAATTAAGGACGAATTATTTTAAAAATAATTATTTATTTACGCTGTGCAACAATCAGGTCATGCTTGTAACTGATATTCCTTTATTATATTATACATAAGGCTTAATTATGTATTAATTGTGAACAAAACTCATTCATTGTAAGCAGCTGCTTACGAATTAATAAAGACACGTACAACTAAAGTTATAATTATAGATAGAGAGCAAAGCCGAGTCTCGGATGGATCCCAGCGGATTATGCAGGAATTTAGCAGATTAAACCTTCATTACTGTTGTTCTGTAACTTGCCAGGAATGCCGGCCGGGCTCAAAGCAAAATTTATACGGCTCCATCTAGATTCCGTGATCAAAACATTGGAATACCCGCATAATTTGCTGAATACGAGTGTTTTATGTAAATACACCGTGATGCCGTATCACCTCGCACCACGTGGAGAGCGTCGTAATATTTAAAATGAAAAAATCACCTCCGACGCACTGGAAGAAGCCACAGATATCTGTGAATGTCGTGTTTGTAATTTACAAATATAATTTTTTTTGTTTGTAAATAAGTATCATACGTAAGCCTTCATACATCTTCGCGAGAGTACCTTTATCGTATTTGCTTAAGAGCCTCCTTATAAATATTTGAAGAGGGAAATAGGAGCACACATAAAGCAGTAGTTATATTTGTTTCTTTATTTAAGAACACAATTGAAAATTCATTTCGAAAGACCAATCAAAATCATGTGCGCAAAGACTGAATCCTAAACAAACAGTCTAAATCCCCGTGTAATATATCTTTATGATCGGTTTTAAATCCGATCAAAGTTTTAAGGTATTTGGAATCTTTATTTGCTTTCGAAGCGAGCATGTGAGTATCTGCGCTAATGGTGGGGGTAAATGAAATGCTGAAAAATGGAGCAATTTCAGCGCTCAGCGGAAGATCAGACATCGGTAATACTCAGCTATCTGCACGGAGCCGAACACTGCGGGTACTGTATAAGTAGTTTGAATCAAGTGGATTTTTTATACAAGTGCAGGATTATTCATTCGATTCGTTTGCGTAATACGATCAAAGATAGAATTAGAACTCAGTTAGACACGAAAATTAAACTATGTTATTAATGCTACACATTTGACTCGACAAATCACCAATATTTAAAAGGTAGAATTTAGTCGAAGATATTAATCACTATATAGTATAAAACAAAGTCAGTCTTCTGTCTGTCTGTCCCTATGTATGATTAAATCTGAAAAACTACGCAAAGGATTTTGATGCGGTTTTTTTTAATAGATATAATGATTCAAGCGTAAAGTTGTAAAGGCCCAGGTCGGTATTGGCTAGCCATTGTTCCGCCCGGTCGCTGAAAGCTTTACATCATAGCCACGTCCGTTGAAAAGGTACGTTTAACCTGTAAATTGCACTGACCACAGTACTATAGGCTATTAAAACTTTCTGGCTGTAAGCTAACGCGTAGAATATTAAACGCGAATGTGACGCAGCCTGAATATTTACTGAATTTTACTGACTTTATTGTTGGCTGTTATTTTGAAAAACTGTATAGTGTGTTGCCAACGGTTTATTTGCGTCACTCGCAAGCGAAGAATTCGAGCTAGGCCGCTGTGGATGGGACACAGAAATAACTTCAAACGAAACGACATCGTCTTGGATAAAATTCTTGCACATTAAATGATTTTTATTGCTCACTAACTTTACTTGTTTAATTAAGAATTTGCAGTAAATTCACATTGACCTTTAGAAATAGTAAGAAGGTATAAAAATAGAAGCGTTTCCTTCTAAAAGTGTTCATATTGGTTATTGTTTGTTAATTTCCTTCTGAAGTGTAAACTTAACATCTTTACTAAGTATATTCGCATTAAACTTTAAAAAAAAGTCCGAACATAATCACTCAGTCCTTTTATCTTACAGTTTCTTTTAATATTCACTGAAACATGATCAGACGTAGGTACTGTTTAGACACTACATATAGGTAACTCTTCTTCGTGGCTCATACTAAGTGATGTTCCTGGGTGCTACACCGCGCGATGGCCTTTTGTAACGCAATTTTCGTGTCCGACATTTATCGTTAGTATTAATTTATTTATTCATAAACTTACGCCTGTATCCCCGAAGGGGTAGGCAGTGGTGTAATATTACATCCACGAATTTTTAGGTTCCACGTAATAGGGGGCGGGCCTATTGCCGTTACACACACGGCACATCACCAGACTCCATGCTGCTAGTGAGAATTTGGAAAAAGCCAGTAACACTTTGCCCGACCCAGGAATCGAACCAGGGACCTCCGATAAGCAGTCGCATACGCTATCCACTGGACCACGGAGGCAGTCGTTATCGTCAGTAGTCAACATAAATACTTTTTGCTACTTATTAGGTCACCACTAAAGCGTCTACGCAATGCAAGCACAATACATCATCCTTTTGCAGTCCACTGTTGGACACAGACCTCTCCTAATTTGAGTATAAGGTTAAGTAAGGTTTAATGTCAAGGTTTTCTTCTCTTCGCTACGTGTATTTTTCTTTACCGCCTCACACTACACCCACGGGAATAAAAAATGGTAGCGACACTTTTTATTCTTAATCCGTCACTACACGTACAAGTGCAAACACAGCCTTATATTATGATGATTAATTAATTGAATACTCGATAGCTAATTAAATATTATGTTGATCCTGTTTGTTAATTAAATCATGATTGTGGTAATGCCTACACCACGACACTTCATTGTGGTCAAATACAAATGTACTCGTATATCCTGCCGGTTGATACGTAAAAGATTCATGATCGATTATAACTTGCGTTATTTATATATACAGTTAACTATTTTTGGATATCATTTTGCAATTCGTGATGGCTTAGGTACCTACTAACGCGAAAGTGTTTTCTAGAAGTAATCTAGAATAATTTTAATTGATTTTCGTCTCAGATAATAGGAGGCCCGTATTATATATTGGTTTAAAATGTTTAAATGGTCGCCTTGCCGTTAGGACTGCGTTGAGTAGTGTGCGGTCGATACCCACAGAAGACAATATTTTCTGACTTCAAAGAACTGCTACTACTAACTAAAAAATCTTCACTTGAAAATCAATAATATGGTTATTAATATACCGAAAAAACTCCTGTTCAATTGATAATTTCGCTAACGGATATACCCTGTATTACATATCTACTCGCTACATTTATAAAACAAGGATAGAAATCATAAATACAGTCATACCAAAATAAAAACTATAGCGTGGTATGGAACGCCACCGGATGCGCACGCTAAGCTGCGCGCGCATAGTTTCCGGGCGGGGCCGTGAGCGGTGGCGGAGTTGTTGCGCGTCCGCCATTTTTCCCGCCAGTCGTTGGATACGCGTCGCGCGGGCGGGATGCCCAAACTAGTTGCGCTCGCGTTGTGTACCTATCCTCCATGTACTCACATAATATTCACCGATATTGTTCTAACTCTGTAACTTGTCGATTGTTAGTTTTGCACAGTGTACCTAACACGAGTGTTTGTACACGTTCGTTTATTAAACGTGTTTGCCGGACTCTGCCGTTTTACTGAACAGCCACAGAAGGCCTACCCCTACGCTATAACTGGCTGCCCAACGTGCAAGGATAGTGTGTTGTTCTCGGGTAAACGTCGTGCAAGAAAATGCCGCAAACACGGTCGCAACAACAACAAGAACAAGATTCGTCGAGTTTGAGCAATGATGGCGGCGGTCCATCCGCAATGAATATTACAATGTCACAGGAAACTCTTGCGAGCTTTATTACAATGATTCAACAAGCTCAAAGTGAGTTCTGTCAACAACTTCTGCAAGAAGTACGGTCATCTACGCCGCAGCCGCAAAATGTCTCGTCATTCACAATGGGTGTGGCCGGGAATTTCGCAAAGTGTTCAACTAAATATGGCGCTAGTGCGGAAGAATCTGTTGAAAATTTCATTGATGCAATAGTTACGTATAAGGAATGTGTCAATATGTCAGAAGAAAATGCTCTTCGCGGTCTGTCTATGTTGCTGGAGGGGCCCGCAGCAGTTTGGTGGCAGGGGGTGAAGCGCTCTACGGGAACGTGAGCGGAGGCGCTGGTAAAAATTCGTTCGGCGTTTGGAGAGCATGACCCGCCCCACCGGATTTACAGGAAGTTATTTGCTCTTAGTCAGGAAGACGAGCACACCGATTTATTTATCGCCAAGGTGAGAGCCCTATTTGCAAAGTTACCTAAAGAAGATCTCTCTGAAAAAGTACAACTTGACATGGCTTTCGGTCTCTTAAGTCCTAGAATACGGAAGCGTGTAAATAGAGAGGACGTCCAGAGCTTAGACGGACTACTTAAAAAGTGCCGCAGCATTGAGGATTCCTTGAGGGAAACGCCGCGAGTTGCTAGCGAGTCGCGGCCGCAGCTCCAGTCGTCGTTACCGGAGAAGCGCGCGACGTCGTCGCAGCGCCACGGGTCGCCGAGGTCATCAACCGCCGGTGCCGGCGCAGTAGCTCCCGCGGAACTCGTCTCTCGTGCCGTCTTAAAAAGCCCTAAGAAGTTTTGTGCTTATTGTAAACGTACGGGACACCTTATAGCTAAATGTGAAAAATTAAAGCGTAATAGTGGCGATAAAGTGAGTGAAAAAGTCGATAATGATAATAGTGTTCAAAGTTCTAAATCAGAAATAAAGTGTTACGGTTGTGGTGCCCCGAACATTATAAAAGCGAAGTGTAAAAACTGTTCTCCGTGCCAACAGGCATTTTCTGCATTTTATTCTGTCAACAACGCGTTGCATGAACGCGAGTTGCATACGGCGAGTACGTTGCGTGAGCCACAGCGGGGCGCAGCAGGCGGCGTCGGCGACGCGAAGTTCGCGCGCTCTCGGAAGCGGCGCGGCCGCCGGGCGATCGCAGTTCCCGTTGCTACGCAACCGTCAATCGTTAACCATCCAATGCTCGCGTTGAGTCAAGGTAACCCTGCTACTGCAGCAGGGCTTTTTAAAGACTGTTATTTTGTGGACAATAATCTTTGTGTTCGTAATATTAATATGTGTACTTGTGTATCTAGTTTTAATGATTGCAATCGTAATTGTAATAGTTGTGAGTTTTTAGATAATTTTAAAAATAATGCACCTTTTCGTCGACCTTTGTTAAGTTTATGCATTCTGGGGAATTATGGTACCGCGCTCGATGATTCTGCAGCTAAAAGCTGTATCGCTGGTCACACGCTATACGCTCTCCTACTCAGGTTAGGACACCCGTTAGTGCCGTCAACACAAATTGTTAAGTTAGCGGATGGTGTTTGTAGGGAGATGAATGTACTTACCACCGAGGTAGAGGTGACACTCCAACATAAAACTAGAGCCATACAATTTTTAATATTTGCGGAATCTAATAATAACGAAAGTTTGTTAGGTATAGATTTTCTTACCATGTTCAATCTCGTCTTCGATTTCGGTGGTAGCAGGTGGCACTTTGCTGAAAATAGTGAGGAAAAATTTAATTTGCAGTATGAAGGCGTGTCACCTGTGCCTGTGTCTTCCTGTGCAGCGCTTGATGTACTGCGGGATGATGAGGCGACTTTGCTTAATAGTGATCAGTGTCAAGTATTGGCTCACCTTCTCGTCGAACATGAGGACATCTTTCAGCCAGGGGGAGACACGACTCCTTTCGCCGAGCATATTATTGACACCGGCGACCACCCTCCGATCGCCGTTCCGCCCTATAGGTTGACGCCTGCTAAGAAAGAAGTTATGCGTGCGGAGCTGGACAAGATGTTGATGGACGGGATTGTTGAGGAGTGCGAGTCCGCATGGGGCTCCCCTGCGCTTCTTGTTCCAAAGGCAACTGGTAAAGTACGCTTTTGTGTTGACTATAGAAAGCTTAACGTGGTAACGAAGACCGATGTGTATCCGATGCCTTTGATAGACGAGCTAGTTCAGTCAACTAAAAAGAATTGTTTTATGAGTACAATTGATATGCACAGCGGGTTCTGGCAGGTGAAACTACGTGAACAGGATAAGGATAAGACAGCTTTCCTTACGCCCTTTGGTTCGTTTCGCTTCAATGGTATGCCGTTTGGCCTTAAAAACGCGCCGTCTACCTTTCAACGGCTTCTTGAGAGACTCCGTTCAGGCGCGTCTCTTAAGGATGTAACGTTGCTAGCGTATCAAGACGATTTATTAGTTCTATCTGAGGGTAGCTTCGAAAAGCATATCTCAGATCTGCGCGCTGTTTTCGCTAGGTTGCGTTTATTTAAACTGCGTGCGAATAGGGACAAGTGTGTTTTTGCACGTGATAAAGTAAAGTACCTAGGGCACGTGATCACACAGGCCGGTGTGTCGCCGGATGAAGACAAAGTTCGTGCAGTATTAAATATGTGTCCGCCATCATCGCTTCGTCATTTAAGAACATTTTTACAGAGGTGTTCGTGGTTTAGAAAATTTATTCCCAGTTTTTCTGCTGTCGCTGAGCCGTTAACACGCTTGCTCAAAAAGAATCAGCCATGGTCTTGGGGTCCAGACCAGGCTCGTGCCTTCGAGGAGCTTAAGGTTCGTCTTTCCTCGGCACCGATTCTTACTCAACCTGACTATAGCAAACCATTTGTGTTAAGGACGGATGCTAGCAGTTATGCACTAGGTGCTGTTTTATTGCAGGGTGAAGGTAAAGATGAGTGCCCAATTGAATACGCTAGCCGTCTGCTCGTTCCAGCTGAACGGAATTACAGCACAACAGAGCGGGAGGCTCTCCCTGTCGTGTGGGCTGTCGAACGTTTTAGGTGTTATATCGAAGGCCATGAGGTGATCGTAGGAAGTCACCATCAGCCATTGAAGTGGCTCCTTACCCTTAAATCGTTGTCAGGAAGGCTCGTTCGATGGGCTCTTAAACTGCAATGCTTCAACATTCAGTTTCAGTATACGCCTGGCAAGGCGAATGTCATTGCTGATAAACTCAGTCGACCAAACTGTAACGAAGAAGATAAGGATCAGTGTGGAGTGTGCTCCGTCGTCGTCGACTTACCTGCTCGTAGTCCAAACGATCTCCGACGTGCGCAGCTCGATGACGTGGAACTAAAAAAGATCATTAGTGACCTAGAGAATACGTCCGATGCTGAGTCCATTAACGCTAAACGTTGGTCTGAAAGAGGTTATTTTTTGCAGCAAGGCGTTTTGTTTAGGTATAATCCAGACATAGATAGTGAAGAGCCGCAACTGGTGGTGCCGGTTTCTCTACGGTCTGAGATTTTAAAGGAATGTCATGACTCCGATATAGCTGGTCATCACGGAGTTGATCGAACGTACAGTAAGGTTGCACAAAAGTTTTACTTCCCAGGTATGCGCAGGGCTATTGTTGACTACGTCAAAAGCTGCGCCACCTGCCAGCGTTATAAAGCTTCAAACCAAAAGCAGTCTGGTCTCCTTCAGGCCCCTGTCCTTAACCAAAGAGGAGAAGCGTTGGCAATTGACCTGTTTGGTCCGCTTCCTCAAGGACAGAGTGAGGAAAAGTGGATATTTTTAGTGGAAGATATGGCAACTCGTTGGGTAGAACTTTACGCATTGAAAGAGGCAACTTCGAAAGTATGTGCTCGTACGTTGGTCGAAGACTATTTCCTGCGTTATGGATTTCCTAGACGTATTGTGTCGGACAATGGTCCTCAGTTCGTGTCTGCTGTAATGCAACAATGCATGTTTGTTTTAGGTGTTGGTCAAGAGTTGTTACCATTATACCATCCCTCAGCTAATCCAGCAGAGCGTAAGAATAGGGACTTAAAATTTCAATAGTCTCGTCTGGTTGATACAGACCATTCGTCGTGGCCGCAGCACCTACCTGCAATAAGGTTCGCTATGAATTCGGCGGTTTGTCAGACCACAGGTGTCCCACCACGCCAGCATACCTTATGTTTGCCAGGGAGCTCCGCTCACCACTGGACGTTCAAAACGACATTAGGTCGGTTCTCAACAAAGACAATTTTGTTCCCCAAATAACGCCCTATTTGAAAAAGTTTGTCAATTCTCTTATTTCCGTTAGGGAAAGAGTCGAAGCACAACAGGATCAGCGAAAGGAGTGTGCTGATAAGACCAAAAGACCTGCCGAAGTCTTCGAGGTGGGAGATCAGGTGCTTTTAAAGTCTCATGTTCTGAGCAGTGCATCTAAGAACATATCAGCCAAGTTTATTCCCAAACGAGACGGTCCTTATGTGATCGCGAAGAGAGTTAGTCCAACTGCTTATCTCATCGCCAATTTAGATTCGCCTAACAATGTTGTAGGTAAGTTTCATGTGTCAGAGCTTACTCATTTTCATTGCCGGGATAAGACGCCTCCTCGTCCCGTAGTGCAAAAGCGGCAGAGAGGGCGTCCTCAAAAACATGTTTGTCCTGTGTGTAGTGTTTCTCTTGTGCGAGTTCATGAGCGGGAACGTTCTCAAGAACTCGAGGGGGAGTGTATAGCGCGGTATGGAACGCCACCGGATGCGCACGCTAAGCTGCGCGCGCATAGTTTCCGGGCGGGGCCGTGAGCGGTGGCGGAGTTGTTGCGCGTCCGCCATTTTTCCCGCCAGTCGTTGGATACGCGTCGCGCGGGCGGGATGCCCAAACTAGTTGCGCTCGCGTTGTGTACCTATCCTCCATGTACTCACATAATATTCACCGATATTGTTCTAACTCTGTAACTTGTCGATTGTTAGTTTTGCACAATGTAACACGAGTGTTTGTACACGTTCGTTTATTAAACGTGTTTGCCGGACTCTGCCGTTTTACTGAACAGCCACAGAAGGCCTACCCCCACGCTATAAAACTAAATTATTCGCCTTTGCCTTTTACGTTTTCACTCGACGACACTCAAAGATTCAAATAAAGTATGCATTTCGCTCGAGATTACACTATTTAGTGTCTCTATATCTCTAGTGTCGACTATATGACTTTCAAATGAATGTCTTGAGCCAACTGCAGTCTCGTCGCGAGGATCACACCCTGAGCTATTCATGCATTCCTTGTAATTTAACTATCGGTGCTTACAACTGGATCTGTAGTAAAGTGTCACGATTAAGTGCTTATGTACGTTTCATCATAATTTTATGGCCTCTTGGCACACGTTAATACTATGAATCCTGACTTAATAGAAATAGATTCGCCAAATAAGAATTTTAACAATTTATTTAATATAGTTAATAACACGTTTCAGAATACTTTTAAGACTAAGGAGAAAGTAATTAAGGAATCTCGAGCTTTTAATGAGTGGGCTACTGCGGGTATTTACAAAAGCAGAGCAAAAATGTATGAGTTGTATGGTCTGAAAAAATACAATTCTGATTTAAACTTCACTGAGTATGTTAGGAATTATTCTAAAATATTTAAAAGAGTGTGCAATACAGCTAAAGCTATATTCGTTAGGAATAAAATTAAACAATCTTTGAATAAAGTTAAGGCAACCTGGCGAGCTATTAATGAAACAACAGGTAAGACAACATTAAGAAGTAATAGTTTTAGTCTTCTTGATAATGATAAATTAATTCATAATGACGAAGAAGTCGCACACACATTTAATAACTTTTTTGCTAGCATACCACTTACTACTACTAGAGAATTAAAATCATCAGCTATAGTCGCAGAAAACCTATTAGAGTCTAGTGTAGGAAAATGTGAAGTAATATTTAAATTTCATAGTATTAGTTCTACCGATATTATAAATACTTTTAAGTCTTTAGAGTCTAAAAATACAGGTGATCTCTGGGGCATTTCTGTTAAGGTTTTGACAAGTATAATTGATGTAGTGGCTCCTTATTTAAGCAACTTATTCAATAAGTGTATTAAATCTGGCAGTTTTCCAGATCTTATGAAACATAGTAGAATAATACCTCTGTTCAAATCCGGCAATAAGACTGATCCTAGTAATTATAGGCCAATATTGATACTACCTGCTTTTAGTAAGATTTTTGAAAAGATCATACTCAAGCAACTACTAAGACATTTTAATCAAAACAGCCTCCTTCATGGTGAGCAATATGGTTTTACCAAGGGTCTTTCGACAACAGATGCAGGAGTAGCGTTACTCAAACATATCTACAGTGCTTGGGAGAATTCCCAAAATGCTGTTGGTGTGTTCTGCGACCTTTCGAAAGCATTCGATTGTGTCTGCCATGAGACGCTCTTGTGCAAGCTTAGACATTACGGCGTCCAGACTAAAGCATTGGATGTCATTAAGTCGTACTTAAGTGACAGGATCCAATGTGTTGAAATAAATGGCTCAAAATCCAGTGGCTTACCTGTTGATTTAGGAGTGCCACAGGGCAGCATCCTAGGGCCTTTCTTGTTTCTTGTTTACATAAACGATTTACCTTTTTACTTGAGAAACATTTGTGACGTTGTACTGTTTGCTGACGATACTTCTTTGATATTTAAAGAAGATAGAAATAAGGAACACTTTAACGAAATAAACAGTGCACTCATTCAAGTGACTAAATGGTTTAATGTAAACAATCTAGTACTGAACGCCAAAAAAACAAAATGTGTTAAGTTTGCTCTGCCTAATGTCAGAAACCTTGGTCCTAACATAGTTTTAAATGACGATGTACTCGAAACAACTGAATCCACATTATTTCTAGGATTAACACTTGATTCGAAGTTACAATGGGGTGCGCATGTTACATATCTCTCAGGGAAACTTAGCTCAGCTGCTTATGCCGTTAAGAAGGTTCGTAGGTTGACCGATGTCGATACGGCTAGATTGGTTTATTTTAGTTATTTTCATAGTGTTATGTCATATGGCATATTGTTATGGGGTAGAGCTGCTGATATCCAAAATATTTTTATATTGCAGAAACGGGCAGTTAGGGCCATTTACCAGTTAAAGACAAGAGTCTCACTCAAAGAAAAATTTAAAACTATTGGTATTCTTACTGTAGCGTCACAATATATTTATGCCAGTGTTATGCATGTAAGACTAAACATAAATTCTTATAAAATGAATAGTGACAGACACAATATCAATACTAGAAATAGACATAAATTATGTGTTCCGTATTTTCGTTTGCACAAAACGCATAGCTCTTTTATTGGGCTCAGTATTCGCATATACAATAAATTACCAACTTATATTTTAGACTTGCCATTAAGTTCGTTTCAGGCAGAAGTTAAAAAGAATCGTATAAATAAGGCATATTACAGTTTGAAGGATTATTTTGATGACAGGAGCGCTTGGAAGTAGTTGTTTGCTTTTGACTAGGTCAATAATTAGTAGTTTTATTTTATAGTGTAGTTAATTACAATATTCTCATTTCATACTATATTTTGCATTCATGTTCCACACTTTTATTATAACTTTGCGGATTTGTAAAATGTGGGTAACTCGTGGTCATGGGCTAACTAATAGGTTGTCGATTGCTTTGGTTTCATAATACCGTTACTTTCTGCTTCATTCATTTCTACCATAGTTCTGACCATGTTCGCGAGTTGCCTACATTAAAAAGACGTAAGTGGATGCTCCTGTTTCACCATATTTACTTTGGGAGGCTTACCATATGAACATCATTTACTGCTTGAGTATGATATCAATAGCTACTAAAAATTTTACTAGTAGATGTCTACAATGTGAAACAGTTGCAGCTCCTTACAAAAATAAAATGTACCACCATTATATTTGTTTGAAAAGAGTGGCCATGAGTTTTATTACCCGTTCTTTCTCGTGGTTCTACCTATTGCATTGCGAACGTGGCAGTAAATGTAAATGTAGAATCATTAAGTAATTAACTTTAATTTTGACGTTCATAAGCGTCACTTTGTGGCCTAGATGAATAAATGATTTTTGATTTTGATTTTGTTGACTGTACAGAGAATTATCCTAAGAGCTATATATATGTGAGTGAATATTATGTGAGTACATGGAGTATAGGTACACAATGCGAGCGCAACTAGTTTGGGCATCCCGCCCGCGCGACGCGTATCCAACGACTGGTGGGAAAAATGGCGGACGCGCAACAACTCCGCCACCGCTCACGGCCCCGCCCGGAAACTATGCGCGCGCAGCTTAGCGTGTGCATCCGGTGGCGTTCCATACCACGCTATAGTTTTTATTTTGGTATGACTGTATTTATGATTTCTATCCTTGTTTTATAAATGTAGCGAGTAGATATGTAATACAGGGTATATCCGTTAGCGAAATTATCAATTGAACAGGAGTTTTTTCGGTATATTAATAACCATAGTCTAAGACTATAGAATAAAAGGCAGACAGAGCGCGCGGAACACTTGCGTGAGGCCACTAAAGCAAATACAAAATTGAAAAGCGAATACAATCTCGACTCAGTGCGCTGCGAAGCATCTCACAGTTCACACGCCACGATCGATCCAGCTTTTAAATTCATAAAATGCTGTCTTGCGTTTTTAAACATTGTAAAAATTGTTTCTAAAAGCAAATACGGGAAGATGGAATATATTCTTACAGATAACTATGGATTATTTGACCGTTTTATAATATTATTTCGATAAAATTCGTATTTCTGCAGAAAATATGTAAGTGTTGCCAGTTTACGTCGACACCGTTTTCCCTGAATTAGGGAAAATGCACTTGTCAATTGATTATGTAGGTAATAATGATTGTCATGTTAATGAAAAATACATTAACGTATTTTAAAAGTATATTGTAGATTATATTTTTTCTTATAAATATACTAATAGGATTTCCATTAGTATATACATTGTTTTGAGTTCGATCCCCAAACGATCCAAATATTCGTGTACACGCGGCTACTTGTCAAGCTATACACTTTGACATTTGTACCGTTGTTAGACCTTTGTACCGTTCTTATGGCGTAGGGAATAAGTATCAAAATCGTACTTCGACTATTTAGCTTGACTTGGCGCCGTGTGTACATTAAGTACAGAAACAGAAATTATTGATTGTAGCTATTATTTATTTTTAATTGCAATTTTTTTTGGTTACGATTTATGATTATGATATTCATAATTTATTGTATGCATGACAAAATGTTTTTAGCTAATTAATATTTATGACGCAAGCCTATCTATTTATTTCTCAATTTACGAATAAAATTAGTTAAAACTTAACTCGGAGCCTACATTTTTTAAGAAATGTATTTATAAAAGCATACTTTCATGGTATTTTTTATTTGAATAATTTTCACAACAGCATTACATATTAAAAGCATTAATTAAATCGTATGGTAAATTCTTCAAAACCACAAACGAATATAAAATATTACCTATGTAATATTTTTATATTCGTTTGCAAAAACTATATGTAAAATAGTGGGAGATTATTCATAATCTGGCAACTTTACACACACATAGACGCGCGTGTCCGTACAGTGCCAGTCGCCAAATGTCACGCACACATAGCTGTCAACGTGCCTCACTTAGTTGGACGAATACGCTACATCTGGTTCTTGTTTGTTAAATCTGTGACCATAGTATTGATTTTCAAGTGAAGATTTTTTAGTTAGTAGTAGCAGTTCTTTGAAGTCAGAAAATATTGTCTTCTGTGGGTATCGACCGCACACTACTCAACGCAGTCCTAACGGCAAGGCGACCATTTAAACATTTTAAACCAATATATAATACGGGCCTCCTATTATCTGAGACGAAAATCAATTAAAATTATTCTAGATTACTTCTAGAAAACACTTTCGCGTTAGTAGGTACCTAAGCCATCACGAATTGCAAAATGATATCCAAAAATAGTTAACTGTATATATAAATAACGCAAGTTATAATCGATCATGAATCTTTTACGTATCAACCGGCAGGATAAACGAGTACATTTGTATTTGACCACAATGAAGTGTCGTGGTGTAGGCATTACCACAATCATGATTTAATTAACAAACAGGATCAACATAATATTTAATTAGCTATCGAGTATTCAATTAATTAAACATCATAATATAAGGCTGTGTTTGCACTTGTACGTGTAGTGACGGATTAAGAATAAAAAGTGTCGCTACCATTTTTTATTCCCGTGGGTGTAGTGTGAGGCGGTAAAGAAAAATACACGTAGCGAAGAGAAGAAAACCTTGACATTAAACCTTACTTAACCTCATACTCAAATTAGGAGAAGTCTGTGTCCAACAGTGGACTGCAAAAGGATGATGTATTGTGCTTGCATTGCGTAGACGCTTTAGTGGTGACCTAATAAGTAGCAAAAAGTATTTATGTTGACTACTGACGATAACGACTGCCTCCGTGATCCAGTGGATAGCGTATGCGACTGCTTATCGGAGGTCCCTGGTTCGATTCCTGGGTCGGGCAAAGTGTTACTGGCTTTTTCCAAATTCTCAGTAGCAGCATGGAGTCTGGTGATGTGCCCGGTAACGGCAATAGGCCCGCCCCCTATAACGTGGAACCTAAAAATTCGTGGATGTAATATTACACCACTGCCTACCCCTTCGGGGATACAGGCGTAAGTTTATGAATAAATAAATTAATACTAACGATAAATGTCGGACACGAAAATTGTGTTTCAAAAGGCCATCCCGCGGTGTAGCACCCAGGAACATCACTTAGTATGAGCCACAAAGAAGAGTTACCTATATGTGGTGTCTAAACAGTACCTACGTCTGATCATGTTTCAGTGAATATTAAAAGAAACTGTGAGATTAAAAGAACTGAGTGATCATATTCGGACTTTTTTTTAAAGTTTAATGCGAATATACTTAGTAAAGATGTTAAGTTTACACTTCAGAAGGAAATTAACAAACAATAACCAATATGAACACTTTTAGAAGGAATCGCCTCTATTTTTATACCTTCTTACTATTTCTAAAGGTCAATGTGAATTTACTACAAATTCTTAATTAAACAAGTAAAGTTAGTGAGCAATAAAAATCATTTAATGTGCAAGAATTTTATCCAAGACGATGTCGTTTCGTTTGAAAGCGGCCTAGCTCGAATTCTTCGCTTGCGAGTGACGCAAATAAACCGTTGGCAACACACTATACGGTTTTTCAAAATAACAGCCAACAATAAAGTCAGTAAAATTCAATAAATATTCAGGCTGCGTCACATTCGCGTTTAATATTCTACGCGTTAGCTTACAGCCAGAAAGTTTTAATAGCCTATCGTACTGTGGTCAGTGCAATTTACTGGTTAAACGTACCTTTTCAACGGACGTGGCTATAATGTAAAGCTTTCAGCGACCGGGCGGAACAATGGCTATCCAATACCGACCTGGGCCTTTACAACTTTACGCTTGAATCATTATATCTATTAAAAAAAACCGCATCAAAATCCTTTGCGTAGTTTTTCAGATTTAATCATACATAAGGACAGACAGACAGAAGACTGACTTTGTTTTATACTATATAGTGATTAATATGCGGCGTGCCCCAGGGCTCGATCCTCGGCCCTCTTTTGTTTATCTTATTCGTAAATGACATCGGGGACTGTTTTAGACACTCTAAATTTCTATTATATGCAGATGATTTAAAAATATATAAGACTATTAAAAGTCCATATGATTGTGTCCTAATCCAAGAGGATCTAAATAGGCTTGTTAGTTACTGCTCTGATAATAAATTGTACTTGAGTGTCTCTAAGTGTTTCTCGATTTCATTTACGAAAAATAAAAACCCTGTTAATAACAATTATAACATAGATAATTCATCTTTATCTAGGGTGACGTTAGTCCGAGACCTCGGGGTACTGCTTGACAGTAAGTTACATCTTGACCAACACATAGATGCCATAACAAAGAACGCGTATCGTTTATATGGATTTGTAATGAGGTCCGCAACTGAATTTAAATCGGCTAGCACTTATTGTCATCTGTACAAATCTTTGATAAGATCCCAATTGGAGTATGCCGTAACAATATGGAACCCATATTATAAAAAATATGTGGATATATTAGAATCAGTGCAACGTAAGTTCCTTAAATCGATGCATTACAGATGTTTTCATAGATTCGTCACTTATGAAGAGCTACTTAATAGTTACAACCTGATGAGCCTTAAGTCCAGACGACTGTTTCTGGAAGCAATGTTCTTATTTGATATTTGTAATAATAGATATAACTGCCCTGATATCACCAACAAATTGTGTTATGTTGTACCAAGAACTGTCATTCGGCGGGAGGTGCGTGCACATCCTGTCTTTGCCGTTACCTCTTGTCGCACTAACGCTGGAGTTCGCGCACCTCTTCGTCGTTTGTGTCATAATTATAATACATTTTTTACAGATTTAGATTTGTTTGCATTGCCTGCTAATAAATTTCGTAATAGTATAATCCTAAATATTAATAGCTTTGTTGAATAAAATTTGTATACACAGCAGTAATTTGAATTGTATAAATAATTAAGTTTTTGAAATTAAATTGGAAATATGTAATAATATAATTAAATTAAATTGTTAGTTCACTATTAAGTAATCTGTGAATAACAGTGTGAGTGCACATTTGCTCAAATGTAAATGCTATGCAAATTTGTATTATATATTGTGTAACTGTTAGTTATTCCAAATAAATAAATAAATATCTTCGACTAAATTCTACCTTTTAAATATTGGTGATTTGTCGAGTCAAATGTGTAGCATTAATAACATAGTTTAATTTTCGTGTCTAACTGAGTTCTAATTCTATCTTTGATCGTATTACGCAAACGAATCGAATGAATAATCCTGCACTTGTATAAAAAATCCACTTGATTCAAACTACTTATACAGTACCCGCAGTGTTCGGCTCCGTGCAGATAGCTGAGTATTACCGATGTCTGATCTTCCGCTGAGCGCTGAAATTGCTCCATTTTTCAGCATTTCGTTTACCCCCACCATTAGCGCAGATACTCACATGCTCGCTTCGAAAGCAAATAAAGATTCCAAATACCTTAAAACTTTGATCGGATTTAAAACCGATCATAAAGATATATTACACGGGGATTTAGACTGTTTGTTTAGGATTAAGTCTTTTCGCACATGATTTTGATTGGTATTCAGTCTTTCGAAATGAATTTTCAATTGTGTTCTTAAATAAAGAAATTTCATAAGTAATGAGTTTAATTTCGTTTTTGTATTTCTGTTCCTACTTATAATAGCTAGTACACAGATAGTTTTTTGCGTTTATAATCTTTCTAACTACCTATGCTAAGTTGCTATGCTTGATGATATTTGTATTATGTTCAGTCGTGATTCTATAACCTACGTAAGATTTCACGATTTTAGATTGTAGCTATATTAAAATAACAAATATCTAATAACCACTCCATAATTTCCTATTACGACCAAAATAGCTAGTTAAATATGCATTCATGGCATCATTATTATGAAACAAAAAAAGGTTAGGTCATTTCACCCTGCTTGTAATCTTGCAGAAAACATGTCCTCCCAGCATTAAGTGGACCGCATGAGCTCATAAATTGGCATTCTTAAGAACATCGCGATGTTTAGACTCAATACAAAAGGTACTTGGTATTGTATGTTCTGGTATTGTTAGGTCACTTCCGACTTAAGTTATGCACAGGTGATTGAGAAAGAAAAAACCTACTTATGTGCGAATTTTACTACTCTAAACTAAATAATGATTTAAATATTAGTCAAGTTTTAGGGGCGGAACATACCTGACCGAAGATGCGTCGAACGTATCTTCGGTCGCGTCTATTCCGTCAAATGAATCGGTACACATCTGACGGAAAATGCGTCGAGCGTATCTGCACACGTTCGCTGAAAGCGTGGCTATTATGCACACATAAAAGTTTGTTCGTGCAGGGCCGTACTCAGGGCAGCTCAATATTTTACTGTCATATTATTTTACCTAATCATTTTTCGTGTTCCCTGATGTTATGTAGTCACTGAAGTTCTGTAGTTATTTTTATTGCAATTCGAGTTTGACTATTAAAAGTATGTCGGACTTCGAAGATTTTTTTTAGTAGCCAACAAGCGTTATTCGAATATATATCCTATTTAGGTGTGGAGGTTCAAAAATAAAAGACGATAATACGATTTGGTTACGGTTTTTCACAAAACTTATACAAATGATATAGAAGGGGTTACAGACTACAGTTGCAGAGCAAGACAAAAATGTTTTCTCTATAGGTATTTATGGAAATTGTTCCCGTGGACCTTAAGCACCTCATACCCAAAAATTGGCCCTCGATCCAAGCTAGCAAATATGCGTACACTCATAGCACATAGTACTAACACTACATTACTCTACACATTTTTTTTCTGAAAAAATAAGTAAGGTCTGGCGGCACTGGAATCTTACGATCTTAAAATCACTGATCTGGGAATGACATGGATATGGTATGTCCAATACCTACGAATTTAGCGTGCACACCTACGAAATTAGCGTGCACACCTACGAAACGTTGGGCAAATAAAATGGCTTTGCATTTGGGTTGTTCTCCAGAATGTAATCGATATCGATATGGAGCCGGTTAGAGGAGAATAATACATTTTTGTAGTGAGTTACCTTTGTTAGTTTAAATCTTTTGCCAGATTAAACTAGTCTGGCAAAAGATTTAAACTAACAATTCCATAATGCAAATGTGGGCAAACACGGCAAGGCGAAAGACGACCCTTGTATGAAACATGTAACAAAATATTCTCTGAGAGCCAATATCGGATTTTTAGACATATTTATGCACAAAAACAAAATTATTGTGTTCGATAGACAACGATTTCACAGCAGATGTGCCACAAACCTTGGCGAAAAATATAGCGATAGTGGCACGAATGACATTTCTAATAAAATATCGTCATGATCAATTTATTCAGTAAACTATGGCTATCTCTTTTTTTTGACAGAGATATCCCTAAGACAAAACGAAACAACACTATGTTTGGTGGCTTTATGTCGGTTTCGTATATATGTGTATAAAAACATCATGGCGAAATGTGGGTGTAATATTACACCTCTGCCTACCCCTCCGGGGATACAGCCGTGAGTCTAAACAAATATAAAATATAATAATATATTATGTGAATAATGTAATTTTTCTATATGTACCTACTATTTGCCCTCTCCATTTATATTCCTTACTCAAAGGTCAAAATTCACGTGGTGCGTGGTGCGCGCGACGTCGACGGATAATCCGTTAGTACGCTCGACGTACTAACGGATTATCGGTCAGGTGTGAATGGTTGAACGTTTTTCTATACATTTGTATGTATTGGCGTTACGCGACCGATAAAACGCGACGGATCTTCCGTCAGATATGTTCCGGCCCTTATCGTCAATTATTTACTTTTTTGGAATTCAAGCAGATTCTTGTCTACTGAGTTTAGTTGTAAGCGCTACAGGACTCATTAATATATTATGCGGGTTGCTTTATCACCTAATTAAACTAATCATATTAGTTTTTTTTATTAAAGAATAACATATGTCTGTCAACCTAGCTAATGGAACCTACCGACCCGTGTCTAGAAATGTATGAAGTTGCTTAAAATCTGCTTTTAAAGTAAAGCAAAAGATAGAAGTTCTTCGAGCCTATTGTCGTTTCGCGCACGATAAAATTCTTAATTCCGCCGCCGTACTTAAAATTCCTTGTCATAATCCCCATTGTCTTTAAAAACCTTGAAGTGGGAAAATGTAGAATGTATAGCGTCATATCTGACAAAAGTCGTGTCTATGCCGACACCTTTGGCTACGCTCGCATTTAGATAATTGCGGGATAGTGGCGGAACTTTGTTGTGGCTTTGTACGTGGTACTTCATAGTGACGTTTTGTACTGCATAATAACACCGTGTTACATTGTTCGATGACAGGAATGACAGTTGACGTGCGGTCGATCTGTGATGGCTGTGGCTGTACGTCGGCGTGCGTGTGCCTATGCGAGTTCATTAAAATAATGACGCGGTTTTACAAAGAGCGCGCGTAATAATGGTATCTATAGCGATGTTTCACTGTAATAACGTATTTTTGAATGATTTGGTGTTCAAATACCAGAGTAGTAAAATTATTAATAAAATGATTTCGCAGGCATATCTGGGCTGATGGAATATGTAATAATAGTATTAATAAATTACGCTTTCTAGCATGTGATAATGCCTTTTATGCCCTCCATAGTAAAGAGTAGTTACACAGAATTCAAATTTTACTCCGCCTATGTATAAAAGATATCATACAAAGCATTGATAACAAAATGTAAATCACAATATGGAAGAGGTCGCAATAAAGAACGAAACATTGTATCGTGTTGACGGGATATCAACAAACGTGAACGCTTTTTACATTTACTGGCGCCAATAAATCGTAAATTCCTCGAAAATATCAAAACACGTATTTAATTAAATCTGAAGAAAAGACTCTGGTGTCCTATGCAAGTGACGTTCGATGCAAGTTTCTATATGACAGTTACGCCGGATTTTATGGGGTACTTTTTGAAATAAAATGTGACTTCAATTTTTTTGGAAACTAAGATGGATTTCAGTAAATAAATTGCATTTTATATTTTTTTTATTTGTAGGTACCAAATGCATCATAATAATAAATTATGAAGTATCTGTTAGCACATTTATTTAAATGTCGAGTGAGTAAACTTTTATAATGATGTTTTTAAATTGTTTTGTGTGTATACGCTGACACAACATATTTACCGCCTACCGTGAGATAAGGACAGGCAAGGAGAGATATGATGGATTTCAGAAGGTTCAATAATTTTCCAGGTCGCCGACGCCTGTGTGACGACTGTGTGAGAACACAGTAAACTAAGCATCGATATTACTACTATGTACTTATTCCTCCGATGGTCGTCGACGACGTCGTATGAACTTGCTGAAACCAGCAAGTATCTACTTTAATCAAAGTATTAGGGCACTGTTACACTGCAGCTATGCGGCGAGGAGGGTAAAACTAAGGTAGGAAACTATTTATTGTATACTGATTGTTAGATTGTTTTAAAACACTGAGATTAAATTAAAACATTTGATTCATGTAAACAAATAATCACTCATTTGACCTTTTGTATAAATTGTTAGACATAGATTTGAAATACATACTTTTAATATGTATTTCAAATACCGTTCTGAAATTAAATAATTTAGCTTGTAAAATTTGTTATGATATATATTTAAATACCGTCTTAAAATTAATACATTTTTCAGTTAAATAATCACTAAATTGACTCTGGTTCAAGTAAACATAACTGTCACTCATTTGATTAAAAAGAACAATGTCCATTTTTCTTAGAGATGTGAACAGTGAAAAGTCGTAGTAGTTGTTATTGCATTCGATAAAAGAGTGTTAAACTAGAATTTTGAGATTGATTAGAGGTCCATCACATTCATAGATTTATTACAAGAAGTACTTTTATATGCTCACAAAACATTAGGTGTTTACCCACTTTTATTAGGATAGTTAAAGTATTTCGTAGTTTTGCGTAGAAAGGAATGAGTTAATCATTTAGTAAGAGTAGAAATCCGAAAGAAAATGCCAGAAGTCGTAAAAGATCCAAAAACATAAAAAGCATTTACAATGTGCACGAGCAAAACAAATAGGTAACAAACAAAATAAACTGAATATGACATTATTGACATTTACTTAAGAGTCAAAAAAATGTTGCCATTTTACAGTTTTAAATGATATTGACTAATCGATATGGATTTCGGACTTAGGTAATCTATATTTTTGGTTCAAAATCGAACTTATTTGTAGTTAATCGAATATATACCTTAAAAATACACACATTTTAAATGTTAAAGGACCAAGTAGAGATTTGCTATTAACTCGAATCATTTTGAGTAGAGAAAACGTAAAATCGATAAAGAAGAAGTGATAATCGATTTAATATTATGATTTCTTTACTGGCAATTTCTGATCTATTACGTGTTGGCTATTTAGACGTTAACGCATCTTTTTAAACCTATTTATTAAATAAGTTTCTCGGCACACCTTTAGTAATGCCTATAAATTAAGTCATAAATAAAAAGGATTATTCAACAACTAATTGAAACTATAATGTGCTGTTCATGAGTTTCAAAGTGGGCCAGAAATGGGCATTGTTCTTTAAGATTTAAAGATTAAACCATCATTAATATATTTCTGGCCAGCAGAATTCATTCTGATTGTAGCTTCCAGGTAAGGAACACATCCTTACTTGTAAAGTAAATATAAGTATAGCGCTATATATAATTATTAAATAACGTGTGATACGGAATAAAATATTGCAACATCGTGACGAGGTGTTTGATTGCTCGCCCAGATCTAGCAAGGAGTTATATCTTCTACATCTCAGAAGTGGTCTACCATCGCAATGTCTGCGTAAGTACACGCCTTATATTTCAAACCTTTTCTTAAACATACAAGTTACGTGTTAATCTCTTTGATCATACTTATTTTGCATGTACCTACATGTGTCAACTGTAAAAGGCAGAAATAATAAGATTAACTTTCGATGAAATAATATCAATGTCGTTAGGCAACAAGCCTTTTTACTTAATAGGTTAGGTATAGCAATAATAATGCACTGTAAGTAAATTACAAGTGTTTGTCACTTTTGCGTGCCGCTGAAAATACCATCAATACCTATTTATTAATTTATTTGTAACAATAATTATGAAGTGCTAAATTAATCATTCTATTTAATTTCAACATGTGTGTAATAAGTCGTGCGCTCACTATTTGGGTTATATATAATTATTAATAAACGTACCCACTTCAATTAATAATTGTCGTAAGTTTATATTGAATACCTTTGATTACTCGTAATTTGTTCTGCAAATGATCAAGGCATATTACCGCTCAGTACAAACGTGCGCATTGTACGGTCGCGGTCTAAAAATGTTTACCACTTTTCAAATTACATTCTTTGTCACGCTGGGTTCAGCAAGGTCTAAAATGCTATATCTGAGTACTTATTACTTTTCAATCATTGGCAAGGCATCGATTCAAACAAAAAGATTATGAATATTTTTAGGTCGATGAAAAAAATTGACATAATGACAGAATTGCATTTATTTTGCTGTAAAAGTTCTGTATTTTAATATTATTATAAAAACACTTACTTATTGTAATAAAATGGTATTATCTTAACAAAAGCTCCCTTATGCGATCAGCATGCGCTTTAACGTGACTAGCATACCATCCACTATCATTATAGCTCACAGTCTGACCGCGCCCTGATTTTCGCTTGACGATATCATCATAATCACCCTAGCATTTTCTTAGTTGCATCCCAAGCTTGCGCTTCGGGGCCCAGGGCCTGCTATTACTGGTCTACCGAGATTTGACTGAATCTCAGTTTTTACACGGAGCGTCTGCCATCTAACATCATTCTAAGGTTAGACCAGTAGTCAGTTGGTATATTTGAGGGCACTGACTTCCCACTAATGACTGCCATAGATCATGACAGCCGGGACTGCTTAACGTTGATTTCGGGAGCGAGGTTAGAGTAACCTCGCTCCCGAAATCTATAAACGCTTCGACAAGTGATCCATTGACCCTTACTGTCTTAATAAATTTAGAGCTAGGCTTGGAACTAGAAATACGCATAGTTTTCTGAACTTCGCTACCTGCGTTTTGTTTCTGACTTCCGCCTTCCTGCCCACCGATGCAATTTTCAGATTTATGGCCTACCCTATTACAACGGTTGCATCTCAACAAAGCTTTCGGGCACTGGAGGTATGGATGTCCCTTCTCCTTGCAGTTATAACAGTGCGCAGCATAGAAGGTTTGTGAATGTTTTGGTTTGACAGCATTAGATTTTGGGTAAGTATTATTGATTGAACTATCAATAAAGGGTCGGTTCGTAACACTAGACCGCACCATATGATTTGCCGAATCTACGTTACTCATTAAAAACTGCAGTAACTGGTCAGGTTGGGAGCAACGCAGAGCTAACGCACTAGATTTGGTTGTCCTGTCGCTAATGTCATGTATGATACAATCTGCCGCGCGTTTTCCAGTTATGTCACATTGGCTAAGCAAGGCTAGTTTTTCGTAATAGTATACATCAATTGGTTCACCAAAACGACTCCTTCTTTTCATCATATTCTCCAGGGTAAGGCCATAGTTCTGTTCGCACGGGAACGCACTAGTTAGTTTCTCTTGCCACTCAGGCCAAGTAAACAAAATTGTATTTAACCCCTCGTACCACACGTTGGCCAAACCCTGCAGCTTCTGCATCGCAAAATGAGTAGTAGTACGTTCATCCCAGCCGTAGACTGACGCACATTCATTCACCTTTCTTAGCCAAATATCAATCCGTTAATTCCCGACAGAGGGGTCAAAATTAGGAAGGATATTCTTATGGTCAAATCTCTTCCCAAGCGGCGCGTCAGCTGTCGGCTGCGATGACATACCCTTTTTGAGTACATTTAAAAAGCTTGCAAAGATGTCGGAATAAGAATTAGGACTACGTGACCTTAGTTTGCCTCCAGCTGCTTGACTTGGTGATGAGTCGGCACGGCGTGCGTTGCTGCCTTGTTGCACATCGCGGTCCCTGGTCGTGCTGCGCTGTCCGCTGGGTAGCGTTCACGGCGACGCTTGCTTGGCCCTGGCGACCCGACGACGAATGGACCTGATTATTGACGTTTCGATAGAACTTTAATACTTCGTTGTTGACCAAATAGGCTATGCTATGTTCGGTCAGGACAACAACTGGCTAAATTATAATAAATATTTCAAATACATATTAGCCCACCTACCCAAAATCCAAAATCTAATGCTGTCAAACCAAAACATTCACAAACCTTCTATGCCGCGCACTGTTATAACTGCAAGGAGAAGGGACATCCATACCTCCAGTGCCCGAAAGCTTTCTTGAGATGCAACCGTTGTAATAGGATAGGCCATAAATCTGAAAATTGCATCGGTAGGCAGGAAGGCGGAAGTACGAAACAAAACGCAGGTAGCGAAGTTCAGAAAACTATGCATATTTCTAGTTCCAAGCCTAGCTCTAAATTTATTAAGACAGTAAGGGTCAATGGATCACTTGTCGAAGCGTTTATAGATTTCGGGAGCGAGGTTACTCTAACCTCGCTCCCGAAATCAACGTTAAGCAGTCCCGGCTGTCATGATCTATGGCAGTCATTAGTGGGAAGTCAGTGCCCTCAAATATACCTACTGACTACTGGTCTAACCTTAGAATGATGTTAGATGGCAGACGCTCCGTGTAAAAACTGATATTCAGTCAAATCTCGGTAGACCAGTAATAGCAGGCCCTGGGCCCCGAAGCGCAAGCTTGGGATGCAACTAAGAAAATGCTAGGGTGATTATGATGATATCGTCTAGCGAAAATCAGGGCGCGGTCAGACTGTGAGCTATAATGATAGTGGATGGTATGCTAGTCACGTTAAAGCGCATGCTGATCACATAAGGGAGCTTTTGTTAAGATAATACCATTTTATTACAATAAGTAAGTGTTTTTATAATAATATTAAAATACAAAACTTTTACAGCAAAATAAATGCAATTCTGTCATTATGTCAATTTTTTTCATCGACCTAAAAATATTCATACTCTTTTTGTTTGAATCGATGCCTTGCCAATGATTGAAAAGTAATAAGTACTCAGATATAGCATTTTAGACCTTGCTGAACCCAGCGTGACAAAGAATGTAATTTGAAAAGTGGTAAACATTTTTAGACCGCGACCGTACAATGCGCACGTTTGTACTGAGCGGATACTTTAGTACAGTTTTACAAATGTAATTTTTAATTTTTATGTGAAAAACGTGAAACGAAACGCAAAACCGCCATCTTGGAATGATCATATTGACAGCTAATGTCAAATTTGTGCGTCATTGCTTTCGGGTGCCTAGGTTTAGATGCGACTGTAATAAGTAACTAAATAGGTTATGTTAGGTTTTCTTTTGACCCTTTATCCGAAAATAGGAGCCCTTCGCAGGGCTCCGTTAACCTTAGTTTATTAAAGTAGTGTGATGAATGTGGAAGTTGGCAGTGCCATACACACCGATGTTTGTAGATTTTTTTTTTTCAGAGGAAACCAAGTATTTCTTTTTCTGCCAGGTGGCGCCACTACGTAAACATTACTCATAACAGTGCTCCTCTTAATATTATTAAATAAAATAGTAATCGTTACAGGAACAGTGAATAAAGTGCATACAAGTGCAAGTGGACACACAAACCAACCGTGATAGTGTTATTGACGCTTTATGTGCAATTTGAACCGAATTATAGTGAAATTCCAACATACCAAACAAAACATTAATTCAGTGGAAATGAGTGCTAAAACTTATAAAAACTAATCGCAAAAACTTCGGCAGTGCTAATAACCATACAGACGTGGCTAATCTTCAAATATTTACATTGACATCGATATTTATTTTTCAAAACAAACCAAGATTCGTTTTTTCCATTTGAAACACAGTTTAACGAAGGAACTAGCGCCACCAGTTATGAACTAAGTAACTTTGACAAATTCATAAAATGTTGCAATATTAAATTCAGTGTGACCGGATCAAAAATTATACGGTGAAAAATTATAGTCAGTGTAATTACCAACAACGCCATCTATTCATTATTTTTATAACTAATTGACACAAACGTCTGAGTTGCTCCAAGTGATCAACTAATTAAGCATCTATGTCGACTGCATCCGTGGCTGAATGGATAAGGCGTTTGGATGAGAACAGCGTCGTCGATGGTTCGAATCTCACCTACGATCCGAAGCTGGTTTTTGTAATTTGAAATTACATTATATTATAAATTGGCATACTTTGTAGATGAAACTTGAAGTAGATGGATCGATATGAGTAACAAAGTTATTGTTTACTATAAATTATAAAAGCAGAGTTACAAATATGCCACTGAAGGGATCATCGTCACCGAAAAATCGTAAACAAAAACCGGTTACATCAAAACCAGAACTGTCTAATGTAACAAAGAGGAAGAAGCAAATATCACCTAAGTCTGGCAAAGACAGTTCATCGACTAGTACAATAGAGCAAGCCACGCCTTCAAGTGTAATTCAAGAACAGCGTGACATTCCTTTTAACGATGATTATGCTTTTGAAGATTCTATGGATCAAACATTATCGCGCAGTATGGATTACACGATAGGTGACTCAATTGCATTACAGGAAATGCAAGAATCTATAGAACAGCTTCAATTACAACTTGGCAGTTCACAAAATGAGTTAGAAAACATTATACTCGAAAACAATGATCTTCGCAAGCAAATCACAAAATTATCAAAAGAAAATAATGCGCTGAAAGGTTTCTTATCTAACTCACCAAATTGTAATACTAAGAAGAAAAATAAGCATTCCCTACTACAGTCTGAAACAAATGTTAAGCTCACGCCGTGTAAACTAGCCTCTTCACCGTCTGCGGCGATGCATACAAATGATACTGAACAGTCCTTGAAACAGCTTATCACACATTTGGAACAGCAATTGAAGGAAGCTAAGGAAGAAATTTGTAATCTAAATAAACAAATCCACAATCTACAAACATTGTTGCAGCCGAAAGAGGATTCGAACCTCGGATCTTCTCAACAAATCATGGATGACGAAAGCACGATCTCATCTCAAAATAATACAAGTAAAGCGAAGAACAAGCTTTGTATTTTGACAAACGTTAGTTGTACTGGTACACAACAAATTGTCGAGGATACGTTTGGATCTCATTTCAGATATTGCCGTTATGCTTTACCAAACTGTAAGATAGCTCATTTACTCCATAACACTGATAACAAGTTACAGGATTTTAATATGGATGATTACTGTATTATTTTATTGGGGGCAAACGAGTTAAGAACTTCATCGAATTATACAGAAATAATAAACTCGGTAAAACTATCATTGCAACATGTAACATACACCAATGTCGTGATATGTACACCTACGTATATCTGGGGGGCTCCCATATATAATTATAAAGTTGAAGCCTTTAATAAGTTGTTAGTTCAGGATGTACATGAGCATAGTTACGCATATCTGTTTGATACAAATAGTTACCTCTCCTTGGATTTGTTCTCATACAGGACAGGTGAACTCACAAAAAAAGGCTTAGAACATGTATATACGAAGATTATGGATAATTTAAAGATTGACTTATATATTTATAACCCTTCTGTTGTCAAACCAATTTTTACTTGTAGCAGATGTTTACAGCTTTTTCGTGCGGAAAAGTGTTTGTAAAAAACATAAAAGTATAAAATCTTGTAAACCTAACTATGTTCACAATTTGCACAAGAAATGTAAGCTTAAAAAACATAACAATGTCAAAAAATTTATATTTTACTATCAGAATGTGAGAGGGCTCCGATCAAAAACAACTGTTTGCTACACTAATGTTAACTCAATTGCCTGTGACTTTATTGCTCTGACAGAAACTTTTCTGAATAGTTCTGTAAATAGCTCTGAATTATTTCCTTCGAACTTTATTGTACTACGGAAGGATAGACCGGGTGACGTAGGATGGGGTGGCGTATTGTTAGCAGTTAGAAATTGTTATGCAGTTAAAAGAGTCACCAATATTGACGATTTAACTGACGATAAAGAATTATTGTTTGCCACGGTAACGTGGAAAAATATAAAACTATTTATAGCTGTTGTGTATTTGCCTCCCAATTACAATGTGAAGCAGTATCAAGATGTCTTGACATGTATAGAAAATGCTATGAGTGTATATGGATGTGAATATCAGTGTGTAATAGTTGGTAATTTTAACTTAAATTCTTGCCCAAATTCTATTAAATGTAGTTTCGAATCATTTTTAGAATATTGTAAACTGCGTCAATGTAATAATATTTGTAATAAGTATGGCTCCATTTTAGATTTGGTCCTAACATCACTTGACCCCGCAAATATTAACGTAACATCCGATACCGGGCCTCTAGTACCGTTGGATTCGTACCACCCTGCCTTGGAGATAATGGTCGCCCTTGAAAGAGGCGCTGTAATGGATAGTACATCATCGCCAATACAAAGGGGAAATGTTAAATTAGATTGGAATTTTCGTAGAGCGGATTTTCACAACTTGTATAATGATATGAGAAACATTGACTGGACAGATCTCATGCATCAACGCGATGTTGACATAGCTGTTGATATTTTGTACGACAGATTAAATTATGTAATAAGTAAACATGTCCCTTTAAAGAGAATCTCATATAATCACAAATATGTTTATCCCACATGGTTTACTCGAGAAATAATCCATTACATCAAATTAAAATATTTTAATTTAAAGAAGTATAAAATGTACGGTATGCAATTTAATAGAGAACTGTTTAAATTCTATAGGTGTAAAGTAAAGGGACTTATTAATAATGCTTTTAAAAAATATATAAATACGATTGAAAATAATATTACTCATAACCCGTCATCTTTCTGGAATTTTGTTAAGGACAAAATAAGAAACAGACAACAATGCAGGGAGTTTGTCTATAAGGACAAGGCGGTTGAAGGACAGGAGGCCGTATCTGCATTTGCAAGTTATTTCAGCTCCGTTTTTCACACTAACTCCCCAGTATTGAACTCAGAAATTGCTATACGTGATGCAGATACTCTAGGCGTAACAAATATAATATTTGACCACATAAGCCTCTTAGAGTTGAGACAAGCAGTACGCCGTTTAAAATCATCATCTGCTTGCGGTCCTGATGATATACCGACTTTTCTAGTTAAAGACTGCGTATCTGCTCTTGAAGACCCACTCCAACATGTGTTTAACTTGTCCTTGCAATGCAGTAGCTATCCAAAAAAGTGGAAGCTATCTAGAGTAACACCTGTGCCAAAAAGTTCATCATCAAATAATATTACTAACTTTAGACCTATCGCAGTATTGTCTGTATTTGGTAAACTATTTGAAACTATTTTGAATGACTGCATTTTTAAGCAAATTAGAAGCCGTTTAGATGATGCACAGCACGGCTTTCGTCCATCGCGTTCTACCCTAACTAACCATATAAAGTTCGTTGATTATGTGACTACTAAAATGACGGCAGGTTGTCAGATTGATGCGGCATATTTCGATTTTTCAAAGGCATTTGATCTGGTCGATAATGATGTCCTGTTAACAAAGCTCTCAACTTTCGGATTCAGCCCAAAGCTCCTAGACTTAATGGCCGATTACTTGAAAGATCGTAAACAGTTTGTGAAAATTGGCAACTATCGTTCACATGAGTACTATACTCGATCTGGTATAAGTCAAGGTAGTACCCTGGGGCCTACGCTGTTTCTCATAATGATTAACGACCTACCGTCAGTTCTCTCTAGATCTCAATGTCTAATGTTCGCAGACGATCTAAAATTATACCTTTCTATTACCGATATAGCAGATAGTACAGCACTACAATCTGATATTGATGCGGTTTATGAATGGGGTGTAAAAAATAAACTATCCTTTAATATATCTAAATGTAAGACGATAACATTTACCAGATCTCGCTCTCCAATATCCATGACATACAAATTGGCGGGTGCACCTCTCGAGTGTGTCAGTGAAATACGGGACCTGGGATTAACACTTGACCAAAAACTTAACTTCCACGAGCACATAAGAAAAACATGTAAAAATGCAAATAAAGCTTTGGGATTCATTATAAGAACTTGCTCTCAATTTAAAAACATACAAGCTATTAAACTCCTTTACAATGCCTACGTGCGGAGTAGACTAGAGTATAACTCAATCGTATGGAGCCCGCAAGAGAAAATATACACATTGACGATTGAAAGAGTTCAAAGAAAGTTTGCCAGATTCATATACAAGCGGGAGTTTGGCTATTACCCTTTTCTGTTTCCTTCGATGTTTGTATCTGGGATGGTCGGCCTTGATACGCTTGAACTTCGAAGGAAATTTACACACGCAATGCACTATATTTTAATGCTCAATCATAAGATCGATAATCCGTCTGTAATGGAGTGTATCAATCTGTATGTACCCAATAATTATTTGCGGGGTTGTCGTCGGCATCACAACCTCCTCGCCTATCCGTCAACTTGGCGCCTTCCACGTGCTGCCAATAGTCCGACTGGAAGAGCCATACAGTTACTCAATAAATTCTTACAGAGTAATGTAGATGCAGATATATTTTTTGACAAATTATATATATTAATGCGTAATGTAATGACCTACCTAAATACAATTTAATGCCGCTATGCACTCAATCCATATAAAATAATTATTTGTTGACATACCATTTACCATAATAAATTAAATGTTTGACTTTTCTTGTGCCTATTTACTTAAATTATATTATGTCTTAGTCTTTAAGTACTTGTTAATTTTGTTTGTATTGATGCTCCTAGATTTAGTACTTATAACATGTAAGCGTTTTGGTGTATAAACTGTAAGCTTATATTGTTACAAATAAATAAATAAATAAATAAATTTCCGGAAAGTGAAAATGGTGAGGAGGGGTTTCGAGACCTCCCCTCCTCCCCCGCAATCACTCACAACCCCTCAAAACGGCGACGTAGTTCGAAACTTTTACCATAATAATTAAACCTATAATAACAATAAACATCCATAAATAAATAAAAGAAATCAAGTTTTACTAAACTTCAATTATCTCGTAACTCGCTTTAGTTGAGATACGGCTTTTGCGCTTAGTAGGGCAGTATTGTGGTTTTTAGGGTACTGTAACCAAAAATTAAAAAAACGGAACCCTTATAGATTCGCCATGTCTGTCTGTCTGACCGCCCGTATGTCACAGCCAATTTATTGCAAAACGGATTTGAAAACTGGCAGGAATGGAATTAGATGTAAGTATTGTATGAACTGATTCACTATTTTTATACAAAAATAATAATGGCCTCTCCATACATGGAACTGACCTAATTATTTTTATCATCTTACGGTACGTAGGTATTTACCTACTTTCGTCAACTATTAATACCTATAACGTCTAATGTAAACCAGTTTTGCTCATGGCTGCACTGAGAACAATAATTGCGCTATGCCTATATTGTACAAACAGATTGATATATGTAATATAAATTTTAATATCAGTATCTCAATTCAATATGCTAAAACGTTTTGCTTGCGATTTTGAAATATTGGAATACGGATGTCGCCAGAATACGGCCGCACGCGACGAGAATGAAGGGGGGCGCCCCGCAGTAGACGGATCTAAGCTCCCTTCACCTCCCCTGCTTCACCCCCTCATTTACCAAAACAGTCGCTTAGGACAGCGCCTTAGGACAGCGCCTTATCCAAAATGACCTCTTGGAATTTAGAAAATCTCTGGCTCTCTTTTAATATTTATTACATCCATATAATTACATATAGTTGTTCTACTATACTAATATTATAAAGCTGAAGAGTTTTTTTTTTATGAACAAGTAGTTTCTGAGATTAGCGCGTTCAACCAAGTTTGAAGAACTTAATCTCAGAAACTACTTCGATTTGAATAATGAGCGTGTGGTGCCGAGCAGTAGCCCTAAGTAACTAATCTACTAATGTATATTAACATTCCTTATACTGGGTGGTGCAAAAGTAATGACCCTATTTGGTTCAGCTACAACTTCGTTTCTAAATAAGAAAACTATTACGTATATATTACGTACAAGTAGGTAACATACAAATTCTATATTACTTTCCCCATAGATATATGAAACATTTTCTGCCTAGTAGGTATCTTATAATTTATTTACCGAGCCACGGACGCATACACAAAATAGTATCTATTAATATTCAACATATACATACACCGCAGTCATATATTAATTACTTCAACGTTCGAGTCGAAATTGAATTCACCGATCCTAAGTCCAAAGTGCAGGTAAATGCGTTTTGCATTGAAACAACAGTCATTGGTTGGAGTATATTAAGGTCTTTACATACTAGCGAGTTCCAGATTACTTGTGCAGTTGCTTGAGATGCATATATAAAAATAAAGTATTAGCAAACGCACATGAGATTTTCGGGTATACAATCTACAGTTTAAGTTATTGTAGACGTTGAATTACGTTACTTTAGTTCTATGAATGCTGACCACGCCGGCCACGCCGGTAGCAAAAGAATTCTGAAAAGGCTGCTAAATATACGTCGAAAATCTTATAATCAGTAGATTAGATACCTGATTATGCAACAATGATAGCCTTGAAGACAAAATTATCATTACTACCTGCCTAATTAAAATCATAAATAACAAACATAATTATTTATTTTTAGATACCACGCAGGGGACTCACAAACATTTTTCTTCCAAGTCTAGGAATTTTGTGTCTGTTACACAAAATTCCTAGACTTGGAAGAAAAATGTATGGTTCAAACAAAGTATTGTCTCCTGTGAGATTCGAACCCATGACACTCGCCCCAATGCTAAACGGTAAGGCGGGGGTAAATTGGTTTTATGACAACGACTAAACATGATATTTGCTTGTGCTTTACATATTCAAACACTACACTAGTGTAAATGAGGGTAACAAAATTCACCGCGCTCTCTCCGAACATTTGTTTCTACTAACATGCGGTAAAATCGCTCGTATGTTACCGCCCTTATGTGACTTCATACCACCGACCTACATCGTAGACTAGTCGGTGCACATTTAACACATATCGGATTACTAGCTTTTGCCCGCGGCCTTGCGCGCGTTAAATTCGGGGTAACACAAATCTAATTTCAGTCTCAAGTTGTGTGAAGACACTCCTGATTATTTTAAAGAGTTCAGAAACTATATAGGGTACAAAGTAGCTCGGTCAGTATTCATGACACTACATACCATTATATCTACCGAAAGATACGCATCGCCTTCAATCAATCAGCGTATCGCAGTCCACTGCCGGACATAGGCCTCTCCCAACACGCATCACAGTACATGGTCCTAAGCCTTCCGCATCCAGTCTGTCCCAGCCACCTTTTTCAGGTCGTCGGTCCACCTAGGCGGGGGCCGCCCTACCTTACGCTTGCCGAGGCGTGGTCTCCACTCTAGGACACGCTTGCTCCGTCGGTCATCAGTCCTTCTACAGATATGGCCAGCCCACTGCCACTTGAGCCTACTGATTCTGTGAGCTATGTCGGTAACTTTGGTTCTTTGTCGGATAACTTCGTTTCGGATTTTATCCTTCAAAGAGACGCCAAGCATAGCCCGTTCTATAGCTCACTGCGTGACTTTTAGTTTGTGGACTAGTCCCACTGTGAGTGCCCACGTCTCGGCACCGTACGTCATAACAGGTAGGACGCATTGCTTGAAGACTTTGGTCTTCAGGCATTGCGGTAGGGGCGAAGAGAAAACTCGACGTAGCTTGCCAAACGCTGCCCAACCCAACTGGATCCTGCGGTCGATTTCTTTCTCGAAGTTGTTTCTACCAAGCTGGTAGTATATAATTATTTAGTTTATATATGCGAACGATGTAATCACCGCGCACAATATGACATTATGTATGAAGTGTCAGTACTGACAGATAGCACATGCGCACTCAATTATTATAGCGCATGCGTTCTTACTTCCAAGAGGTAAATTTGTACCCAACAAACTTCTAGCCTCCCTACAATCCCTCACAGTTTAATTTTTGCATCTTATGGTAGCCTATGTCCGTCAACATGGTTCAGTATATCTCTATATCAAATTTCAACAAAATCAATTCAGTCGTTTTAGCGTGAAAACCGAACCTCTTCATGGACAGTTGTTTGCAAGATCTAAAACATAGTGACTGCGGATTAGGGATGAATGGGTTACTTGTCAAATGCCTCGCTAGTATGTAAAGACCTTAATATACTCCAACCAATGACTGTTGTTTCAATGCAAAACGCATTTACCTGCACTTTGGACTTAGGATCGGTGAATTCAATTTCGACTCGAACGTTGAAGTAATTAATATATGACTTCGGTGTATGTATGTGTTGAATATTAATAGATACTATTTTGTGTATGCGACCGTGGCTCGGTAAATAAATTATAAGATACCTACTAGGCAGAAAATGTTTCATATATCTATGGGGAAAGTAATATAGAATTTGTATGTTACCTACTTGTACGTAATATATACGTAATAGTTTTTTATTTAGAACCGAAGTTGTAGCTGAACCAAATAGGGTCATTACTTTTGCGCCACCCAGTATAAGGAATGTTAATATACATTAATAGATTAGCTGAGCTCGCGGTTAAAAACGCGTTACTTAGGGCTACTGCTCGGCACCACACGCTCATTATTCAAATCGAAGTAGTTCCTGAGATTAAGTTCTTCAAACTTGGTTGAACGCGCTAATCTCAGAAACTACTTGTTCATAAAAAAAAAACTCTTCAGCTTTATAATATTAGTATAGTAGAACAACCATATGAAATTACATGGATGTAATAAATATTAAAAGTGAGCCAGAGATTTTCAAAATTTCAAGAGGTCATTTTGGATAATACCCTTAAGTACTTTTTAGAACACAGCAAGTTAACATTCCTGTATTCTGTTCTTGTTTATAAAGCTTAACCTTCTTGTCACATATTTATTATATATGTTAGGAAAAGCGTAAGACAAGCGATCAAGATTCCGAGAATAACTGCCATTCTTTACGATATTTTCCTTATTTGCCTCAGCACAAGCACCTTGCTTCGTGGAAGGCTGAAATAGGAATAGATAGCAAGAACGGTATATTTTTTAATCTTGTTATACTCATATAATGTGATAGTGACTCAGATATTAGGCATATTCTTAAAATATATACCTTTAGTTGTATTTTGTTTACAATCTGCAAACTATATAGGTAAAAATAAATGCTAATTCATTTCTATGGTAAATACAAAAGCTCTCGAGAATCTTTGTACTTAAGCAAATTAATACAATTCATATTTCTAACCTCACGAATAAACGTACTTATTTGCTTATCCAAGAGGAATGGCGACCAAGTCAATTAGGCATAATTACGTCCCCGGTATAATATGCAGAGGCGTTGTTTGCTAGCGATAGCACAATATATCTCCGGCTTTGTCAGCTTACTCTTCGTACTTGAATATTATTATCGTAAAAAGGTACGCGTGTCCACACTAACAGCTGTATCATGTGATAGAAATGTTCAAAAGATAAGGATCCTTATAGAACTAGTGTTAAGGTTGGAAACTTGGAGTGCAGGTTATATAATTTGTATATTCTCCTGCAGGGGACTGTAGTAGATATCCGAAGTGGTCTCGCTACGCCACGTTATGTTATAATTAGAAGAAATTGCGATGGTATTATTGTTACAGCGCTAAGAGGATTCAAAATCTCCCTCAGTGTAAGGTATGCGGTTAATATGGTCTTTAGAAACATAAAGGAGAAATTATAATGCTCTGTTTAATTTCGGAATTCGGCTAGAGGTGCGCGTTTTGTCAGTCTTTAGACGTTGTGTCGAATTTAGTATCGTGGAACGATGCGTGAGAATTCCGTACGAAATAGCTGACATCTATGCTGGAATACCGCTCAAATACTAGCTACGTGGGGTATGACTTTGAAATGGGTTTTCATTAGGTTTTGATTTGACCTCGATGAAACCTGCTGACACGAACCCTTATACGTTTGTAAGTAATCCAAGGCTAAGAAAATGATTTGATTTAGTTATATTTATTGATGATAGCCTAATTAAACATAAAAGTGATAACAGAAAATGAAATTATATATTTTTTTTGTGTTTTTGGGATGGGGACATATATGTCCCTATATGCATAAAGGTAAAAAAATTTTGATGTATGGCAAAAAATCTGATATTGTTATATATATGATATTGTTATAAAACACAACTCAGCATATAAAAAGCAAGCTATTTAATATAGAATATTTTTTTAAATAAAAAGTTTAAAATTTAATGGTGTGCACCACAACAATTACGATCGAAAGTGTAACACAAATGTACATTACATGTACTGCAAGTGTTGTTTGACCGATTTTCAATGCGAAGTTTTGCACATTGTACGCATCTTTTTCGGTTGCCCACTTTGATCATGCCATGTGAAGGTACTCCACGTTTTTGAGTGAGAGAGATTCGCTTTTTCGTCATGACAGTCAGCACAAAGCTCTTTGTCGGATTGAAAAACTACCAATAGAGAACGAGCCACTACTTGACGAAATTCTAGACTTGAAAGTAAAGTTCCCTCAATGCGTTTTGATTCGTGCAGTTTACAATTTATTATGTACGAGTTACTCATCGCAATATCAAGTATATCGAAATATAGTCTCAGGTAGTATTTTATTTTTGCCTATCGATCTACTTCGTAACAAACTTTTTTTGATCCATTAGGTCGACCGATAAATTTGTTGTATTTTGCAACAATTTCAGTGCATGTACATTTACCTTGTTACCACTACCTTGTATCCGTCGCTTAACTGTCGTCGTTGGTATGGGTGTCAAGAAATTTGTCAACAAAAACACAGCTTTATTGTCCATCCATTTGACGAGTGATGCCATTGCTGCTGGGTACGAATATGTCTCCTCGGCTCAAACTTTTATCGATAGGAATATTTTTTGGAATATTTTACCTATTTGAACGTACAGTTCCACAAGCCTTTAGATTCATGTTTGCCAGCGTGTACTGAAGATTAGGTGAATTAAAAAAATGAAAAAGTATATTTCACACCCTAAACTCTGTAAATCTTTTGACAATTGCAACACAACAGACTCTCCCAATCCAGTTTCAGTGCCACTTCGTTTTTTTGCCGGTATATAAGTCAAATTGGAATAGATAGCCAGTTGTAGAGTCTGCCCTGCGCCACATTTTGAACCCCCACTTTATTGGTTTGTTTTTGACATATTGCCTCATTATATTGTGACCTTTGAACTTTATCATAATATGTTCATCAATAGCCTGCGTTTTGGTGTTAGTCATGGTGCGGTGGAACGCTCGGTTGAAGTGATCCAGAATATGTCGTATTTTTAATGTTCTGTCATGAGTAGGATCGTCTCTATTCAGTTCCTTCGATTTGTCATTAACATGTAAGTTTCTACGAATGTCTTCAAAGCGGTTTATAGTCATTACATTTGCAATGTATGGGACCCCCATGTCCGGATCTGTAGACCAATAACTCCTAAGCGTAGGTAAACAATGCTAGCCCATCACAAAGTTCATGCCGAAAATAGCTTTAGCTTCCTCATTTGTCATAGTAAAACATTGGCTATTTTGTTGTAAGGATTCAGGTACAACAATGTCCTCAATCAATTTTTCAAAATCAGAAACTGCATTGAATATTTTTATAGGAGTCAGTTCCATATCAGGCGTCTTATCTCAAATATTTACTTCAGCAAAGTTGTACGCTGGGACCTCAGAAAAATTACGTGGCGAGTATGATTTTTTTCGCCAATTAAATTTAGGGACAGAAATGCTAGAATCTTGATTTTCAACAGAATTGTCTTCTATAGGCGCGGAGTTGGGTTCTATTTCAAAAGTCGACATACCTGCATCCATATGCTGTGCTAAAAAATCTTGATCCTCTTCATCAAGCAGCAGGCCATCCTCGTCATCACTGTTGTCAGCCATCAAAACTTCAAAAATATCAGCAATATATATTAGCAATATATATGCAGCAAAATCTCTCTGTATCTGTTTGATGACATGACCTTCAAAGTCAAAGTTCTTTATTCATTTGGATCACAATGTGACGCTTATGAACGTCAAAATAATAAATTTATAAAATAATTTCTTAGAGACTCTACATTTACTGCCACTGCCTTCAATAAAATAAACAATAATTAGAACAAAAAATGAAAATAACAACAAAGCAAATAATATCAATAGTTACTTATAGCAATATGCCTCGCTTCATGCATACAGAGACACCCGCGTCCCATATCATTTTTCGCAGAATATGCATTACTCTTACAAAGGAAACGTAAAATTTGTAATAAAACAATGATAAAATTGTACTTACCAACACATATAATACTGAAGAAAAACAGATGAGAATGGTTTTTATACAATAACAAACATCATACAAAATAATTTAGCGGGTCTTAATCGCGTTAACTTAACTTATTTAAGGTATAAATATCTATTTGTTTCCGACATTTCGCTCGTCTTGCACCGAGCGTGGTCGCGGAGATACTGATGAGAACTCAGCGCCGTCTTGTGGAAGTGGAGGTTTCGCCACCTACCTTCACTTGGTATTTTTTTAAGTTCGCAATGTTGGTACTCCGACACACTACACTAATGACGTCTACACACTGTTGAGATTTATCACTGCGGCAGTGTTTACACTTGCTGATGACTGAATTCCAAGTAGCCGATAATCTATATCCATCCTCCTGTTTGAAATTATTATATTTCTTGATTCCTACCGCTTCACGTACTATCCTGGAGTAATAGTGACGATCGGTGGATAAGACTTGTGGTTGATGCAGTTCTATCCAGTGTTTTGGTCCAGACTTCAACAAACGCTCAGCTATAGCCGACTTATTAATATGTCGGTTTTTTACAGCTGCGATATGTTCCTTTACTCTTTCAGCGATTGTACGCTTAGTCTGCCCGATATATGAACTACCACAGCTGCAATCGAATTTGTAGACGCCAGGTGTTTGGAGAGGAATGTGCAAGACGAGCGAAACATCGGAAACAAATAGATATTTATACCTTAAATAAGTTAAGTTAACGCGATTAAGACCCGCTAAATTATTTTGTATGATGTTTACAAATCGCGAAAGTTTAAGATCAATTAATAACAAACATATTTTTTATTTTTTTAAAGTTTGTCGCAATAGAAAATAATTTTCGCTTTTTGAGCCGGTATTATTTTTAACAGATCACTAAACTTTTTTTAGTGTTGCCAGTGCACAAACATTAAAAACGTACTATATGTTAAAATAAAAAATCGAAAAAAGTTTCAACTTACTTAATATTATACCTGTAATTAAATATGCGGGGACAAATGTGTCCCATATGCGTGAAAGGGTGGAAGTAAACATGCTGATACAAATTTGACGTGATAAACTTCTTTGCTTCAAACATTTAAATTTTTCGTAGATTTACTTACCTGCTGTTAAAAGATTGCTTGAGCAAACTGTAATATATTTAGGCAGCGATAGCCTAGTGGAGAGATGAACAGACTGCTACGTAGAGCGGGGCGCATTAATGACTCGTCGAAGTTATGAACGTAGTAAATTGTTAATTATTGCTAGCTAAAGGGCGAAGGGAAATCGTGAGGAAACCTGCACGCGTTGACAGTTGTCATAGTGCTTTAATACTTTTTTTAATACAGAGCTGATATTATATAACATTTTTAAATTTATATTCATGGCAACGAAAAAACCTACGCAATATAAAAGCCCTAAAACATAACTATATGTAAACTACAAGGCACTAAATGATCCTAAAATATAATCACGCTATTTCTTATCGTATAAAGTAGAACAAAACTATCGAAACGCTGTAAGAACACTTATAAAATACATGCAAAAGTGTAATAAAGAAGTGGGCATGCGAGGCACGAGTTTTTAACGGCACGAGTTTTATTTGGTATGTATTTTGCTCGGCTAGTGCATAAATCGTGTAATGGGTGATGGTAAGCAAGCAAGTTGCCAAATAATTCACACGCAAAGTGCTGTAATGGGCTACGGGAGGGCACATAAATAATAAAATGCTATAAAAATTCACAGGGAAAGTGATTTCACCGTTACAAAGACCAACGCGCTAAAGCTGTTTATGTACACATTATGATAATAAATACCCGCTTAAATTTTGTATTGTTCGCTGCTTTTAAGGTCACTTTAACCGATTTGAGAGTCGGTTTCATTTATGTTTGGTAAATTAAAAAGATTATTACGCTGTTCAACCGATATTTTCCATTATCTGTACAACGTAATTTTAATATCAGCTTTCAACCGTGTAGCGTGTATTTATTTACAAGGTGCTTCATTATACGGTTTACACTCTTGAATAGTAATACCGTTATTATATTTATGAAATATGAAGTGAAGCGGTGATGTGTATTAATAGAAAAATCATTTAATAATGAGGTTTTTATAATCGTGAAATATACGTATAACATATGTAGAATACTTTACGGGTTTGCTGTACACCATTTTCTTATTTTGTTTGTAATTTTGCATTGCATTATTTTTTATAGATTTTTGTTATGTGTAGAAAGGTTCTGTAGTAAATACTGCAGACGGGCAGAGCGTGCCTAGAATGGCGTCAACAACAAGTTAACTATATCAATAAAAAAATTACAAATATGTATATAATATGTGAGCGTAGCAAATAGCTATCGTCTTTTAATTGCTTTTAAGTTATCGACTATGTTAATATACTCCCAGCTTACAAAACAAATGTTGTTCATTTGTAACATTCCAACTACACCGATCGCAATACCACAAAAACCCTCTTCATCCTTTCTGAAGCTATCACAAGAGCCCAAAATTATTCTACATACCTCTCCAACAAATAAACAGAAGGACCGTTTAAATTTTTTAGATAAACTTCCTAGCTACAACAAAATTTCTTTCCTTAGAACGTGAAGGACAATTTTAGTAAAATTATTTGGTAATATCGCGAGAATAAAACTGCTAGTTTTATTCGAGACAGTATCTGAAGGCTCGAAGGTGCCACAAACTTGACTACAAATGGTAAAATTGTATTCTTATGTCACTGTGTTTAGATGGCTGCAGTAATAACGTGTTTCAAATGTTTAATTTGTTATCTTTGTATTGCTGTAGTCAATGTTTTAAGTAGTCGATTTGTTATTCAGGTACATACTTCTACCGCGAATGGCCCTTGAGGTATTTTGATTGTTACTTTTTGAAGTGAGTTTCGCGCATTATGACCTTCGTAATAAATGTAGGCATTTGTTTGATTCCATTTAATAACCCTGTATTGGTTTATTTGAAAAGCAATTGAAGTTTGTAAAGTAAAAGAAATAATTATAATAATTACAATAAAATCCTTGCGTTACCGACTGACTGACAGACACGCTACAGCCGAAACTATTGGGCGCAGGAAGCTGAAATTTGGCATGTATGTTCCTTGGGGACCGTAAAGGTGCACTAAGAAGGGATTTCCTGAAATTCCCATGGGATCGGCCAAAACGGGTAAATTTAAAAAAAATGCAGGCATAGCTGGTGGCGTCCTCTAGTTAATTATAAAAGCGGGTAAAAAGCACATAAAATTATCTATAACAATAATTTGTAAAATGAATGTATGATATCAATCAATCAGTACAGTCAGCCTTACGGCCGGTTTCAATTATCGATCTATCCATGGATTTCGAAATACATGACATATTTTGTGTGGAGCTTATGTCAAATATGTAACTAAAATCTTATATTGAATGCAGTGCTTGGTGAAAACGATCAGCGATCTGTACTTATAGGCAAATATAGCATTACAAATACGCATGTATAACTTTTATAACACAAGTTTCGCATGGGAACAATATGATATTGTGGTTATAAAGCTAGATCCTATTAAATTAGAAATAGCCTAACTATTATTGCTTTCATGTACAACAGACTACAACTTTAAAACGCTTCGGTCGCCGGTCTTTATTACAGTTCTTAGTGCTCACAAACCGTGAAAATGTTCGCCGATTTTACCGTAAAAATTACGAATATCCGAGGGATATGAAGAAAAAGTAGGGCCCACCAAGTGAGGTTTGGTAACCCACGCCGGGTCACGGATATACATACATATATTACTAACGACCCATCGAGAATGAAGGGGATCCCGTCATTCTCAATGAGCCGTTAGAGAAATACTGCGATGGTTTTCGTCACTAGGCCCAACCCGAGGTCCGCTTACCAGTCCAACCAGATATGATAGAATATCAACTTCTTGTAGCATGACATTGCATGTAAAGAATACTTTTGGTATGACTTGTGAATTTATCCTTTATGATGTATGTCAAGAAGAACACAAGGGTGCCGTACTAACAACTTCAACCGTTTTCTTTACAAAGCCGTGCCAAAATTGGTATCGCATCACACCAGGTATTCTTCATCGCAGCGCAGCGGCGCGGCGGCCGGAGAAACCACAGTTAAGAGTGTATCCCGCGCTTCGCATAGACGTCGCCACGGTTTTGTAACGGTGATTGCGCTGTTCACGTACCGTGAACGTTAACTAGCGTAGTGCCTCCACTCATTCGTTTACTGGAGATTTTCTTAGTGAATCTGTAATAATTTTGCATGGCCTGTGAGCAAGGCCCTTATGATGAGTATAGTAGTATCTATTTTAATATTTCGTTTTTTAGCAATGATGGTATGGCATTGCCCACTGTATTGTGTAAGGCTCCTTTTAGGCTCCGAATAAAGGCAACTATCAGTGAAACATACCTAATATATTGGATAAGAGAATTTACTACTCTTTTTATACGAAGGTGATTGGAGCCTAAGCATTTGCCAAGTATGTATGTACAGTCAACAGCAAAAGTAGATGATCAAAATCAGAAATCAATTATTAATGAACGGAGTTCGCGTCAGAACTATGTGGCGTCAAAGTAAATCAAAAGTATGTGATTGTAAATTATACCAATCATTTGCTACTAGTACAGCTGCCATATATTCGTGATCAGTAAAATTCATCAATATTGTATTCGAAATGCAAATTTATATTATTGTACATGACATCCGAATTACAGATTGACATTAAAGAGTTTCGATACTTGGATTTTTGCACTATTCCAACAGAACTCTTCAGAGAGGTTGGACTAATAAGGTTATATTTCTTTGGAACTCTTGCTAACAGTGTGACAAAAGCGCGAAGTAAATATAAATAATGCACTTAAGATAAAATTATCAATCTACCTTCCGGTTTTTATACATACCTATAGAAAAACTATTTGTCACAGACACAGAAAAAGTACAACATAAAAAAAGAAACAAAACGCAAGGCATAGCATTAGCACAGTGTAATAATATCTTTATACTGTGGCATTAGTCTGTGACAGATAGATACACTGTGTACTGTGACAGTTATAATTTTGTATCGCATCAGCTACTTTTGAACATTGACATAAATGCACAAACATGCAAAGATAGTAATATTTATTGAATTATGGTTTTGTATCACATCAGTTACTTTTGAACATTGACATAAATGCACAAACATGCAAAGATAGTAATATTTATTGGATTATGGTTTTGTATCACATCAGTTACTTTTGAACATTTGACAGAAGTTACAAAAAAGAAAATACATGAGAGATGAAATTTGGTAAAATTATATTGAATATACAAAGACTGCCTCTGTGGACCAGTGACTGCCTCCGTGGTCCGGTGGATAGCGTATGCGTCTGCTGATCGGAAGTCTCGGGTTAGATTCCCGGGTCGGGCAAAAGTGTTACTGGGTTTTTTCCAAACTCTCAGTAGCAGCACGAAGTCTGGTGATGTGCCCGGTAGCAATTCATCTGCTTTTCCGTAAAACATAACAAATTAAATTACTGGGGTACTTCAAAAATAAGTATGAATAAATTATTTGCCTCATGATTACGTGGCCTCAGTTTCATCATTTATATTTGATTTTAACTGTTCACTAGTTTTGAAATTTTTCTTCACTTCTTAGTTCTGATGCGAATTGAGTTTATAACTTTTGGAGTCAAAACTGATCACGAATTTATGGCAGCTGTACTAGTAGTTAATTATTGGTATAATTTACAATCACATACTTTTGAATCACTTCGACGCCACACAGTTCTGACGCGAACTCCGTTCATTAGTATTGAATTTCTGATTTTGATCATCTACTTTTGCTGTTGACTGTACTCTTTACAAACAAAAAAAAATCAAAGAGAATAAAAAAGAGACTCAAGAACAGGCAATATTTTTAAAAAAGGTCCTTTGTATTACTTACTTAGAACTGCTAATTCCATCAAAGCGACCATAAAACCACAAATACTGTAAACATTTTTTGTAACAAGACATGAATATCTCATTCTCAAACATACTTTAAAACATAAATTATGTTCAGTAAATAGCCGTATTTAATTTTAAGAGGACGCATGTCATGGCATCCTCGGTGCTCAAGAGACCAAGATTTCGTCGGCAAGAAAAAATCTGATAAAGTACGCAAGAGTTAGCTTTGTGTATTTGCACTGAAATGTTGACGCGTTCCTTAAGGATTATAAGGATTTACCGGCCTCGCACACAAAGGTAGAACAAAAGCTAGCTTATTTTCATAAAAACTTCCAGGTTAACTCATATTCGTGCGGTGAATGTATCTTATTTTTAAGAAGATGTTAAGTATGCTGTCAGCTATTTTTATGTGTTAAAAGTTGAGATGAGCCAAGTTAGGCTGTTATTTTGAAGCATTGTCAGAGAAAAAGAAAAGAAGGTGATCTATTATTTTTATTCCTTAATATTTCTGAATTATTATTCGCCGATTCGGAAAAGCTAGAGTACTTTCAAAGTAATGATACTAACAGGCTGTGGCGTACTACGTGCACATACCTACTTGCACAGTACGCACAACCCTACGCAGCGTAATCAACAGATAAGTGTGATAGCTGATAACTGATAAGAGCTGATAACGCTTCGTCGCGTCGCATACGAGAGCGCGAGCACCGTCCACCTGCCTCGCCAACGCATTACATCTGACTGGCGACGAATATCGCGGCCACCGAGTTTTGTTCAGTGTGCCACTTTATTATAAAGTGTGCGTGAAGGATAGAGCGCTAGTTAGAGTGAGTTGACCGATGTAAATCAAATTGTGTTTATAGCTAGTTATAATATGTAGTCATGTAAGAACCGTTAGTTGTAAGTCTCCTTTTATTGGTCAATATCGATATTCTCATCGCCACCAGTAACCTCTCTGAATGTGAATTTTTGTATAAATCTTGCCACTATTTGTAAATAAATTATTACCACTTACTGATTACCGATCTTCAAGAATAGTTTTATTATACTCGTCACGTCGTCAGTCTGAACAAGTACCTCGTCACTCTGCCAGTACCTAGTAACCCAGTAACACACAGTAACCCAGTAAGAATTAACCAGTGCCATTACCTACCTTTCTATCCTACCATCCAGGAAATTCGTGACCCTCGACCCCGAAATTATACGCCGAAAGCTGAAACATACCGTTACACTAAGGAGAAGATCAATGACCACAACGAGGCCATAACCACGGTAAAGAGCGACGTGGCAACCATATCGCTGCCAGCATGCCTTCCACCATTCTGGCGTCAGAACCCCAGGCTATGGTTCGCCCAGTTCGAAGCCGCCGTCGCGGTAAGCAAGATCGGCGACGAACAAAAGTTCAACCTGGTCGTACCGCTATGGGGCTGTAGCGACCTCGAGCAGATAGCAGACATCGTACTAAACCCACCAGCTACGGGAAAGTACGTTGCGCTCAAAATCAGGCTCATATCGACATACCAAGAATCCGACCATCGCCAGCTGCAAAAACTACACAGTGGCCTAGAACTCGGCGACATGAAACCAAGTCAGCTACTCCGAAAAATGCGAGATTTGAGCGGCAAGTTACTCACCGACGAGGCGCTAAAAGTGATGTGGCTCAACCAACTGCCCACACAAGTACGCGCCGTGCTCTCAGTAAACACCGAATCATCGCTAGAAGTTCTATCCGCAATGGCAGACAAAATGATCGAGCATTTTGAACCCGTCACCGTCGCCGCCGTGTCTACCACAACCACTGTACCACCAACGCAATCGAATTCGCCGTGCTGCATTACAACCATCGAAAGTCTACAGTTCGACCTATTATCAAGACAGATAGAAAAACTATCACTTGAAATCGCCGAACTCCGAACGCAACAGTCTACGCATCGTACCTACAATAACTACAATCCGCGTCAAAACTCAAGGTCACGCTCAAGATCACGACCCCGCACTGCGCCCAAGCCGGGCGATTCCGATTGCCTATGCAAGTACCACTACAGATACGACGATGAAGCTCGTCACTGCGAGTCGCCGTGTTCAAAATCGAAGCGGGAAAACTAGAACGTACATCGACTGTGGCGGGCGTCGATGTTAACCAACCAAGCCACCGCCTATGCGTCATTGATATCTCGCATTATATTAAAAATTTCTAGTCGACACGGGAGCCGATATCTCAGTCCTTGCTGTAAGAAACAAGAATCAATTGAAACCTACCGAGAACAGTTGCAAACTATTCGCTGCGAACGGCACAGAAATACATACCTACGGAGAGCGTACACTCGAGCTCAACCTAGGTTTACGTAGAAGTTACAAATGGACATTTACTGTGCCGACGTCAAGACTTCCATCCTGGGCGCAGATTTCTTATCAAAACACAAGCTACTAGTCGACCTTCACCAAAGAAAACTCATCGATCGTGTCACCGACCTCCATGTTAACGCCATCGCAGTGCAGAGTAGCGAAGAAGCCGTCTACATGATAAGCCACAATCACGCTTATCACAACATACTCAAGAAATACCCAGATGTACTACGACCCATGTCACTCAAAGTTCCCGCCAAACACGACGTAACGCATCGCATTGAAACGACCGGTCAACCAATCTACTCGAGGCCACGCCCACTGCCACCCGACAAGTACAAAGCGGCAAAGTTGGAGTTCGAGAAAATGATGGAAATGGGTATCTGCAAGCCTTCAAACAGTCCCTGGGCAAGCCCACTACATGTCGTCAAGAAAAAGGATGGATCGCTACGTGTGTGTGGCGACTACCGCAGACTTAACGCCGTGACTATTCCCGACCGGTACCCCATACCTAGAATTCAAGATTTTACATACCAACTACACGGGAAGAAAATATTTTCAAAGTTAGACATGAAGATGGCCTACTTCAGTATACCTATACAAACGGAAGACGCACCGAAGACAGCTGTAATAACGCCCTTCGGTCTCTTCGAATTCAACTGCATGACGTTTGGCTTACGCAACTTAGGCCAAACGTTTCAAAGCTTTATGCATGAAGTTCTACGCGGGCTAGATGACATCGTATTCTGTTTCGTCGACGATCTACTTATCCATTCAGCAACGCCATTGGAACACAAGCGCCATCTACATCAAGTACTCGAGCGACTCAACAACTACGGAGTAACGCTAAACATCGACAAATGCGAATTCGGCAAGGACAAAATACAATTTCTTGGCTACGAAGTTACACCCGAAGGAATCAAACCCACGGAAGAACGCATTCAAGCCATACTCAATTACCCGAAACCTACCACAGTACAAGAACTTAGAAGATTCTTAGGTATGATCAACTTCTACCGCAGCTGCCTACCTCATCAAGCCGATCATCAATACCTACTCAACAAATATCTACACAACAGCAAGAAAAACGACAAGTCGCCTATAGAATGGACACCCGACTCAGAGAAAGCTTTCGAACACTGCCGCCAAAGCATACTCGACGCTACTATTCTGTCTCACCCGATTCCGTCCGCTCCCTTATGTCTACTCACCGATGCGTCTGATACAAGTCTCGGCGCAGTGCTGCAACAAAAGATCGACGACACGTGGAAACCTCTTGCCTTCTATTCAAAAGCAATGAGTGAGACGCAACGAAGATACAGTGTGTACGATCGCGAACTATTAGCAATGTACACAGCTGTTAAAAGCCTACGCCGACTCATAGAGGGCAATGAACTTACCATATGTACAGACCACAAACCGCTTACATACGCGCTGACTAGAACACCAAGTAGCAGTGATACACCGAGGAGAGAACGCCAGCTTCACTACATAAGTCAATTCTGCAATAACATCAAGTACATACACGGTGATAAGAATGAAGCCGCGGATGCCTTATCACGTATAGCGGAGATCGACGTATTACATTCAACGATAGATTACAACAAATTAGCAGAAGAACAAGAGAGCGACACTGAGCTACAATCCTGTATGAAACAACCCAACCTTAAGTTTACTAAAATTAACCTACCCGGAGTTCAACGACCGATTTGGTGCGAAACATCGACTGATAACATACGACCATACCTACCAGAGACTTATCGTGTCTTAGCATTCAAGGCTCAACACGACTTATGTCATTCCGGAGTACGAACAACAAGGAAAAATATGTCAAGCAAATTCTTTTGGCCGGCGATAAACAAAGACGTCGCTGATTGGGCGCGAGCGTGATATCACTGCAGAAACAGTAGCGAAGGCAGTGTACGATGGATGGATATCAAGATTTGGGTGCCCTCTACGACTGACTACGAGATCAAGGTAGACAGTTCGAGACTTCACTGTTTAAGAAAATCGGCGTCACTCGCATATGTACAACTGCATTCCACCCGCAAGCAAACGGACAAGTAGAAAGATGGCACCGAACACTGAAAGCTGCATTGATGGCTAGAGCGGCCGGCAATAGATGGAGTGAAGAACTATCTACTGTGCTACTAGGTCTCCGTACAGTCCTGCGTGAAGATACAAATGTCAGCCCAGCCTTGATGACATACGGATCACCGCTACGAGTACCATCTGATTTTTTCGTGCCTACAAAGCCGAACATTGAAGACGCAGTATTCGTTCGTCAGCTGATGGATACAATGAACTCGCTCACCCCGACAAACACATCGCATCTTTCACAGACAAACACATTCGTCTACAAAGATCTCGCTACGTGTTCGCATGTGTTTGTGCGCAATGACACAGTAAGAAAACCGCTCATTCCACCTTATGATGGGCCTTATCAAGTACTACAGTGCAGCGCAGACGGCAAACATTTTACGTTACAACTTCCACTTCGCACTTCAGTTGTGTCTATAGACAGACTGAAGCCAGCTCATCTATGCAACGACAGCGGCGAAGTTTCAGACAGCAGAGGAATTCAAGAAAGCACTTCACCCGCACAGGCTTTGAACATGACACCGGACGAAGCAGAGACATCGGCACCTCAAGCACGAAGCACATACGTCACCCGATCCGGTCGGAAGGTGAAACAGAACCTACGCTTCGCTTGAGGAGGGATAATGTGGCGTACTACGTGCACATACCTACTTGCACGGTACGCACAACCCTACGCAGCGTAATCAACAGATAAGTGTGATAGCTGATAACTGATAAGAGCTGATAACGCTTCGTCGCGTCGCATACGCGAGCGCGAGCGCCGTCCACCTGCCTCGCCAACGCATTACATCTGACTGGCGACGAATATCGCGGCCACCGAGTTTTGTTCAGTGTGCCACTTTATTATAAAGTGTGCGTGAAGGACAGAGCGCTAGTTAGAGTGAGTTGACCGATGTAAATCAAATTGTGTTTATAGCTAGTTATAATATGTAGTCATGTAAGAACCGTAAGTTGTAAGTCTCCTTTTATTGGTCAATATCGATATTGTGCTCATCGCCACCAGTAACCTCTCTGAATGTGATTTTTTGTATATAGCTTGCCACTATTTGTAAATAAATTATTACCACTAACCGATTACCGATCTTCAAGAATAGTTTTATTATACTCGTCACAGTAACCCACAGTAACCCAGTAAGAATTAATCAGTGCCATTACCTACCTTTCTATCCTACCATCCAGGAAAAGGCTATCTAGCTATCATAAAGCGACACTTCTATATTCAGCTTTCATAGCTATTCTAAAATTAAGATAATACATTTTAAATTCGTTTTTAATGATAAGTTCCGTTCTCTCGCATTCTGACTAATTATTCTTCGCTTCGCGCAGGCTTCGCACATATTATGTACTTAACAGTTTAATAGAACAAGTTTATCACGCTGTAAACACTCTTAACTTGCACTACATTAAAATTTTACGATTAATTAAAATAACCTTTTTTTATAAACGACTGCCATACAAGTAGGTCATTCTGTATCGGTAGCTACTTTGCAACCATTCATCTAACGGACATAAATCGTAAAGCAGCGATCAGACGGCATGATTCATCGAGCCGATGACCAGGGCTCGATAGATTGGGCGTTCTGATCACACTACACGATATCGCCACCCTAACTCACTTGGCAGCCGAACGCCGAGCAGTGAAGATGGCGCCTACGCTTTCAAAGTATCAGAAACTTGAAATCGCTCTCGCAGTAACAGCGGGTGTAGTAAAACAAAAAAAGAAAAGAAGATGCTGGGTAAAGGAATACCTATTTACTCTTGAGAAATAAATTGTGTAACATGAACATTTTGTGTGTGTTCGAGCCGGAGGACTTTTGAAATTACGTCCAAATGAATTCTGGACAATTTAATCATCTTTTAAATTTAGTGACACCATACATTCAAAAACAAGACTCATTAATGAGAGAATTATAGCCATTTTCACTCCACACGTCCTTTCACGCCGAACGCCGCGCCGGCACTGAGGGCCCTAAGCGCGATCAGACGGCACGTTTCGTCGGGACTTAGGGACTTAAGGCGGTCGGGCACTCTCGATCGCCCGATTTAGGGACACTAACAGCCTAAACGCGATCACACCACCCAATCCATCGGGACTTAGGGCACGATGAATCGGGTCGTCTGATCGCTGCTTAACTCCTAGACACGAAATAATAATATGTAGTTTCTTAAAATAGTATTTTATGACGTTAGACCACTCCATTACCAACTGAGAATTATGTTTCTATCTAAGTCATCAGCAAAACACAAATCAAATGTCTTTGTGGTTATAACTTCAAAATAAATCGCTTTTAATCTTCATAATTTCTATTTCTGTAGGTAATTGCTTTTTGGTGGTTAATGTTCGTGAATAATCATAAATTAATCATACCTTTAAAAGCATATTTTAAGTTACAAGGTAATGTAAGGTTTGGGATCACAATCACGTATATTTGATTATATGTATACATTTTTAGTAACAAATTCTATAGGTTTTATACCATTAGACACAATATCAAAGAATAGAAATTCCATCATGGCAAACCGCCATTTATTTAAACAAAATGGATGTTACTCCCAAATTTAAACATTACTGAAATCTTATTCAAATAGACTTTATACAAAAGAGTACACTAGAGAATATAACAAGCTTAATATGCTAGTGAGGTACTCCAAAAATTATTCTCATTAGCTTATCTCCGCTGTGAAATTTTGAATTTCCCTTATCTGTAACGGCAGGGCTAAACAGGCAGCGCTCTAAGGCGTAGCTATCTATTACGGCGTAGCTATTCAGCTACGAGGGAAGGTAAAAGTGCTACGTGCCCCTGTTGTTGAACATGCTTTACATTGATAGCGTTCTGGCACGAAAAACTTTTCACGTTTATCAGGTAAGTTACAGCCGGAAAATTATGTTACTGACTATATTAAAAGTGCAGGCTCTTTGTAATATTATGCGATTTAAAGGTGAGAGTAATAAAATATGTTTATCTCTTTTGTATTTATGTTAAAGCGAAGATATTACAATGATAGCTCGCTAAGTCAGGCTTCCACTTGGAACGAAATGGATTCCGGAGAAGTACGTTTAGATAACTTGCACAAACAATAAATTTAACAGAATTTCATTCACTAAGAAAGAATTAAGAATTAAGTAGAAAGCGCTAAGGAACAAAAACGTATAAGCTTTAAACAAACTGAGTGGACTCGCTTCATATCTTAATATATAAAATCCTTGCGTTACTGACTGACTGACAGACACGCTACAGCCGAAACTATTGGCCGCAGGAAGCTGAAATTTGGCATGTATGTTCCTTGGGGACCGTAGGGGTGCACTAAGAAGGGATTTCCCGAAATTCCCACGGGATCGGCCAAAACAGGTAAATTTAAAAAAAAATGCAGGCGTAGCTGCTGGCGTCCTCTAGTACTATGATAAAATAAAATGATAGAGTTGCTATCGACGAAAAGGCAACCGGAACTCACCTTTAAAGTATAAATAGGTATCAGCTTGCAACACTCGGACGGTCGGACCCTATAGCATTCCGTTTTAAGATAAATAATTCATCCATCGCTAAAATCATACAACAGTCTAAAACCTATACTTTATTGAACCACACACAATATAGCACTTTGTGTGATTTACAAATTGTTGCCTCGAGTATGGCCGTTACTTGTGTGAGTAGATCGTATGATTGTAAAGTCTCTCGCGATACAGGATTTCATCATCATTCTCCTCGCGTTTTCCCAGTTGCACCCAGGTGACTGCTTACATAGTCAGCGTACCCGGATTTGACTGAATATTAATTTTTTCACAGAGCGCTTGCCTGTTTGATCTGTCCATGGTTTAGATTAGTGTTAGTTTATTCAGAGGTACTGACTCCCTATAGCGACTCTCAAAGATCTTCTTGTCGTGTTTTTATTGGTCTATGCAACCTATTTTTAGTAGGTATCCGTTCCGCTTGACCCACCGCTACCCTTTAGCAGTGGAGCCCCGCCATTAAAGTGATATTTATACTTCGAAGGTTCGCATCAACTTGGCACGCAACATTGAGTCAGTATACGGAAATGAAATGTAATGATTGTTGTTATAGACAAATAAAGTAAATGTTAAGTGTTATCCACTTTATTTCTGCTGCGTATAAAGTACAGATAAATGTTTTTCTGTCACACTGTGCCCCTTTTTATTATTTAGCAGCTTCGTTCTAATTTTTTTATCTAACTATTATATTGTCATTCATCCCACGCATCCCATCCAAAAAATACCGAATCGGCATTAATTACTACACGATTATTTTCAATATGATTACTTGATTTAAACAAATTAAACCAACTGAATATCACATTGGATAAAGTAATCTGAAACAGTAAACATCAGCCCAGTAACAGTTTCCGAGCATCCAATAACACTTACGTTCAGTTCGCCAGTGTATTCTAGATTCACATTGGCCAGATTTTACGATACGCACTTGGTCTCGAGTACGGCCACACAGGCCCGCACTTGGGCACGAATTGTGGAAATTAAACGTAGTTGTAGGGAGGCAGTCATTACCGACGTATCTGAGCTGTTTAGTTACACGCACGTGAGTGATGTGAACTAGATGTCCGTGTCCTGGGATTATACGGACCCTCGGATCATTGAGGGACTTATGTAAGACGCGTGTTATTTGAATGAGGTTAATTTCAAAGTATAATTCAGATTTGTGTAATTTGAATGTGCGTAATGATAGTCATAGACATAAGAAAGATAGACGAATAGATCTCATGATAGGAAATAAACTAAACAAAGAGAATAAATATTAAAAAGTTAACAGTAATGTAGCAATGGACAAATTTTAAGCTAAACTTGATGTAAATTATTGTTAAATAGATAGATTATTGTTAAATAATTAACTAATTTATTTACATTATTGGCAATTTATACACCACTGCAAGTATAGCACAATTTTGTATGTACTTATCATTTTAATATCTTTTGAAGTTTCGGTTTTGATGCGATGCGGAACGAACATTTGAAGACTAAGATTAGATTATTAATTTTGTCTTTATTAATGTCGGTTTAGTGAGAAATTACCAAGGAACGGAATATCATTTATTTAATGATTTACTGATAATAATAAAAGCTCGAATCTGTTCGTTGTTGTATCGGCACACTTTACAATAATGATGGTGAGATCGTGACTGTCCCGGATAAACGGCTATCAATATTTTCCGTATCCGTTATAGGTAATACCTACTCTATCACCGGGAAACTAATTATGATAATATCGCTCGCCGTTCCGACCTTGTTTTAGAAAATATTATGTACAACACTGAATTATTGTTGCTTGACTGGTTATTACATGTGTAAAAGTGGTACTTTTACTTTATAATGTGTTATGGTTAAATGTCTCCTCAGAATTTAAAAGAGCAAAAGACTATTTTCCTAAATACTTTCTAGTACATTTTATTTAAGAGAATGGCTAAGTTTCTTTTAAATTTCTTTTTGATCAAATTGCATTTACTTCTCATTGTAAATCATATCATAACAATTCGAAATTACCCTTAAGTTATATACATTTGTATTGTAGTGTGTTTGATGTCGTTAATACCTTAATGCATGCCATGTGCGATATGATTTAATTTATTATTATAAATAGGCTGTAAAAATATAAAATGCCCAGAATATCGTTTACTTCCATAACCCGTGAGTGCACACCACTAGTATTACAGTAGTAGTAGGTATAGTAGTAGGGGTCGTAATACGATCGAATTTATCGCACAAGTTGTTGCGTTTACGACGCACGTTACCGCTGATAGAGACGTTGTGCCACAGAGCTCTCACACGTGACGTCATAACTCATCAACCACACACACATACGAATTGTTTTAAATGATATCGCCTTCTTTGATAGCTCATGTGAAATTCATTGGTATAAATGTTTCTATTGTTTCTATAATTTTATATCCTAAAGAACTTCGCTAACTTAATGTAAGAATCAAATAGAAGTGTGGGTGTTATCAAATTAGTTTTGCACGCGTATTTAAACGTAACCGATAGTTACTAAAAAGCAACCTTAAGAAAAATTCATATTCAACGCAAGGGTATAAATATTGAATATAATGTAATATCGATACACTTTGGTTATGAAAGGGCTGATGTACATCAAATTTAATCTGGTAACACATGGAATAAAGGGTCATTTGTTTTAGGAAAATATATGCATTATAACGCCAGTGTTATACCGGTTGCATCTAAGACTTTCAACTTGAAGCTCGGAAACCGCAATTTAAAATTAGAGCTATTTGAATATATTTACCGTAACACATATGTATTTTCTGTCATGGGATAAATATAAATAATGAAAGTCTGAAAAACACGACACAACAAAACGTGTCGTACTTTAACAAATAAGTTATTAAAATAAGGCTTCAGGTTTGATATTTTTTGTAATAATTCTGTGGGTGCATAAAGTCAATGGTATGAGAATATTATAACTTAGCTCCGACATAGGTGCCATATAAATAACATTATTGCTTTTACTTTTTAAATATGGCTTCACTGTCTGCCGTAGGAAACGGGATACGTAAAGGAGAAGATAATGATAAATATAGTAGGTTTTTAGTGGTTGCAATGGTTTCATTTTAATGTCACGGGTTGTTTTAGACCTTGCTATCAAAATAACAGGACAGCAATATAAAACAATATTTTCATGATGATCAAACATGTGTATACCTATTATTTCGTAAAAGATATTTCTAGATAAATATATATGTTTAATAAATGGTTTCGCCAAAAGTGTGCGTTTTACTTTCATAGTTACACAACTTTGAGAGTTAAATACTCACAAACTTATAACTTACATTCTTATTTAAGTAAAACATAAAGCAAAGGTCTCTAAAGTTTTGCAATGACCTTTTCCATTCACACTGATGTAAACTAGTAGCATAATTTACGAAGTAACCGTACACACTAGAGAATACACAGCCCAAGACTAACTTTATTACGGACTACAGATAAAAAATACCCACATACATAAAATTAAAAGCACTTTCTACTACACATTTTAATTAACAACTTTAATCCACGTTACTGAGGTACTGTAAATCGCAAAGCAAAAGGGTATTACCCACTGAGTTCTTTTTAAGGCACGTTTCGCTCGTGTGTTTACTCGGAAAGATTTTATCTGTGATAGTCGCCACTTGTGTGCCACACTGCGCCCCGATTTTTCCCATTTGCGGCACAGAACTCCATCCTGGACGACCAAGCTTTCCCACTGTGCCCAATAACATAGGGCTCATTGCTGCGATATCACTCCATTTGGTCCTAGGAGCGCCTGATTTCTTCCATTCAAGAATCGGCTGTACATCCTGCTGAGCACTCTGCAAAGCTTCTCTCCATTCGTCACTTAGATCCGTCTTTAACATCCTCACTAGCGCTGCCTGCTTTGCTTCCTGTCGGCTACAGTGCTTGCACTGGTCGGGACACGGCCTACGCGATAGGGCATCTGCGTTACCATGGGACTTGCCGCTGCGATGTTGTATTACAAAATCAAACTCTTGCAGTAGTTCAATCCATCTAGCTACTTGTCCTTCTGGGTCCTTAAATTGAAGTAGCCATTTCAGCGCTGCATGATCGGTTCGCAGGTGGAATTTACGGCCCAACAAGTATTTGTTGAAATGCTGCAACGTCTTTACTACAGCTAAGAGTTCCCGCCTGGTGACGCAGTAGTTTCTTTCGGGTTTGGATAAGGTCTTGCTGAAGTATGCTATAACAACTTCTTGATCACCCTTCCTCTGTGACAGCACGCCGCCAATTCCGGTGTTACTGGCATCTGTGTCAACTATGAATTCATGCTCATTGTCAGGGTAGCCTAGAATAGGTGCAGTACACAGATGTTCCTTAAGCTTCTGGAATGCAACGTCACAGCTCTCATTCCAACAGAACTGCACTCTGTCTTCGGTGAGCTTATGAAGAGGTCGAGCAATGTCAGCAAAGTTCTTCACAAACCGTCGATAGTAGGAGCATAATCCGAGGAATGCTCTGACCTGCGTTTTGTTCTCTGGAACTGGTCATTCCTTCACGGCAATGATCTTATCCGGGTCAGTTTGAATACCGTTCTCCGAGACCACATGTCCTAGAAAGTTCACTTGCCGTCTGAATAACGCGCATTTCTTCGGACTCAGCTTCAAATTAGCTCCTCGTATCTTTGACAGCACTTGCTCCAAGTTTCGAAGGTGATGCTGGAAGGTGCGCCCCACGATGATGATGTCATCCAAGTAGACCAGGCAGGCGTCTCCAATCAGTCCCATAAGCACTCGCTCCATCAGTCTCTCAAAAGTAGCCGGAGCGTTGCACAATCCAAAGGGCATGACGTTAAATTGCCACAATCCTTTGCCTGTGGAGAATGCCGTCTTCTCTTTGTCTCGAGGATCTATTTCCACCTGCCAGTAGCCACTTTTTAGATCTAATGTAGAAAACCACTTCATCCCCGTCAGCGTATCCAGAGTGTCATCGATCCGCCAGTGGGTAGCTGTCCTTCTTCGTGATGTCATTTAATCGGCGGTAGTCTACACAGAAGCGCATGCTGCCATCCTTCTTCTTAACTAACACCACCGGAGAGCACCACGGGCTGGACGAAGGCTCGATTACGCCTTCTTTCACCATACCGTCGATCATAGCTTCCACTTCACGTTCCCGTGCCACTGGCACACGTCTTGGTCGCTGGCGAATCGGTGCTTCACTTCCCGTGTTTATTTTGTGCTGGACTAGTGCTGTCTTCCCTATGTCGGCATCACTGGTCGAGAAAATATCGGCGAACCGGTTTAACATCTTCTTAGCCTTGGTCTTCTCTTCTTCTGACAGGGTACTTTGGCAGTCCTCCAAAAGTGAAGACACGTCGAATCGTGCACCCTGAACTTAGGCGCTGGTAGGTTGCTCTTGACATCTACGCATCCAAGCCGCTCCTTCATAGGTGCCCAATTCCGTCCCTTTCTTGAGCGACACTTCCTTGTCACTTGTATTCAGTGCGCGTACTGATGAAACTTTGGTACCCCTTACCAACGTTCGTGCAATCTTCCACGAGGCCTCTTTCTCTAGGCCTTCGATTAGTACGCAGTGGTTCCCTCGACCAGAATTCCCTGGTAGACAAACTGGTACAACCGTTTCCGACCGCGGGTGAAGAATGACATTCTTCAGGCAGTACACTTTTCCTGAAGTTGCACCTTCCATGAAGACTTCTTCCGAGCCACACTTCAAGACTCCCTGGTTAACATCGATCTCGCAGCGATACTTCCGCATGAAGTCTAGGCCCAAGATGCAGTCGTCCACTATATCGGCCACAATGACTTTGTGACGGTAAATTTTGTTGCCTAGCTTCAGATCCACCTCCATTTCACCTCGGACGGTTATGTGCTGACCGGTAGCTGTTCTCAGATTCACACATTCCTTGTTCCTGAAGCAGCCCCGAAGAACCCGTCTTGCCAGATGGAAACCGACGACTGTCCGAGAAGCACCCATGTCCAATGTCAGCTTGCATGGTGTTCTGTTAATTTCGCCTTCGATGATCAGGCTGTTCCCGTCGCATGATTGCGAGATCGAGATACTTGGGGCTCTTCCATTACCAGCCAGCACCCGTCCCGCAGTCCTGGCCTCTACTCGTTTCCCTGCTCTCCAGGCACATCAGGCGACCCCTTTGGTGGAGACAGGGTGTCACCAGGCTGCCTACGCTTTGGGCAGCTCAAGCGGATATGGCCTCTTTCTCCGCAGTTGTAGCACCGAGGTGACGACACAACTTCCCTGATGCGGTGACCTCGATCGTCGCGTCGCACTGCTTCCACCTCCAGAGCCTGGGCTAAAGCGTCCTTGAGGTCCTTGAAGTGCCCAAGCCTCACTGCTGCTCTTACCTTCAGGTCCCGGATCCCATCCGTAAACGCCTGTACGAGGTTCCCGTCAATAAGCGCAGGCGACGACTGGTATGCCTTCCTGACCAGCTTTTCCACCTCTAGAGCCCACTGCTGCAGAGTTTCTCCGGTGCGTTGTGTCCTGTCCTTCAGCTGAGCACGATAAACGTGTTCAAGGTGCGCGTCACCGTATCTCGCCTCCAGCGCCTCCAGGAGCTTTTCGTAGGTGACGTCTTGCCCGAGTGCCTCCAACACTGTCAAGGCCCGGTCGCGAAGGCCCAAGGTTAGGGCGGTTAAGGCCTGTTCTTTGATCCACCCATTCGATCGCATCACAGCCTCGAACTGGATCTTGTATGCAGACCATGATGACGAGCCATCAAATGGTGGAACCTTAAATCCACGAGGTGAGGGCGCTACAGCCGCTGGTGTTACTTCGAGCCCACGCAATTTCTTCTCCACTTCAGCAACACAGGTCTCGTGGTGGTCATGTTCACGCTTCTCTATAGAGGCGACGCGAGTCTCAAGCTTGTCGTGCACGAGCATCTCTACGTCGCTGACACGGGCCTCGTGCTGCTGAAGTTCCTCCTTGACCGCCTTCAAGTCCTTCCCCACTGTGGCGCTGAGGTCTTTCATGAGCACCAGCTGTTCCTCCAGACGGCGGGCGTGCTCCTCCTTGTCGCGCTGCAGCTGTTCCTCTAGGCGGCGCGCGTGCTCCTCTTGACGGCGAGCCTGCTCCTCTTGACGGCGGTCCTGCTCCTCTTGACGGCGAGCCTGCTCCTCCTTGTCGCGCTGCAGCTGTTCCTCTAGGCGGCGCGCGTGCTCCTCTTGACGGCGAGCCTGCTCCTCTTGACGGCGGTCCTGCTCCTCTTGACGGCGAGCCTGCTCCTCCTTGTCGCGCTGTCGCTGTTCTTCCATGCGGCGCGCGTGCTCCTGCATGAACGCCATCAGAGCCGCGATGTCGGGCACCGCCATGGAGTGTGCGCTTGCAGGCTCCACTGCAGCCGCGGAGTCGCCTGATCCACCAGACGATGGAGAAGGAACGTCTCCGAAGCGTCTCTGGTCCAGGTCTTGCTGGCGCTGGTTCCTGGTACGCACTCCGTCAGTTTCTTCCTTCGGCATAACCGGCATAATTTATCCCTTTCTTCTGACACCAATTTGTTACGAGCCGGGGTTCGACGATAAATTATAACTTACTATGCCACTTAAACTGAACTTTATTTATACACAAACACTACACACACTTATTTACACAACCAGTAAAAACACACTTATTTCACACTTTTCCACTTCACTAATAAGAACAACACTAAACACTTCCGATCCTTCGCTTCTTGTATTTCGCTTCGATATTCAATTGTTACTGTCCCCGGTCCGTTCGCTCCCGCTCTATTTATACTGGCCGGATAACATCACTAGCGCATTCTAGATACTTCCACAAAACTGTCGAATAATCGCGAAGCTTTCAAAGAGAAGTTTTCAAGCTTAAATAATTATTAAAAATAAACGACTCGATATTTAACTTTAAGTTTAAATATTAATAATGATTCTCTGCAGTATAATTATGTATCTTCGTATCGATTTTTTGTGTATATCTCTGTAATAATATTATCATACGTGTTGGGAAATAAGTATTGTGTACAGCAGCACAACTTGCTGTACAGCATAGTAAACTTGTCTATGTTTTCAACTATCTTAATATGATAGATGAAATCATAAGCATGTTTACTATCTCGTACAGCCGACAAACTTATCTGAAGTAAACAGGAACTATATATCACACATTTCCTATTATATAAAAATAGTTGGCATAATAAGGCCATATAAAATCCATTCACACATAATAATGCTCTCGGTAGCCCATTTTATTTTTTTCTGTATCGTAAATCAGGAGATTATATCACATCTCTAACCTACTTAGCAGTATTCATCGTGTGTCGGATTTTGTTTGCGGTCGGCTGTGGCACTCAACGGCCGCTCGTGATAAAAGCCTCTTTGTGCACACCCTCTATACAGAGCTAGGGAATTACCCCTTTAATGCAAAATTGCGCCCCGCGGAAAAGGGCGGTGTACGGATTTTGAGTACACACACCATCTTCATATAGATCAAGTTTTGTTTAAGATTTGAGAGTGACTCGCGTATTATTTTATTCGCTGACTGTTAAATATAATAGGCTTGTGTCCACTAAGAATAAATTGGTTTGATTGTAGTATCTATAGATTCATTATGATTTTAAGATGTCAATAAAGTTTATTTTTTTTTATAAAAAGGTAAGATTAATGTTATTTTTAGGATTCTTAACCTAAAAATAATGTATTTATTCTTGTGACAGTGAACACCAATCAGAGAGCAAAACGTCAAACAGTACGTCCGCCATTCAAGTTGTTGACGTTTTAGTAGTAAATATAACTAAATCGTCAAACTTTCTACCTTTTAAATCGAATATAACAAAATAAAAGTGGGTACATCAGACCAGACTTCATTCACGGTTTGTTTTGTTTTGCACTTTGTGATATCACTCAACCGCCATGATGGTTTACAGCGTTTTCCTGTCAAATTCAAAAAGTTTTTAAAAAGCCGTAATTAGTAATGTTGTTGATCGATTTTTGAAGAAAAATCAGGTATTTCAGTTTAACAACCAATAAAGGAACGAATTGATTGCTAATTACATTTTAGGACACAAGCCTATTTCTACAACGATATTTCAATAAATTTTGCAGTCTTAGGATTTTGGTTGATCTCACATTTTAGACCGATAAATAAATGTGCTGCAAACCTAAATCTATAAGTAGTATACCTCATCCGTGTTACTGGGTTTTTCCGAATACTCAGTAGCAGCCCGGAGTCTGGTGATGTGCCCGGTAACGGCAATAGGCTCGCCCCCTATTACGTGGGACCTAAATATTCATGGCGAAATGTGGGTGTAATGTTTATTTATTTATTTGAATAAAACGGTTTATAAAACCAATTACATTAATAAATACTTAACACAAAAATAAAGAAAAATATTTACATTACCTACACACAAATTAGAGCAACATTCAGTGAATGTTGCGTTCACAATAATTTAGTAAAAATTTCATAAGTACATTATATTTATCAGCAAACAAATCGCAATCCGGGTAGATCTGCACGAGTCCGTTCAGTGTTGTTATTACGCGAGGAATAGGAGACGAAGAGCGCGCTACTGTTCGACATGAGGGTATGGCTAATAGTCGGTGCCCTCTGCCTTGGAGATAATTATTAGGTGTGTAGAGTTGAATCAGCTCATTATGAAGATCTGAAGCATCTATTAGTCCTCGTAATACTTTTAACATGGTTCTAACCTGGTCATAAGCTCTTCTAGTTTCTAGACTGTGATATCCAAGACATCCTAATAGAAACTTTGTAAGGTAGAGATATGGGTAGTAACCGAGATCGCTTGTATAAAAATCGTAAAAGCGCTTTTTGGACTTTTTCCAACATAAGACTATAAGTGGATTCCTGTGGATTCCAAACACAAGAACTTGTATCAATCTTGCTCCGGACTAGCGTATTGTAAAGCATTCTTACTACATGTTCTTTTCGAAAATCACGCACGTTTCGCAGAACAAAACCCAACCTTTTGAATGATTCCTTACTGATTAATGTTACACCTCTGCCTACCCCTTCGGGGATACAGGCGTGAGACTATAAATAAATAAAAAAATTAATATACCTCATCCGAAATCCAAAAAAATAAGTCCGAAAGATTTCAATAGTTATTTTAAAACTGTGAATATAACAGTCTTGAACATTTTGCAGATTTTCTACATTATACTGATATCTTAGTTCTTATTGCACAAGGAAAAATTGTTTATACCCTTTATAGTAAGGACTTACGTGAGATTGATATAGTTCTGTGAATATGAACTGGTTTAGTTGTAGTTTATCTTACATTCAAGTCGCTTAACTAAGAAACCCGTGCTCTAAATAATTGGGCACACACGCTCTTTGCGGTGGTCCTACCCTACACATTGCTATATCAAGAATCGAGTATTAGTAACTACCAGTACTGCTCCTAGTCAACATTTGTTGACGATGCTCCCTCACTTCGTGCTTAGTTAAATTAAAACCCTACTCGAAATGTTATTTACAGGAAAGATATTGAAAACAGCATTTGCAATTTCATTTGAGTGTATTCAATTCGCGGCAGTAGTCGCTAGGAATTCTATCGAGTTGGCAATCTTAAACAGAACTGACAGCCCCGTATTGCACGTTCTGTGTGACGTAGAAAATTAATAATCTTTCTATTGAAAAACGTATATTCGTATTGGTGATCGAGAAATTAATTTAATTGGATATCGACATATTACGCAGATCCAGTTTCATCTGGATCCATCACTGGTTTCTATATTTAACGATTATGGATGGTCATAATCTTTGATAATATTCAGTACACAAAACATTTTATCTATTTCTTTCAAACTATTTTATCCTCTATTTATTATCCCAAAAGGCCACGCAGCTTCGTACTTAGATGTCGAACTAAGTTATGAACAAAAACGCTACCTCTAGTCATTAACCTTTATTTAGAAAAGATACCAAGACAAATATATTCGACGACCGGTTGGCGCCGCGGGAGTGTAATCAACTGCTACGCTGAAGGTCACGGGTTCGATTCCCGCTCAAGTCAAACATTTGTGTGCATGAACATGGATGTTTGTCTTGGTCTGGGTGTTTCTATGTATAATATGTATGTATTTACAAAAAAAAATATATATGTATCGGAATGGTCATGAGTTACGGGACGTCTAGCGTCTGTTGACTACGAAACGGAAGTGCTAAGATGGCACGCTTCGACAGAGCCTAGTGACGTTGGCTACAGTTGAAGAGGGGGGATGATGGTTGACGTTCAACGGAGCAATGACAACTATCACTTCTCTTGGAGACTCCGGGCGGGCAAAAAGTACCTAGAAACTGTCACTCGTTTCGTGTTCAGTAATTCAAAATAGTTATAGTCAGTTTTGTTAAATTTGATTTGGTGTGAACTTAAAACAAACTGAGATGTGAAGTATTGAAACCGGCCAAGAATCAAGCAACCCGCCGACATGTATGTTTATCCATTGTCTAGTACCCATAGAACAAGCTTCTGCTTAGTTTGGGACTAGATGGTGTTGTGTGAAGGTGGTAGAATATTATAATTATATTATAATTATTCGTTCACGTAAGGATAGATAACATAGGAAGTATTATGTCGAAAGGGTTTTTGAAGTATGTGTGTCTCTGTTATGAACGCTAATAAAACTAAATTGTCACTTACTAGAAAGAGGCACTCAGGCGACACATAATAACTTGCTAACATTGAAGCTACTCATAAAAGTATAAAAATCTTCATTTCTCTCTATTCTAACAGCCACTCGCGTCGGGTTTAAGCTTTCCTTTATAAGACTCTTGAAATTCCCGTGTCTAGCTGCGAAGAAAGAATCCCACCTAGATAAAGGATGTTTGTATTATTCACTGTTATGTTGAATGGAGAAAATACATCCTGTAATGTAGTTGTACTAACTGTCCATTACATAGTTTTAAACGTAACCAAAGGGGTATGTACTCTCTCAGCAATTATGGCTACCGGACGTGACATAAAAATGAATGTATGATAATAAAATAGCTAAGACCATTTTTTATAGAAATGTTTGTTATTACTGGACGGTACAGGGATCGACGGCTTATTTCACAAAGTAAAACGTACGTAGCAAAATTAAACGTACCAAAAGCATTTTCTTCCTTTTTAAGTTACACACCAGCGTACTTTATATAAAGATATATGATACTGATAATAAAGTGCGTCATTGACTGAAGCATTCGTAGCATTTGATTCTATCAGAACAAAACGCTTGTGGCAATACTTGTAATTTCCGAGAAATAAGCATTAAATGTTTTATTATGCAATTACTTAGAGATGCCGTGTGGTTGACAGCATAGAATACAAGTGTCACCACCCCCTATCTTCCCGTGGGTGTGTAAGAGGCGACTAAGGGATAACACGATGCAAATACAATCTTTGCGTAGAGACGGAAAACTCGACATCAAAGTCTATACGACTGCCTCGTTGGTCTCTCGGCATATATCTCGTGGCACGTGCGCGTGGGATCGGGAGGTCCCGGGTTCGATTCCTGGGTCGGGCAGTGCTATTGGGTTTTTCTGTCAATCTTTTAACCAGTGGGCCACTATAGGTATATACAGAAGTAGAGCCAAATTGTTTGAATTATATGGTATGAAACAACATAGATTTGACACACCTTTTCTAAATTATGTAAAAAACTACTCAAAAATTTTTAAACAAGTTTGTGTTATGGCAAAATCTAAATTTATTAGTAGCAAAATTAAGCATTCAACAAATGTAATTAAAGAAACTTGGAGAATTATAAATAATGAAACAGGAAGAGCACGACCTCGGGAAAACCAATTTGAACTAAAAGAAAACAATTTATTAGTCACCAATCAAACTCAAGTAGCGCATATGTTCAATAGTTTCTTTGCGAGCATACCTTTTAGAACTACTAGCTCTTTACAATCATCATCTTTAGACGCTGGAATTTTTTTGCTTAGCAGTGTACCTGAATGCAAGAGCGTGTTTAGATTCGAGCACGTTACCCCGCGAGATATATTGATCGCATATAATTCAATTAATATTAAAAATATCGGCGACTTTTGGGGCATTTCAATTAAAATTTTAGGCACTATAGTTGAGACTGTTGCGCCTTACCTCTCTATAATTTTTAACCAATGTTTTGACTTAGGCGTATTTCCGGATTTGATGAAATTAAGTAAAATCATACCTTTATTCACATCTGGCAGTAAGAATGACGTAAATAACTTCAGGCCCATCTCTATCTTGCCGGCATTTAGTAAAATATTTGAAAAGATTTTATTAAAGCAGCTACTAAGACACTTTAATTTAAATAGTCTGCTTCATAAAGATCAATACAGATTTACTAAAGGTAGATCCACTACTGATGCGGGTGTTGCTCTCATAAAACACGTTTATAATGCTTGGGAGTCATCTAAAAATGCTATCGGAGTATTCTGTGACCTCTCAAAAGCATTTGATAGCGTTCATCACGACACACTATTGCGTAAGCTCCGCCACTACGGCGTTGAGGAAACTGCACTTTGTGTTGTCGAGTCGTACCTGCGGCAAAGATTTCAGTGCGTCGATGTAAATGGGACTACATCCTCTAATTTACCTATACAGTTAGGCGTTCCACAAGGCTCTATTTTAGGTCCTTTTCTATTCCTTGTATATATTAATGACTTACCTTTTTATTTAAAAAATATCTGTGATGTCGTACTTTTTGCAGATGATACGTCACTTATTTTTAAAGTAGATAGGAATAGGAATCAATTTGATGATGTAAATAATGCACTTATACAGGTTACACAATGGTTTAGAGCAAACAACTTAGTGCTTAATTCTAAAAAGACTAAATGCGTTAAATTTGCTTTACCTAACGTTAGACAACTGGGACCTAATATAAGGCTAGATAGGGAGGAACTTGACACAGTTGACTCGACAGTGTTTCTAGGCATTACACTAGATAATAAGTTACAATGGGGTGCACATATAGCATGTCTTGCAGGTAAGCTCAGCTCTGCGGCGTATGCTGTCAAAAAAGTTAGACAACTTACTGATGTTGACACAGCTCGTCTAGTTTATTTTAGCTATTTTCATAGTGTCATGTCCTACGGTACTTTGTTATGGGGCAAAGCTGCGGATATTCAGAATATCTTCGTTCTACAGAAACGAGCGGTACGAGCAATATACATGTTAGGTGCAAAAGATACTCTTAGAGAACGCTTTAAGTCTATAGGGATTCTTACAGTAGCCTCGCAATTTTTATTTGCTAATATATTGTATATTAGGCAAAATATAGGTTTATTTACTACAAAAAGTGATGTACATAACATAAATACTCGAAACAGGCATAAGTTATATGTCCCTTATCATCGTTTACATAAAGTTAATAATTCTTTTGTAGGGCTAGGTATTCGTATATACAATAAAATACCAATTAGTATTTTAGAATTGCCATTTAGTACGTTCAAAAGTAAAATAAAAGACTGCCTTATTAGGAAAGGTTATTATACCATTAATGATTATTTCAGTGATAAGTATAGATGGTCACTTGCACTAGCCAACTCTTGATTTTTTTAATTTATATAGATACCTTACTTTTCAGTTATTTTTTATATAATATCTCTAGTTCTATTAATTTAATATTCATGCATTATTAGGTCATTCAACTTACTACATTTACATTTTCATTGTTGTTCCACAAATTTTATTAAAATTTGCTACAGTGTTAGATGAAGGTAACTCTTTATCATGGGCTGGATACTAACGTTTTTGTAATTTTCGTGTATTCATATACCGTCACTTTCTGTAACATACTTTTCCACCATAGTTCTGAACATGATCGCGAGTTGCCTACATTATAAAGCGTAAGTGGATGCTCCTGTTACACAAGATTCACATTTGAAGACTACTACAGCACTTAATTTAGTAACTACATATTTGTTTAAGTATTATGTATGTACTTATTTACTATTTACAAGTAATTAATTACAATGTGAAACAGTTGCAGCTCCTTACAAAAACAAAATATGTACCATAACACTGGCGATTAAAAAGAGTGGCCACGAGTTTTATTGCCCGTTCTTTCTCGTGGTTCTACCTATTGCTTTGCGAATGGGCAGTAAATGTAAATGTAGAAGCATTATTAATTTACTTTAAAAATTTGACGTTCATAAGCGTCACGTTGTGACCTAGATGAATAAATGATTTTTGACTTTGACTTTGTCACGGAATTCTCAGTAGCCGCACGGAGTCTGAAAATGTGCCGGGTACGGCAATAGGCTCGCCCCTTATTACGTGGGACTAAAGTATATCTGACGAAAAGTGGGTGTAGAAATATACCTCTGCCTAACCCTTCGGGGATAAAAGGCGTGACGATATGTATGTATGTAACTTTGAGATTTATATTTAACTTATTATTTACAGACAAGCTTTTGCCCTATCTGTTTCTTAAATAATAACCTACTGCTATGAGAATAATGCCAACATATTCAACCAGCAGGCCAATTCTCGTATTTTATATGACATTGAAATTATATTTTAAATTGACTCAGAAGCGATATTCTGATTTAGGTTATCAGATTACCGCTGCTGAGTCAATTTTTTTTTCTGAATTATCACATTTAAAATGATACTAGAGGACCCGTGCTGCTCCACAGCATATTTAAATATTATAAAAAAGCTCTTACATATAGGTATGATGAGTACTTTGCAGCCTTATCTAATAAGTAAAAAGATGGAATGGTAGCTTTGGTAGCCATCGTAGAGCATACCATCAAGCTCTTTTCGGCGCGTGTTTTAGGCCTATAACGAAGCGTCTACCTCAATGAGAACCAGATATATAGAAGCATAAAGTCATTGACTGCGGCTACGAAAACGTAAAAAAATTATAGGAGAAAACTGTTTTTGCATATAACTTGATGAATGTGCAAGTTAGGTAATTTCTAATGCTTGACGACAAATCTATGCAGCGAGAGCTTTCATTTAAAAAAAAATCATGCGAATCGGATGGGTAGAACGGGCTGGCCGACTCGTATTATAAAACACAAATTCTTTTAATATATAGATAACTTTTTAGTTTGTAGTTCGAACCAAATTTGTAACCATATTCAATAAAAACATTTTGAAACCTTAACTATTATTTCATTATTCTGACACTGGCTAGGTAGTCTTTTTTGTTTTGTGATTACATATTGAAAGATTATAAGGCCATGTCGTACATCGTTTGAAAGTGTATTAAGTACAGATTTTTTTAAAATTAATCGAAGTTCATAAGAGCTTTTAGTTTTTTTATAATTAATTAGAGGACGCCAGCAGCTACGCCTGCATTTTTTTACATTTACGCGTTTTGGCCGATTCCGTGGGAATTTCGGGAAATCCCTTCTTAGTGCACCCCTACGGTCCCTAAGGAACATACATGCCAAATTTCAGCTTCCTGCGCCCAATAGTTTCGGCTGTAGCGTGTCTGTCAATCAGTCAGTAACGAACGCAAGGATTTTATATATTAAGATTTAGAATTTCATATTTTGCACTCATTACTTCATTTTTGTCCTTGTGGTGACGGATTAAGAATACGGATTGTCACCACCCCATATCATCCTATGGGTGTCGTAAGAGCCGACAGAGGGAGCATATTGTGCAGAGAACAGCACTGTATGAGAAGGAAAACTTGATACAAACCCTATACCAACCCGTTTGGCCAGCGTGGTATAGTAGGCCAATTCCTCCTTTCAAAGGAGAGGCCTAGTCCAGCAGTGGACTGTTAAAGGCTGATGATGATGATGACTTCATTTTTAAGAGTTTTGAAGCTCGACACTTACTTTTTTTGCATTTATTCCCAACAATTTGTTTTTTTAAGAATAATAATACATTAGGGCATCTAATAAAAATTATCTCGTATATCTAATAAAAATTATATCTAAATATGACTACAAAATAAAAAGTTATATCGTTTTAAATGTGATAATTCAGAAAAAAATTAAAAATGATAAAAATATCGTATCTCCAGTACAGGTACACTTTTCATTTTTTTCACGTTTGTGAAAACTAGGATATCCCCTAACCCCCAAAAAATTGTGTCGGTCCATGCGCCAAACACCCTGTATAAAAAATATTATCCGATAATTTAGAAGAATACGCTTTTTGTGACGTAAGTATGACATTGGCATTATATCGAAATTGTATTTATTTAAGAGAATTGGGCCTCAGGAGTTAAACAGAAGTGGATCTCTCTCTGAAAGGAGTGAAAGTTTTACTAGGATTATTAGGCTTTCGAAGGACACTCCACAACATATTACTGGTAGATACCTACTACTGCTTTAAATTAATATTATTCTTTCATTCATAAATCACAGACTATTGAAACCAGTAGATATTAAATATCTGCGATACGAAGCAGCGCTTTCCATACGTTCTCGCCAAAAAATCACATGGGCGTACATAAAAAGGTTTATATGTCAAAATACAACCAATTTAGTCCGCAGTAAGACCGTAAAGGAATAGACTAACAATACTTTGCCATGATAAATTGCGTTGGTACCTAAATATATATTTTTTCAAACTCTGTATGAGTAAAGTAGTAGCTACCTTCATTTTTTTTCCTTTTATAATCCAAAAAATAATGTTATTAATCGGCATTTGGTGCATTTCAGCTTCCTGCGCCCAATAGTTTCGGCTGTAGCGTATCTGTCAATCAGTCAGTAACGAACGCAAGGATTTTATATATTAAGATTTAGAATTTCATATTTTGCACTCATTACTTCATCCTTTTTTCAACATTCGCGAAACCTACGTTCGCGAGTTTATAATATTGAAAAAGGGCCACAATAAATATGCCTAAGTAGTAAAAGCTATCATAAGTAAATACATACATACATACATAACTTCACGCCTTTTATCCCCGAAGGGGTAGGCAGAGGTGTACTTCTACACCCACAAGTAAATATCGTATATCGATAAAATACCCAAACCGGCGAACTGTATAAAGACGGACCCGATTTTTATGAAAATGGAATATCTAAGATATTAGAATTCACACTTTTCAAATGAATATATACGGGCGGTCTGCCGTACCTTTTACGGCATGTTACGTAATATCATACCAGGGGAAATTGTTGGTGTGGCAGTATTTTATCTAAGAATTGACTACGGAATAGTGATCTTTCGGAAGATTTTTGCAAATTTTAGAGAGAAGTGGGTGCTTAATGGATCTGCGATGCAGCCTTGATGTGCAGCCTATCTATCGTCACGCCTGTCTCCCATTGCGGTAGGCAGAGACTATGGAACGCCAGATGCTCCAGTTCAAACACATCTCTTTCGCTTCCTCGACATTCATTAACCTCATCATACATACTCGCCGGTTCTGGGTACTTTTAATTTGGCCCTTTTTGAGCGGCATTTACCTATTTGGTCGGCGTACGTCCGCCTTGGGCGTCCCCTACCGACATTTCCATTCATTCTTACACGATACACTTCTTTCGTATTTCTTCTTTTATCCATCTGTTTCTAATGTCCAAACCATCGCAACATTCCTTTTTCAATCTTTATCACTACATCTTCTTTTAGACCACACTTCTCTCGTATCACACTGTTACGCACTTTATCTATCGGTCTTACTCCGCACATACTCCTCAAAGCTCTCATCTCCACAGCATTGATTCTACTTTCATGCTTCTTCTGCCATACCCATGATTCGCTACAATACATCAGTGTTGGCGCCAAAACTCCCCGCAGTATAGCAAGGTGAGCCTTAATTGGGATAATTTCGTTACTGACGACGGACTGTAAGACGCCATTCACACTATTTCCTGCTTTCACTCTCCTTTCAACATCTCCCTCACATTTTCTATCTCTCGTAAACAAAGACCCTAAATACGTACACAAACTCATTCACTTGTTCCACTTTTTTATCTCCTATCATCATGTTACATTCAGTTATACTATCTTCCCTCTCTATGACCATGACCTTAGTTTTGCTTACATTCACTTTCATGCCCTTCTTCTTATACGCCTCATTCATAACGATGACCATCTGCTGTAAATCAGACGCTGACGACGCAAAAAGAACCTGATCGTCAGCGTATAACAGGGTCCTAAACACAGATTCACCCATTCTTCATCCACATTCAGACTCTTTCAGATCGGTCAAACAACTGTCCATGAATAGATTGAACAGCCAAGAAGACGCTACACATCCCTGTCTAACACCACGATCAATGTTAAACCAGTCCGTGTAGGCCCCGTTTATTCTGACACAGGCACTTGAATCCCTATATAAGGATTCAAGTGCCCGTATCAGACTGCTGCTCACTCCATACACAGAAAGTGTTGACCAAAGTTCATCCCTCATCGCTCCATCGTATCGTATCAATCGTAAGCCTTTTCCAGGTCAATACAGGCGCAGAAAACCTTCTGTGGTTTACTTAAGATTTTCTCTAAAATGCACCTTAAGGAAAAGACTTGATCCGTACTTTTATAATTAAGATGATAATGAAATACTATATAGAAGAGAGAGTTGTAGTAAAACAAAGGACTTTTATCGCCCTCGTACGTGAAGGAAAACGTGGTCGTATTCTACGTTTGTTTTTCACTGCTAATACAATGCTCAGTAGTTAGAAAGTGCTTAGAAACTGCGCTATTCTAACTTGCAGCTGATCTGCGTTTAAATAGAGTGCCTATTGTCTATCCGGTGACCCGAGCTGCTTATATTACAGCTAATTTTCAAGCACTGTAAGCTCTTAGTTAAGTAAATAGTTATGAAGTGCCGAATAGTCCTCAACAGCTGTAGTGTAATAAAAGTAATAGACATGAGTCTCTTATAAACTTGGTTTATCATTTAAATACCCCAATTATCCGCATAGGGTTCCCACCAAGAACTTAGGGTCCCAAGCCAACCTCACCTGCAAGTGGTGCACATGCCGATCAACGGACGAGGCTCTGGCAAACAAAATGTTCCAATAAGCGGCAATAGGCTCGCCACCTATTACGTGGGATCAAAACACTGGCGAAAAGTGGGCGTTTAATATGCCTCTGCCTACCCCTTCGGGGAAACAGGCGTGAGTCTATGTATATATGTATGTATGTGTAATTATCCGCTCAAAGTTAACGCTTTAATTTGACATTTATCACTAAAGCATCACGCGGTCGTTATCTGACCACGCGCGAAGCAAGGCCACTTGCCGTGCTACCTTAAACCTAAACTTACGACTCGTCACTCGGGTGTTGATATTTTTAAGAAAGTAGATTAAACAAGCTTTGTAGTAATGTTTGAATGGTGACTGAATGACGGAATGTTTAGTTTATGCGACCCGCCGAGCTTGTTCCTATTGTAAACAATGTCGTCTATCGATGACCTACTCGCCATTTTTGTTTGTCATGATAACAATATGGGTTATAAATTGCTTAATTTTGTTATTTTGTATACCTGGTGGTATAAGCTTTACAATAATATAAAATTATAGCAATGCTTGCTTAGAAAATCATCATATTTAAATATCAGCATTTGAAATTTTGTATATTTCGCTGTCTTTGCATGTTGCGCGCGGGCCGTAATTATGGATTCAAAACATCATTGTAAACAAATAATATAATTATATTTGATATTTTTGTGTTTTAATTGTGAATAAACTAATTTATAATAAAATAACAGCAAAAAAATAAACAAATATTGTGAAATAATTTAATTCAAGAGGCTCTATTCATTCAATTACCGAAAAAACGGCAATTATTTTTTATTGAATGAAAATATATAGATAAGGTTACATTTATGCTATAAATTATTGTTTTATTATGAGTATATAAATAAACCTATCATACGATGTATAATACTCCTATAATTCATGAGATATTGGCTTTGGAAAATTTTGGCGGGTATGGCGGTTATTTTTGGCGGGAAAAAGTAAACATTTGTGCAAAGTCCAATATGAATAATTCTCATCGGATTCTTATCAGATATGGTTTTTTTTAAATTGGAAATCTAATTGAAAAGAAACTTATCTAGTTTTGAATCTGATATATAACAAAAAAATATGTTTGAAAAAATAAAATACGAAAATTGGCGGCAATTAACAATAATTTATATTTTATATTTTTTTATGTTTAAAATTAAAATGTTTCTTTCCATTATATTTATTTTCTCAGAAAGTAAATTAAATTACCTTTCTAACCGTGTACAATACTTATATACCTCCCATAATAAAAAAACGACGAGAAATATGAATATGTTAGAAATATAATAGCGCGCTCGAAAATGGCGGGAAAATATTATACCGGGCGCGCTTTATACCGCTCTTGCGTGGTCTTCAAGTATTTTATTTGGTGTTAATTAATATCATTCGAAAGTTTATTTAATTACGCGTCTTTTGATAAACAATATTAACTTAATAAATAAAAATAGCACCATTCTTTCAACGAAAATATTACGCGCCCGTACTTAGCTCGAAAGCCTAGCCTCGAAAGTGGCCAAAATACATCTACGTCCTGAGATGCCTCGATGGTGGCCAAAATGCTTCGAGGGGTCGGTTCTATCGATCTCTGGCACACAACTTTTTGTGTTGACTCTTAGTTAGTAGGTTTATAAATGATCATTAGGTACACAGAGAATAATTTATAGTCTTATCCAAAAACAAATTGGAGTGGTAATTGCTACCACTAGGTATATGATTATTGTACCACACCTATCGCGCATCATAAAAGTATATAGTATCGTCTATATGCCGCACGCCTCGTAACTGCAATGTTCAATCCATCATCATCACAAACTTTTAATACATTACCGCCGGATACAGTGTCACTATCTCGCGTATCAAATCTTTAATCTTTAAAAATCATACGCCTAGGATGCTAATTGCTACGTAAAAAGCCACAAACATCTCTACTATAATAAAACTGTAGAGGTGAAAAAGTCTGTACATTAAAGATATTTTGACGAAAATTAGCTAAAAAATCTAGGAAAATGCTAAAAAGCAATACTTGATATTTTTTAGAATTTATTTCTGTCTTTCTTTCCCTGTGTTGCTAAAGATCTTTAAAATGGCGAAATTGATTTCAATAAAACTTACACTCATGTACAAAGGATACTCAAACCTATAAAATAGTATATGTTACATTACAATCGGTTGAGTGGTTTTCGGTGTACAGCTTGACCTCTCCTTTGTACGTAGTCCCAAACAGAATAGGGATCATCCAAAACTGGTTATATATGTGGTGCCTGGTGGTTAGTCGAAATAGGTACCTTCAAAGTGTTTTATGGCTATTTAGCCGACTTTGAAAAAGGAGATTCGATTCTTAATTTCGTCAGTATATTTTTATGTATTTTCGATAAATAAATTACTGGAACCGAGGATAATTATAGTTATCCTTCCGAACGATAGATGTCACTATTTTCAAATAATTTTCTAGCAAAATAAATGTTTCTTGCAAAAAAGATAATAATTATGTGTTGGGTATCTTTCTGTTATTAAAAAAATAATAGAGTATTATATTCGGCACTTTCATAAACAAAAAGTCTCTGTGTCAAAATTTATTACAATGTCCACTTAATTTAAACGGTCAATCAAACTACTTATGCAACTAAACTATTCTAAACTAAACCAATAAAACTAAATAAATAATAATAACAAAATAGACGAAGAAAAACAAAAAACCCAAATTACGCGGCGTCATAAAATTCATCCGAAACGCTGTCGGCTGGAAGCGTGCCCAGAAGGCTGGCAGCATTGCCACGGTGTATGGCAATGCTTATTCTCTCTGCAAAATATAAACCAGCCCTCTGGTCACGGGAAGCGTCGATCAGCCTTTTGGCGATTTCTTTGTACAGAGCGCGTGCACCCCCATGGCCCCAGCTTTGCGACCCCAAACGGCTCAAAAACGTAATTACCAGATAGGTTTTCGTATTTGCGCCATTAGTGGGCCTCCACTGATGCAGCAGCAGCGTCAGCCGATCCAGCTGTGCTTGGAAGATGTGATGGCGCAAGGGTATCGACGCATGTTGCGTCCTATACCAGAGGCCAGCCCATCTTCCAAGGTAATAAGGACATGCCGTCTGGTCTCTTCCCATCGTCGCGTATCAAACCATTCGGTTGATGAAGATGAGCTGGTACTCCGGCGGTGACAAGAGCTCGACGGAGTATGTCATTAATGTGGGCATGTCGGGCAAAACGGTCAATCTCATTTATTTCAAATTATTATGTTTATATAATAGTTATAATATAATCATTTCATTTTATTTTAAACTAGAGTACGCCAGCAGCTACGCGTGCAATCTTTTTAAATTTACCCGTTTTGGCCAATCCCGTGGGAATTTCGGGAAATCCCTTCTTAGTGCACCCCTGCGGTCCCCAAGGAACATACATGCAAAATTTTCTGCTTAGCTTCCTGCGCCTAATAGTTACGGTAGCGTGTCTGTCAGTCAGTAGGTAAGTAACGCAAGGATTTTATATATTAAGATTAGTCCATATTATTTTCTATCTCGGTCGGTTTGTATATGTAAATATAGATGGCGTAGAGCAAATGACGTCATTTTCTGAACACCGCCAGTGTTAAGATTCTCCGAGGATTGATGAGGTTCTCGGATAATTTGCTTGCATCGTCTTTGGATTACTTAGATTGTGTATTTGACGTTACTTTTGAGTTTATGATTGTTGAATGTTGTCGTGTTTCTTTGAATTCTTTCGTTCGATCGTGTTCTGAGCTTATACAGGTGTCTCATTATTCCCAATTTCCCACGACCTACTCCTCACGTCACGTACGTGGAAATCTTTGGGCGGGAGACTGAGGCCTGAATCCAGATGCCTCTTGAGTTACTCAACGGGGCTATCTTCCTTTCGGCAGGGAAGGTTATTCGTAGTCCTGTGTGTATTTTCTAAATAAATCGCAGGGACAGACACTTGAAACAGCTGGAATCGACATCCGAACATGTTGTTTTTCGAATAATCAGTTATAAGTGGCATGTTCACGAGTGTGCAGTAAAAATGATTTACATGTTCTATGTGAAGGTGGTAAAATAGTTAATGTTGTGTATAAAGAAATTCTCTAAAGATATATATTAGGTATATAATATACATATAAAAGTTATAAATATTATATACTTTTGGCATAAATTTCATGCTAATAAAATTCCAATATTTACGCGAACGAAGTCGCGGGCACAGCTAGTTTTAAATATATTTAAAACCCCGCGGACTTCTACTTCCACGTAACACAAAAAACGTCAGCGGGCATTTTTCGCTGTGAAACTAAAAAGGTACTTAGTTAACAGTAATGTACGCCGCGTGTAAACTGAATGATAAATGTTTGATACGCGCTGGGGCGCAGTGCGCGCTACACGGATCGGCTTCTAGCGGCCACGTCCACCTGCACCCTTATTCTGTACCACCGCGATATTTTACATTCTCACCGCGAAGCCTACCGAGTACTCATCATTCGACACTTCAACGCAAACGGAATTGAAATGATGCCCTATCTTTATCTTCATTATGTTAACTTTATTCAGCGGTACAGAAAATTTGTTTCGTCTTATTTTATTTACAAATGGATTATTTTACAATGGAGTTAATTGTATGAGAATTTGTTTACTTAATGTCGTATTGATTACGTAAATTGTTTTTAGAGAATATATTGCTACACACGTATTTCAGAATGTTGTGTCGTTGTTGTATGTGAAAATAAATGGAGCCCCTAAAGATTTGATACGCGAGATAGTGACACTGTATCCGGCGGTAATGTATTAAAAGTTTGTGATGATGATGGATTGAACACTGCAGTTACGAGGCGTGCGGCATATAGACGATACTACATATATACTTCAATGATGCGCGATAGGTGTGGTACAATAATCATATACCTAGTGGTAGCAATTACCACTCCAATTTGTTTTTGGATAAGACTATAAATTATTCTCTGTGTAATGATCATTTATAAATCTACTAACTAAGAGTCGACACATAAAGTTGTCATATTTTTCTTATGAATACTGCCTTCCCCTTCGGGGATGAAAGGCGTGAAGTTATGTTATAATTTTATGTTATAATTTATTTTTGTTTGTATAAAGTTACATCAGGGACAGGCAGAGGCTAATTTATTCTCTACTTATAATACGTATTGCATTCAAAGCAAGTAGACGTGCCTTTGTACCAATACTTAAATAATTACATGTTTTTCGCAATTCATAAAATCTGTGACCTACTTACCGCGTTATATGCCTATACGCTGAGTCAGTGTGTTCGTGAATTATGTTAGTCATATGAGTTTAGATATGGCTAATATACAAAATAGCCCGTTTAATCGGAGTACGATGACGCAGCGCAGCCCTCCCAGCACCCCGCAGCCACAGCAACATGCTGCTGAGGAGTCATTTGAAGTCCTGACCTCCAGTGAAATCAAATCCTGGATGTCTTCAATGGATTCTTGCCTTAATGAAATATGCCAGATTGCGGCCGAAGGAAAGTTAAATTCGGATCAAAAGTTAAAAATCAATTACATCGCTAGAAAAATAAGCGGTGGCGCGGCGCAAATTACTGCCCATTATCAAGCACTGAAGCATCACAACATTTTAGTAACTGCAAAAATGGAAGCTCTGAGAGAAAAACAAGACCTTTTCGAATATCTAAAAGATTTCAAACAATCGATTACGGAAACCATACAGGAAAGTTGCGCTAAACCAGAGGCGGTGAAGTCCTTTGCTGATATGGTTAAAACCAACAAAAATACCTTTTTGTGCCCCAAAAATATGAGCTCTATCGCTATTTATCCAAGTGATAAGCAAAAAACTAGTGATGAAACAAAATCTCTCGTCCAGAAAATCATTTGCCCAGAACAAATGAAATTGCAGGTGCGAGGACTACGCAAGACAAAAAACGGAGGTGTGATTATAAGCACAGAATCCAAGGACGATATTGAAAAGCTTAGACAAGTGACACAGCTTAGTAGCTCGGGCCTGAAGGTGGAAGAGCCACCAAAACGAAGACCACGTATCGTAGTTATCGGAGTACCAGCGGGTATGCGAGAAGAAGAGGTTTACGACTGTATATTCGAACAAAATCTAGCCGACAAGCTGCCCAACCTGTCCCGAGAATCGTTCCAGACGTCCATCAAACTTAGCCACAAATCCGGCAAAAGAGAAGCCCCTACCTGCAACTTCATACTAGAAGTTTCTGCCAATATTCGACGAGCACTTTTGACACAAGGACGAGTCTTCATCAACTGGACATCTTGCCCAGTTAGAGATTTTACGCTCGTGACCAGATGTTTTAAATGTCAGCAGTATGGTCATGCTGCAAAGACCTGCCGTGAGACCGTAGACACGTGTGGACATTGTGGTGAGGTAGGTCATCAAGCAAATGAATGCACTAAGAAAGAGAGTACTCCTAAATGTGCGACGTGCTTCCGCTTCAAAAAACCGAGTGACCACAAAACAGGCGACCCCGAGTGTCCAGCGAGAAAAATGGCAGAGACAAGGTACATTAACTCTGTAGATTATAGTGAGGGCGCCTAAGAGCGCCGTCCCTGTTTATAAGTTTTGCAGTTGTATTAGATCTAGTAACACCCTAGTTTTCGTAAATACTATGATTGACGAAGTCATTAGTGAGTTAGACAATATCTCTGTACATTCTTCAAAAATGTGCGATACGGAAAGTTGCAGTCAATACATATCGAACTTTAACAAACCATTAACAATACTAACCCAGAACATCCGCAGTATTTATAAGAATATTGATAGTTTAAGCATATTTTTACATAGGTTAAAAGCTGAAAGCGACGTCATCATTCTTACAGAATGTTGGCTAGCTAACAGAAACGATAGACTACCAGCTTTGTCAGGGTACAACAGGTTTCAAAGCACGGTATCTTTAAATCAAAACGACGGCGTGGTAATATATACAAAAAAGTCCCTACTTGTCACTGTTAAAGAACCGAAGGTTGAAGAACACAACTGTCTAGTGATTTATATCGGTACCGATATTGCAATTCTTGCCATTTATAGACCTCCATGTTTTAGAAACCTAGACCATTTCAATGACGCTTTAAATTGCATATTACAAAGCCTAACTCACTATAAAAATGTTATATTAACAGGTGACATAAACATAAATTTAAATGCTGATACCTGTGACGCCGGCACCCAAGACTACCTAAACCTATGTGCATACCATGGCCTTTTCCCTTCTCATGCTTTCCCTACACACCAGAGCGGCTCCTGCTTAGATCACGTCATGCTTAAAGCTAGGTCTCCGTCAATAACACTTGTCACTAACTCCTCCATAACTGACCATTGCGCTGTCCTTATCATACTGGATTTAGCGCAGTCACAGAACATTAGACGACCGCAAGTAAAAACTAAAATAAACATGAGTGGTTTAGAACATACGTTGAGTAACATTGATTTCAGCCCAGTTTTTAATAGTGCTGATGCAAATAATTCATTAGCCTATGTTATTAATACAGTGCAAAGCAGCGTTTTTAGAAATTCTACAAGTTATTCCGTTAGTAAGAGAAACTATAACTTGAAACCATGGATAACTCCAGGTTTGATTAGATGTATTCGGCATAGAGACAAGCTACATTTAAGAGCTAAACAGTGTCCCGACAACCCTATACTGCAAATTTCGTATAAAAGGTACCGAAATTTTTGTAATAATCTGCTCAGGATAATAAAAATAGAGTACGACAAACAACAACTAAATGACGCAGGTAATAACAGTAAAAAGCTGTGGAAGTACCTAAAAACCGTTACCTATACCTGTAAAGAAAATATAGTCGATACAAGTTTATTAAATTTAAAAGAATCGCCTCAATCGTCGGCTGACGAAGTAAATAATTTTTTTGTCAACGTAGGAACAAAACTTGCACAACAAATACAAAGTCAATGTGGCAACAACCTTTGTGATAATCACTCAAATTTCTCAACCCATTTAAAGAGCGGCAGATCGTTTGTTATGCTAGATCCAGATGAAAACGAAGTGGAACGTGTCATACTAACTTTAAAAAATAACAGCGCAGCAGGATGGGACAACATTAGTAACAACATCTTAAAGCATTTTAAACATATTCTTGTGCCTCCACTGACCCACATTTACCGTCTATGTCTTGCTGAGGGCGTTTTTCCCACATACCTTAAAAAGGCAGTGGTAGTCCCAATTTACAAAAGCGGTACAAAAGGTCTTATAACAAACTACAGGCCAATTTCGCTATTACCATCAATAGCTAAAGTCTTAGAGAAAATAGTCAATCGTAGATTAATGACATACTTAGAAAATAACGCTCTGCTATCCACTTCTCAGTTCGGTTTTAGACCTAAGTTGTCTACAGCAGATGCGGTACATCAATTAACGAACTATGTGACAGAAGAACTGGGGAAGAGAAAGCATGTCATTGGAATTTTCCTTGACTTAGCTAAGGCCTATGACACGGTGTCCATACCTAAACTTCTGAAAAAGCTGGAAGCCATTGGCATAAGAGGCACACAATTAAAATTTTTTGCTGACTATTTGAAGGACAGGTACCAAAGTGTTCGAATCGGCGAGTTTTCTAGCGCAGAATTAAAAATACCTCAATATGGCATTCCACAAGGAAGTATCCTCGCATCTACCCTTTTCCTAGTCTACATTAACGACCTTTGTAATCAAACCTTAGATCATGGCAAAATTATTACATATGCAGATGATACAGCGCTCCTTTTTGCCGCTGACACAGCCGAGAAGGTACATGATCTTGCTCAACGCGGATTTAACATCGTAAACAACTGGCTGAAATATAATCTTCTAACGCTAAACGCAGATAAAACTAAATTCCTTAAATTCTCTATGCGGAAGCCACCAACTCAGTTAAGTAATAACACCTTATATGCTCATAACTGTAATGACCCGTCACTTAACCTTTGCACTTGCCCTGTTATCCATAATACCACTAACATTAAATACTTAGGAGTAATACTTGACGATTGCCTCTCTTTTAAGCAACATATAGCGGCCCTAACTTCCAGGATACGTAAACTATTTTTCGTTTTTAAAAAGCTCCGTTACATAGCAGATAATAAGCTCATCATACGTGTATATCAGGCCCTATGTCAGTCTATTATACAGTATTGTATCACATCATGGGGCGGGGCTCCAAAATCCATAATGTTGCCGATTGAACGGGCCCAAAGAGCACTTCTAAAAGTGGCAATCTGTAAGCCTTTTCGCTTTCCCACGCACCGCCTATATGAACTATGTAATGTATTAACTGTACGACAGCTTTTCGTAATGTATATTGTCCTAAAACAGCACACCACGCTAACTTATGATACTAATCTCACTAACAATAAGAGGCGTAAAGATATTGTATGTACTGCACTTTCCGAATCTAAATTCGTCTTCACAAACAGGTTTTATGCTTTCTTAGGGCCTTTTATAAATAACAAACTAAACAAAATACTGTTTATATATGACGTAAATTATTTCAACTGTAAGCAATTAGTGTATAAGTATTTACAATCTTTGGATTATAAACAGACCGAAGATTTGCTAGCAGTGCTAAAATAAATTGTACCTATGTCATGACTTTGTTATTGCATATTATATTACAAAAATAACTCCGAACTATGCATTGCTCTTGTAGGTACTCGTGCAATTATGTAACTATAAATAGTGTAGGCAGTAATAAGTATTAGTATAAACATTTTAATTAGTAGTAAACATAATAAACATATGATAGTGCTCTTACCGCCTGTGGCACAGGTCCAACCTAGTACAGGCACCCATTATAATTTAGTACTTACTTACCTTAGAATTATATATACTATTTTTGTAGAAAGATAAATAAATAAATTATTATTATTATTATTCATGTGTAAAAATTTCATGTTTAAAGCTAACGCAACAGCTAAATTTTGTTCATTTCGAGAGTTTAGTATGTAATTTTTCAAAGTAGCTAAGTTTGAGGTAAAATTAATTTTCTGTTCATTTCAATCTAAAACGAAAAACACGTTACGTAACTTCACTGCAGCTGCTTATAAAATAATAAAAGCAAGTGCTTATAGAGTTCCTTTTACCTACTTGTTTCCAGTTCAGTGAATATAACAAGAATAAATAGTTTCATTCCATTGTTCGAGTGTCATCGATGGCAAATAAAAGTATTTTCGTCGATAAACCGTTGGTCCGTTCGTTCTTTGACACGCGACCCTGTTGTCTCGGTACTCGTCGGCTACATGCGACGTTGCTACCCATTGTTGTTGCAACAAAACAGTTCGAAGTGCAAGATAGTACTGGCTAATTGGTTTTAAATAAAATTGTAAATTAGTCTTTAGTGAGTAAGTAGGTATTTAAGATGTAATTCGTTATTGAAAATATAAATCTGTATTTTTTATGCCATAAGTGTGTGTATACTACACACACTTATGGCATAAAAAATACAGATTTATATAATAAATGTTTGAAATATATGATATCTAATTTGTTTCGTTTTTTCATAATATCAGCTCTCCATTGAACCCAATATACCTAGGTGTTAAAATGATCGGCCCGCGGTCTTATAATTCTTTATCTCCTTCTAGGTCGATAAATATTCCTATTCGCCTCATCTTCGATTGCTGCGTCGTCAAAAAGTCTAAAATGTCCATGTTTTCCATATTTCATGACCCAAATAACCTCTAACCAAATGTATCTCAACGACACAGTGAAATAAGCGGTTATCTGACCGAGGATCGGACTGTTAAATTTATTCCTTATAGTTTGACAGTAACCGCTGTACCGCGCCTTAGTGCTCAATCAGACTGCACTAGCGGGTGCGGGCGCGGGCGCGGGCGCGGGCGCTCGGGTCTTGGCGTCTGCCTATTCATAGTGCCGAGCGAGCTTCGAGTGTCATTGCACATGTGTCTGGTCGTTCTCAAACTTTGAGCTGCTACGTATTTAGAAGACATGGATGAAGATTTGCTTTTATTAATGGAAAATTCATACTTGAAATGGAAATTGCTATATATATATATATATATATATATATATATATATATATATATATATATGAAGTTTGGCACACACGATTTAAATAAAGGAAGAGAAAAGTTTGGAGAATTTTATGTACTATGCGCTGATTTACGGACATAGGTTTCCCGATAAATTCTTTGAATACACAAGAATGTCATTAGTAGTCATTACACACTTTTGACTACATATTAAATAAGATCTCACCATGCTAAGTCAAGATTGACACCAATATTAGAAAAAGTGTAAAACCTGAAGAGATACTGCATATAACAATAATGTAAGTCCATGTTTCCATATCCTCTCTACTGGTGCGCTTCGGCGGGTGAATCAAAATGGTTTAGAACCACACGCGTAGTCACCTAACAGACGCTATATCACTGTGAACGATACGGGCGGACTGAGCCATTAGAAACTCCCGCGCCACCCGCGCGCGCGCCCGCCACATGAAGACGCGCGGCTCGCGCGCGCACTGTGAACGCAAAGGGCGTCTGCATACATTTGAATTACACGCGCCCGCGCTAGCAGCCGCGCCCGCCTCCACTCTGAAAGAGTACTTAGATATTCGAGCGGCGAGACGGGGCGGCGAAACAGTTGCTCCATCTGGCCATTCCGCCGTCATCGCTCACGGCGGCTACTAGTCTTAATTGTTGCGGACTGTCTGTGTCAGACGCACATGAGGTAAAATATCTAAAGATGGGTCGTGCGTTATCTCGAGATATCAAGACTGTCATTTTTAAAGTGGCCGAATATTTTAAAAAAAGGAAAGCAGACAAAGAAAGTTTTGAATATAAAAGTGACGCAAATATCGCCAAAATTGTTGTGTAGGCTACGGGATACTGCAAAAAAACTGTAAGAAATGTAGTAACTGCAGGAAATTTATCAACTAATTTAGGGCGACTGAAATTTAGTTCACCAAAAAAAACAAAAGAAAGAAAAAATATGTTATTGACGATTTTGATTTGGGAGTCATCAGAAGAAAATTTATCAGTTTTATGAGATCGAAAAAAGAGTGCCAAGTATTCGTCAATTACTGTCAAGATTGAGACAGGATGGCATATTGAATTGTGGACCAGAATATCTGAGAAATCTTTTACACATAATGGGTTTCAAAAAATGTAGATTGAAGAGACATCTTCTCATAGAACAACCTAATTCCGCCACTCATTACAGAGTGGCGGAGAAAATACTTGACGAAAATCAGGAAATACAGAAGCGAAAAACGCAATATATATTTCCTAGATGAGACATAAATTAATGCCAGTCACAATATGAGCAAATGTTGGCAATCAGTGTCAGAACCTGGAATTCACACTGACATCGGGAACGGACGGTAATTCTTCACGCTGGGTTTCGAAATGGATTGGTTCAAGGTGCATTAACTATATTTAAATCAGAAGCTAAGACCGGTGACTACCATGAAGACATGAACTTGATATAAGTGGGTGGATGAAAAGCTAAAAGATAAGTTGCTGCCGAACTCTGTAGTTGTCATGGACTACGCATCTTACCACAGCGTTCAAGTTGAGAAGAAACAGACCATTACAAGCGTCAAAGTGAAATGCAGAACTGGTTGCGGCGCCACGTTGAATTTAAATTTTTATCAATAACACACAAAAAGAGCCCGTTTACAAAACTGATGAAGTCCTTACAGCCCATGGACACACAGTACTGCGTTTATCGCCATACCATCCAGACCTCAACCCCATCGAGTTGGTCTGGGCTGATGTCAAAAACTATACAGCACAAAACCATATTAATTCTTCTCTAGATCAAAAGATAAACGCATTTTCGGAGTACATGGCAGAAAAATGGCAGAGATGTAATGACCATGTCCAAAAAAATGAAAACGTTTACTGGGATTGCGACAATAGGTTCGATGATATTATTTAGCCAATAATAATAAATCTGCAGGATGACTCTCATTCAAGCTCCGATAGCGAAATGGAATGTGAATTGAAACAGAATCTATGTCAGAATAGTCAGTGTAATTTATTTACCTAATAAATAGGTTTTAATTTGAATTGTCAGTCACTTTCTCTTTTTCATGTACAATGTTTCTTTCAAGGATTAAAGATTCATTTCATTTATATTGGTTCTTTTATTGTACTTCGCTACATTGGACAAAACAGGGATTGGATAATATAATTATACTCGTAAATATAGTTAAAAAATTGTGCTTCGATATCGTAAGATCTGTCTGACACTACGAATCTCATGTGCGTTCATGCTCTTTCCTGCCCATACCCCACCTCCCCGCACATACCTAAGGCGCAGTACAGCGGTTGCGGTCAAACTATAGTAAGGTGAGTTATTCGACAAATAAACCCTATATGACCATTGAAAAACGTAATATTACGCTATCCTTAGAATAAATTCAATCTGGTTACTTAACTGAGGATTGAAAACTCGGCCCTAAATTACGCAAAGAAATTAAAATTGACAGGGTGTCACGACACCCATCACCAAACCGAAGTCTACTCGTTTTGGACACCATGCCAAGTCATACTAAGCAAAAATAATACCTGGCAAACAAACTTCTTTTCTAAGTTGACACATTTTTTGAGCCGCAATTAAAAGTGCATGCGTGCAATTTTCGAAATACCTACTTATCCATGGGTGCATAGGACATACACTACCGCTCAAAAGTATTTGCCCACCTTGATTTGAGGATGTTTGAAGAAAATGATTTTCTTCTAATTGTACTAATTTTATTATGACAATTCATTGCCGTATGTTATTAAATCTAATATAGACAGTTTCCCTATCATGATTTAACTAAAAAAACTTAAATAACCAAAAAGCAGGCAGCGATAGCCTAGTGGATATACCAACAGACTGCCATGCAGAGGAGTTCGAATCCTCGGCGCGCACCACTGACTTTTTGAAGTTATGTGGTATTTAATTGTTAATTTTCTCTCGCCTCGTGCCTCGGCGAGCATGTTAAACCACCACTCTTGACTCTCGTGAACAGTTGTTTACAGTCGTTACGCGGAGTCATTACCCTTAAATAAACTGATACCGGTCTAAACCAAAGAATATTGCTATAATATAATTAACAATTAAATACCACATAACTTCGAAAAGTCGGGGGTGCGCGCCGTGGATTCGAACCCCTCTGCACGGCAGTCTGTTGGTATATCCACTAGGCTATCACTGCCTGCTTTTTGGTTATTTAAGTTTTTTTTAGTTAAATCATGATAGGGAAACTGTCTTTATTAGATTTAATAAAATACGGCAGTGAATTGTCATAATAAAATAAGTACAATTAGAAGAAAATCATTTTACTTCAAACATCCTTATATCAAGGTGGGCAAATACTTTTGAGCGGTAGTGTATATTATAAAACACATTGGCACAGGGATGTTATGGATATCCATATCCGTAACCAAAACTATCGGATATCCGAAACAAAAAATATCCGTATCCGTAACCGAATCCGAAATAAATGATTCGGATAATTTCAGATAGGGGCGGAGTCTAAATGAGACACGTTACGATAACTTGTTTTTGATCGACCCAGTGACACACCACGCGCGTCCTTTGGATTGATTGTTTTCTTTTGTTGTACAAATCATAACTAGTCAGTAATTTAAGTACCTACATTACGAAATTACGAATACTTAGTTCGATAAACTGAGAGTAAGTGTTGTGAAAGTAAGTGTTTTACTACCTATCTGTGTGTTACTTTTGATATTCCTTAAAAATCTAATATCCGTAACCTACACTATCCGAAACTACCGGATAATCCGAAATAATTTCATATCCGAAACCGAAACCGATATAATTTTTATCCAATATCCGTATCCGTATCCATATCCGTAACATCCCTGACTGGTAGGGTAAATTCATCGATTTTATACTTAATTATAAAAATTGTATAGTGATATTGAGCCTCAATATTTCCTGAATCAGTAATTTCCAAGGTATGGTGCCGAAGTACAAAAACGTTCATAATGATTGGTACAATATGGAATTTTAGTTTTCGTTAAGGGTATTTTTACACCCTGTATAAATCTAACGGTTTATTTTTGTAAATCGGTAAACTATAACTAACATCCGAGCTACTCATTATGACGCTTCGGTCGTTGCAATCGTATTACGATAGCGCTCGCAAATTAAATTAAATTGATGAATAAGCGGTCACCCATCTTATAAGTTAACATTATAACTGTTGCTTTACCTATCCAATATGTTACCAAAGACCAAACAAGCCCCTCAAACGTTACCTGCATACGACACCGCAAAAACAGCTGAGCTCATACGAGAAAGAATATGTTCTGAAAATCATGTTTGTATAATATGTAATTTCATGCCTAGCGTAGGCAGAATACATTGGTTGCAATATAGGGTATACTGCGTGAAACAAACCAGTACAAAGCCAATTATTCTACGTAACTTAGGTTACCTGAATTCCGTTCGGTATTGAGGCAAAGCAAGTAAATGAAAATATACGAGTTCTCGTTAGTATTGCGGGTTCGGTCCAAGTTGGCTACTGTTTCGTTTTATTAGTGTGATATACGTATTGATGTGGATAGTGAGTCAAAGTTAGTTATTCGGTATTTTGGACAATTAACGTAGTAGTCATTTAACATTTGCTTTAAAGAAATGGCCTTAAAATACAGATGCAGATTTATGATGATATACCGTACAAGTTTATGTAATGCCATTGTAAGATAAAATAATTTATAATTATTCATTTTATGCAATTTATTCATCTCATCCTTTTTTTCCTAACGGTGCCACATCATATAACATTATAGCGAACTCCTTACGATTTATACTGAGACATATTCCACCAGTGACATACAGTATCATCTCAGCTCTTTATTGAATGTTGTTTCTACGAAATCATTTGTTACCAATAAGCTATTCTCCGTAGTCACTATTTCTCGACTTAGTAAAAATAAAAATATGCAAATAATGCTGAAAAAAATATTCTTCATAAATTCGACGAATTTCTTTTTTTGTTCTATATGTTAAAAAAAGACAACTCCCGCACTAGGACTAAATCCTCTGTCGCGGGGGACTTTACAAACATACAACCAACGGACACAATGAACATGTTAGTATTCAGGATTTCTTTGCTGGTTAAAGATCATAATAGAATTGCATTCCTACAAAATATAAATAAAGGTACGTGGTTAAGCTAAAGCTTAAAAGTTAGTTAGTTTTTGAAAAATTCTTTTGAAGTCCGAGCTTCTAGATTCATTCTTGGCAAAATTCATCGAAACGTTATGCAAACAATATTCAAAGTAAATCAGATCCAATTACTTAGTACCATGCTTTTGTTTAACCGATAAATAATTGTATGGAATAAACTATTCAGTTTAGCGATAACGAGGTTTTCATTATTGACAATACAATATTAGCGTGTGCCCTGCAGGTATATTAATCAATGCGATGTTGTCGACTCTATATGAAATGGCCCAAAATAGACAGTTTGTAGAATCACAATATCAATTTCACGGTTCACTGTTCAGGAAAAGAGATGTTTGAAGCGCAGGTAGTAATTTTAAATTTGACAAGCTTTCACATCGGGTGCATGTGCTTGCTACTACGTGGTTGGAGAGATTTTGTGAGGAATCTCTGAACAATGTTTTGGATGCTTGTGCTTTTTTCCAGTACTCAACGTGTACATAATACTCCTATTGTAACTATTTCATTTAAATATGTTAAATAGGATCATTTGATTACTAAATCCAAACTATCTGATATCAAAAATTAATAAGGATGTACTATGTAAAGTTTGTTGCTGCAATAATTTATAAAATGTTCGTAGTATAGCGTTTGTTTATTGTAATAGTAATTACGACATAGCTCCGTAAATAATCAAATACTTCTATCATCACCTTTTTAAAGCTGTGATATAGTTCAATATTTTCAAGAAAGTTTCATCGTACTGCATCACATTCTAAAGTATTTAATCTGATATTGATGCAATAAAACTGCTCCGCGCGATAAAAGATTGATTGACACTACTACTGTCTCAAATAATTACAGTTTTAGTAGATTGATATAAAGTTTTAATTATTGAAAACTATACTTAAACGTCGGTATAAATCCTGACAGCCGGAGAATAAAAGGAAGCACATAAAACTCAAGAAGTGAAAGTAGCGGCGAGTTATTAATACAGTATACAAAGAATTTATGTCTTTGAAAGTACGATTGATATTTTATTTCAAGTTTATTTTGTAGAGGCCGGGAGTAAATTGTCGCTCAAGCACAGTGGCCGCTCACAGCTGCTTACAAACTTAAGAATAACGATACTACAGTTTTGGCGCGACAACTTTTGCGTAAACCTGCACTTAGCTCCGCAGACGACCAACTCGCCAGTTAAATAATAAACTTTAATGGACGTTTTGGTCATTACAGTTTACTGTTATTATTTTTTTCTCAGCGTTTATTAAAGGACGAAAGACGACTTTTGAAAATTTGATAGCATCTGACGTGAGTAACGAGAAGAAGTTTTAACGAGGATACAATTTTGGGATTAAAAGAACGATACGGCCGCGTTGAAGGTCTTTGTGAACTTTGAATTATGTATACCTATCGTAAGAAGTGAAGGAGCCCTTTCCAAAAATTGCTTATTTTACTTAGAAACTGCGTGTACCGTTTTTGAAATTTTGTATAAAGATATGGAAGTTATTAGGTAGGAAATACTTCGACTTTCGGTGTTTGACAATTTGTACTTCTAAACCAAGTAAGTGTTAAGAGTAGGCATCCTATAACTTTAATGTTAGAACGGATTAATATAAGCACAACATCTATTTTTAAATTGGATATTAATTGTTGTAGTTAATAAAATTATGCACAAGGCTGATATTTTAGTAAAAAAATAAAACTGTCGTTGGCCTTTATTATTCACAAACTTATTCATATGGTTAAGTAACAGCATCTACGACTGGTGGAACAAAATTTGTGTGCTAAATAACTTTAATCTGGATTGAAAGAGGACGTTTCTACAGGTAAATTGAAACTGAAAGTCTCTTTTGGAAAACGGGTTTAAAGTAGGTGCATTAAACTAGAAACTAGTGACTTTTAAAGTCGTTGTCGTTCTCTATGAGAATCAGTACAGTCGTAAAATATTACAGCGTTGTAGAGTGTTTGAAATTGGTGGATCTCATGCATACTGAAACCATGTAGGCTTAAAGGCAAAATTATTCTCTCACAGAAAATCAACGTAAAGGAGAAGTTTCAACCTATCATCATCATTCTCCTCTTGCATTAAAGATGGAGCCAAGAGTCCACTTTCTAGTTTAACCAGATCTGATAAAAAATTTGCTTTTACACAGACAAGTTTCATTCGTAGTAATTCGTGACTAATAACAACATTGTACATGTACACAATGCGTATTCACCGTATTCACAATTATGGTTAGTTCGAAATGCAATGCTATGCTTATTTTCCCTATTTTTCCACAGCAACCACCGGAGTCAAATTGTTCAAACGCATAGTATTATCACTCGCAATCAAAATGCGGCTGTCATTATGTTATTCCCCAATGAATAATGCCACCAAATGTTGGTATTTATTCGGCATTAACGGCGGCGTAACGGCCCGGTCACCACCTACAGTGACAGGCAGCAGCGGCGAGCGATTTCGCTGTAGATGGCGCGTTTACTCTGAGGTGACATCGGTCGGAGTAAAGTGCGCAATGAACATCGAAATCGCTCGCCGCTGGCCGCCCGCCGCTGTAGGTCGTGATCAGGCCGTATCGTTGGTATTGTGTGCTTCTCTCAAACTACGCAAATACATTTGTTTCATCACGCGTTCAGCTAGTTGCATTGTGTTAACAAACAGGATTACATGCAAAGGCCAAATTATGAGACGTATGTATCTTCATACTTACGCTAAAGTGCGTACACAGCTTACCGTGATCACCGTTTCACCGAAGGTATAGTGAGGTAGGTTTCAATTCAAAAAAAGGCAGTTTCAATTTACCTGTAGGTCTGACTTTCTGGAGTTCTGGGATTATGTATCTTATTATTTTTGTTGGCAAAAAGGAGCTGATCTTCTATCTTATAAAAAAATCATAAAGATGAAAATAACACAATAAATTGAATAATGGCAGACATTTGGTTCGACACATAGTAGGTGTATGTAACTAGATAAAAATGTACGAGCTAACACTACGGCAATAGTAATTTATACGCGTGAAAATAACAGCACATCAGTTAATATCAATTTATATCAAATATCTGCCTACAGGCTTGGCAGGATAAGGCTTTTATTCCGTGAAGTAAGAGAGAAAAATGTAGGTGAAATTTTTCATCCGTGCCCGAAAATAAGTTGGTGATAAAGCAAAATTATTTGCGCCACTCACGGTGCCTATGCCTATGCCCAATGAGAATCTCGCGGCCGCATTGAAAGTAGATCAGCGCTGTGTTGTTCGCTGAGTGCCCCAGAGCGGATTCACTGTCTACTAGTGAAAGCGCTCGCAATTCTCTGAATATTGCCGCCAAATTGAACCTCCTATAACCTAGATCTCTTTCAGCGGTACCTGGCGATGCAGCTATGTGGATACGTTTTCCTTACTGTCGCTCAAGTAATGTAGCAATGTGATTCGATTACGACTGAAGTTTAAATGCTATCAACGCTTACAATGAGCTGATAGGTACTTTTCAAATTTATGTTCTGATGTAAGGACAGTGTTTTTATATTGTTTTGTTGTTTTACTGCAATCTTACTATTATTGTAAGGAAATAATATAGTGGTTGAACGTGCTATTACAAGTCTACTTCATAATTAGCGGTTTTACTCTGAAATACGTACAACAGCTAGTATACATCTTTTCTAATCTTTATGTTCTTGAAGTTCTTTATTTTGTTTCTACAAAGATAGAAGTCGAATTATATACCGAATAATACGGATATACGGTAAATGAATAGATATACCATACATGCGTAATAATGTGATTTAATATCTTTACGTTTTTTCCGTAACTTAGCCCCAAAGCCGACAACAAAGAAAGTATTTTGTTAATATGTTTGTGAGAATAGTGAATGATTTATTGAAGAAATATCGTGTATGATATATAGAAGCTAATTGGCTATTAGGTATATTCCACGATTTGTGTTTGTATTTCTTCACATTAGTTGCCAATGTCTGGGTTCGGTTTTCATACGACACAACTATTTATATTAAGAACTAAAATAAATTAGTTATTGTCGTTCTCGATCGTTCTTTATCTACCGTTAATATGATTTTTTAAATCTACCATCATAGATGTGGCTACAGTTGCCTTCAGTCAGGAGGGCAAGCTTTAGAAGTGTTTCTTTAAGCCCCAAATACCGGAGGCTCGTCCTGACGCCGATGCCAACTCCGCTCACCATTATGTTGCCCCTGTTGAAAATACCTGATCAACGTAACAACATTTTACCAAAGTCATTTGCGAGACAAATCTCGATATACAATCTAGATTGGTATAGCAATACGTTCACAAATTAGATCTATTCAAAACCACTAAAGTCTACCGCTAAGTTTCCCCTCACATTAATATATTATGCCTGTTAAATTATGAAGATTCGCCACATTTAAAGTTGGTAACGAGCACAAATTTTGTCAAGAGCATTATTATCAAGAAATTATGTATGTAGGCGTTCGCAAACTGGCTCAAATAAGTTACATATGACATTAGCGAGCACCGCTGAACACTTCGCGTCCTAACTATGCTCGCTCCTCACTAAATTTAATGCAACTCAGTTAAACTTAAGTTCTTTCAATGTGGGAGAAGTTTGCTGACTTTCAGCCTGCAATCATGTTCCATGTAAATTTACAGCGTATTCTTTTGCTAGTTTCCAATGTACAAGATATTACGGACTTGTTCCTAGTTCAATACTCTAGGTAGTTCCGGTGAAGTTAATGCTTTTAAAGTAAAAACACTTGAGCACTAAAGGCCGTATCGATGTCAATCCTTTTAGCGCAACTAGGTACCTATAGAGAGTACTTAAAGTGTCGCAGTGAGAACTACAGAATCCCTCTCAGCGTCGGCTTTGAAGTATCTGAGGAGAATGCACGCAAATGGACGGTATGAATATTTCATACATGTATATGTCGATGGGAGAGAATAATACGACATTCAACTACCTATTCACTTTGCTTTGGAACAACGCACTTCAATGAAAAATAATTTCAAATAATATTTTAGGCTTTTCCAATGTTATGTTATATTGAACGGAAGGTAATATTTAATAAGTTGTTAGCTAATTCTATAATGTAGTTATTCAGTTTTCTCACACATTAAATGAATGTGAATACATGAATTTGGGTCAACTAAGTACACTTATTGAGTTTTGAACCTAAAGAAATATTGAAACACGAAAGTTAGGCATTCTTAGTGAAAGGTTATTTGTTAAATTTTATCACTGATATTGATCTCACATGAAATAAAAACCTGGATTGGAAGTAGTAACATTTTATATATAAAAAAATAAACGTAAAATTACAACATAAAAAATTAACAGAATTAGGTATGACAACAAAATATTATAATTATGTAATAAAATCAACTAAATAACTTATTATAAATCTTCAAAAATGAACTAAAACAAAAATAACTTGCCTTTGCATTAAAACATACTAGGGTGGTCTGAAAAGTTTCCGACCTCAACCTGAAATAAGCAGCACTCGTCAAAAAAAGTGTTGTGGATGTAATTTTACTTCTTGTGGCAGTTAACCACCAACATTTCAGCTATTTTGTAGCAGTAGTTGCTATTTGACAGCCATACGATTCAGTCGATGTGAGTGTGTTTTGTGAAAATGGAAAATGTTGTATCGAGCTGGCATTAAATTCTTGTTTTTAAAAGGCACTACGCCGACGCCATTCAAGTTTGATTAAAACTCTGTTTATGGGGACTCTCTGCTCCATCATGATCGCGCTAGCCTTATCCCGGTTGCATCCAAGACTTACACGTCTTAGAGTCCGAGGTCCGCTTATTGATCTAATCAAGTATGACAGAATATCAACTTTTCCACAGAGCAACAACCGTTTGATAGAAAGGGATAGCGATATTCCATGGTTTAGACCAGTATCAGTTTATTTGAGGGTACGGAATCCCCGTAACGACTTTCAAAGATCTTCCAGACAGCCAGGACCGACAGTTTAACGTGCTCCGAGGCACGCGGCAAGCAATAATTAACAATTTAATACGCACTTAACTTAGAAAAGTCATTGGTGCGTGCCGTGGATTCGAACCCAATACCCCCTTCATGGACAACTTTTAGTACCTCCACTAGGCTGGCAATCGCTGCCTTACTGCTCCATCATTTACTACAATGAAATTTTGGGCAGCTGAATTTAAACCTGGTCATAAGAGCTAGGGAGCTAAGGTCCGGGACGTCCAAACACTGCAACCACTGAAGATAACCTCGCAAAATTTCACCAGATGGTGCTAGACGACCGCTTAATTGTGTAAAAGATATAGGAGAGGGTATGAAAATGACCAACAAATGAATTAGTTACATATTAAATGAAGATTTAAGCATGAGCAAGCTCCCAGCGCGATGGGTGCTGGGTTTGCTCACGTTAACACCAAAACCGCGTTGACCCGTCGAATGAACATTTTTTTAAAGCTCTGTTTGCGTAGTTAAGGCCTAATAAATCCAAGTTTTGGTCCAAATAAAGACTCCAGATGAAACGTGGATACACCATTATACGCCCAAATAAATAATACATTCCAAACAGTAAATTGCTAAGGAGGAACCGACTCCAAAGGACAAAGGCCGTTTATTCTGCTGGGAAAGTGACGCTGACTGCTTTTTGAGATGTTCATGGAGAGAGATCGAAAGGGATAACTTTTACTGCAGCATACTATGCTTAATTACTAGACAAATTGAAGGAAGAAGTTGAGCAAAAAAGTCCACATTTGTAGAAAAGACTATATTACTGACATAAATCTTCGTGTATTTTTTATTTATTTTGTCGCTGATTGCCTCCATGGCACAGTAAATATATATACGTCTGTTGATCGAGAGATCTTGGGTTCGATTCCCGGGTTAGGCAAGAGTGTAAGGTAACTGATTTTTCTGAATTCTCAGTAGTAGAACGAAATCTGGCTATGTACCCGGCAACGTCAATAGACCTCCTTTTTACGTAGGACCTAAAAATGCATGATATGGCCAAATGTGGGTGTAATAATTACTACTTCTGTCTACCTTTTCGGAGTATCGGTTTGCTACGTCACGCCTTGCTCGCTATCTCGCGACGTATTTTCTCACCTTTAGGCTTTCATAATAGGAAGGGGGGGTATAATGGTCAAACAAGTATATTAACTACTTCTTCTCATTTAGCTCATTTCATCAGCCTATCACTCCTAGAGGAGGGCCTCCCCAGGGTATGCCACAAGACCATTCTGGCGGCCAGCACTACGCTTGCTGAGGCGTGGCCTTAATTTAAGAACCTGCTTTTTAAACGACTAGCCATAAGTTCCCCCATACAATTTGCTATAACTCTGATCTAAGTCAGTTTCTTTGGTCTTCTGCCGGATAATCTCGTTCTGCAAATTATCCATCAGCGAAATCCTATTGTCCTTTATCCATTGTCCTTTTCATAGCTCTCTGAGCAGAGCAGTGCGTTGCAGGACATCCCAGTTCCAATGGGGTTGGAGGCATTTTCGTAATCCACAAAAGCCAGCCACAGCGGCCGGGTTTACTCTTCGGATTTCTAAATAACCTATGTAAATTATGCTCTGTATGGATTTGGCCCACGGTACTAAAGCCTTTAAGAAACCTAGCCTGCACCGGTGGCTGGAAGACATCAAATCTTGATGTCAGAAAAACGTAGGGAGGGGTGTCCACACCGCCCATTCTTAAAGAGCTGCTCTCTGATGCACGAGGCAAGCCATAATTAACTATTGAAACACATTACTTCGAAAATTTACTGCCTAGAATTCTAACCCGAGCCCTGTGAATGGCAGTCTGTTGATACTTCCACTAGACTATCGCTTCCAACCTTAGGAACATAACATGTCTAATAATAGTATATTTGTTTATAATATAATTATCCGATTGTAATAAAACGCCGGTAAAAACATAGCATATTGCACGTACTACTACTTTAAGTTGCAGTGAGTTTAGAATCTAAATCGATCATTCTGCTAGGTAGCAGAATACTGCTACCTAGTGATTTAGTTATATTTGAGTAATTTTATTTTAATTGGACCAAAATTTTCGTGGAGCCTCTAGAGATGCTTCGTGGAGCCCTGGCGCTCCGCGGAGCACACTTTGAGAATGGTTGATCTATAGGTTTTCATTATTTCACGCTAATTTGTACTACTGAATTGCACGATAACTTTGCTTACGTGCGTATACTATAAATAGAAATATTAAATAACTTCACCTATTGACATTTATTTGATTGGAATCTCTTATAAATTTACATTTTCTCGAAGAAGAAATAAATAAAAATACTTATTTAAAAACCGAATGAGTGCTCATTAATGCCCGAATAAAATAACTCAAGTTGTTTAGTTTTTCTTCAACTTGACTAGTTTCATTAAAATATTTTCGTGCGCGGAAGAACTAAATAACTCAATTTAGCTCATTTATTTCATACTCAAATGATCAGAAGTCACAGTTGTTCATTTATTTATAGAGTTAGTCATTTTTTCTACTAACATTTAATGTTCATTTATACTTATCTATTTCTACAATTGAAACACAAAAATGGCTTTATTTTTGGACTGGGTTAAGATATAAGAATGTTTGTTAGACCAAAAGATGCGGCACATTTTGTTATATAGTATATATTTAATAATATAACCATGCATTTATTGTTATTATTCCTACCATTGTACCTATGAGTTGAACATAAAGTTTAAATAAATAAATAAACAATATTTAGATATAATTACATAGATACATGAATAATGTATACATAATACATATAACAAGTACATAAATAAATAAATATCATTATTTATTTAAGCACATCGCCCACTCTTAGGTCTTCCCAAATACGTGTCGGTAAAGTAGGCAGCATAAAGAGATATCGGCGGCTATAATCGGGCACAACAGGGCTGAGCAACGGTCGGATACAAGTGCGGCTTATCTTCGGCGGATGTAACCCGTGCCGAGCGCCCCCGAACCTTCACGAACCCTCCCGATACGCCTTACGTATTGAGACCCAGATTTACCTAATAGGAGAATAATGTACAACACTGATTTTGCAAAATGTCTTTGTTATCTGAGGATATTTTGCCTCTTATCTTATTTTACTTACTTGAGGAAAACTCTCAGGAATGGCCTAATAGGGAAATCGCTGAAATGCCAACTCGGATATTTAGAATTTTGTGTTAAGTTATGTTTTATGTATTATCCGCTTAATACGAGGGTAAGAGCAATTAAGAAGGTACATGTAGTTTATAATAAGGATGTTTTAAATGGTTTCCGTATGCTAGTAGATAGGTAGTGCTGGTTCTGGCTCACTGATTTGATTGGTTTCTGCCTCACTGATTTGATTGGTCGAAGGGCTGAGCCAAATCAAGCCACCCAATTCGGGTGTTCTTTATCTATTACTCATTGTTAATGCTAATTATGACTGCTAATGTTCTACTGTCCTTGGGCAAGCCTGCTTTCTGAATCATTAATAATACAAATCCCTTCATTTTGTTACTATTTTATTTCTACATCTGTGAGCCAGAACTCGCACTTCATCACTACTACCATATTGCAACAACTTGGAAGTAGTGGTTGGTCACTGTTCTAACCTATTTGTGAGCTACAACTCGCACTTCATACGAAAAAAATTGTTATCCCTTCTAAGAGGCTTCGCCCTAAAAATCATTAAAGGGTTCCGCACTGTAAATACTATCTATACATCTATACAATCGCAATAGCAACATTCATCACATTCACATCATTCACTCCACTTGATATTAAAGTAAAAGAGTGCGCCACCGCGGAACTGGCTCGTATCACCGGCTCCACCAATCATCTCCCCAATGATACATCACTCAACCGACCTACATATCCCGCACACCTCCTACACCCTGCACACCGCAATCCACATCAATACCACACTGCAGACACATAGGACAAACTCGATAACCTACTCACAAACCATTCACACACACATCACATTTACACTGACGGAAGCAAACACAATGATCAGGTGGGAGTCGCCTTCATTGTACACAGCCCACAAAACACAATCATCACCGAGCATCACAGATTACACCCATCATGCACTGGGTTTCAAGCCGAGCTCATCGTAATCAATCAGGCATGCATATGGGCTGCCACGCAAACCTCTCCCATCGCGGCGGCCGTCATCATGTTCGACTCAATGTCTGTCTTGAAGGACATTCAAAACACGAACAGTACCCATCAAATAACCACTAACATCCACCAATTTTTACATTACACTCAAATAAATGTCACATTCGTCTGGGTCAAGGCACACACAAATACTACTACTACTAAATACATGGTAATGAACTAGCAGATAATTATACTCGTAGCTGCCAAAGACGCTGCAACAATGGAAATACCACTCACCTTCTCACACGTCCCGCTAAGCCACGTCAAATGCCTACCCAAAATAAAAAGCAACACACTCGCACGGAGGCGTATACCAACATCCTCAAGAGCTTTATCATCAAAACATGTTGCCCCACACTCACCCATCTACACAAACTCATTAACACCACAGGTCACACATTTGCACTTACACAGCTACTCACTGGACACGAATATCACAAACAGTATTCACACCGCTTCCACATAACCGACAATGACACATATCCCTGCGACAACACGACCACACAAACATTCATACATCTTTTGACACAATGTCCAAAATACACACTCAAACGACTACACCATGAGCAATACTGCCACTTCATGCAACTTACACCATATGACCTAGACTCCATACTCACAGATGCAACAGCCACCGACACATTCATGAAACACCTTTTTTTTTTTTTTTTTTTTTTTTTTTTTTTTTTTTTTTTTTTTTTTTTTTTTTTTTTTCTCATGTACCCATGTGTCGGAGGGTAGGGTTTCACCAAAGCATTCCTCGCTACCCCCCGACGGGTATTGGCCCGCCAGATGGTCAGGCGGGCCCCGAACGAAACCCCCTTGGCGGCGGATGAAGGTGTTGGGCTCCGCCGCCAAAACACCCAGCGGCCGCAGAGGATAGGGAGGACGGCAACGCAACACCGCATCTCCTCTTCCTCTGCGGCCCCACCGCGACGCAACGATGGTGCGCCCCCATTTGGTCGCGGGAGATAGGGCGCGGGGCAACGCAACACCCACACGCCTCTCCTCCCGCGACCGCACCCGACTGCGAGGGACAGAAAGAACTGTCCCCCGCACCCGCACCATGGGACGCATCCTACGCAGGCCTCTACCAAGCCCACGTGGAGCGTCCCCTCCCGGGATCCCGCTTAGCTTCACCGTGGGTGGCTTCTAACCCACGGTTACTGAGCCCCCCCACCACGACAAGGTGGAGATCCCACGGGGGGGATTCATGAAACACCTAACGCACATACTCGATACACTCAAACTCTTCAACAACACATAACCACACACACACACAAACAATAACATCGAAATATTTTTTCCTTTTGCTGTTTATATCAATTGTTCTTTCTCTTTAACTATTTCTGTATCAAATAGCAGGAATTACGCGCACAATGTCGCATTTAAACTCCTTTCGGGGCGGTTTTTTAATCAGATCACATGGTGCTTTGATGAAATGCAACCTTTAGGTACATAATTTACCGAATCGTCGTTGTGGAGCGAAAACTCACTAACTAACAAAAAAGAAACTTTGAGATAATCGCTTCTAAAATATTTTGAAGCTTAGAACTTAAATATCTCTTAAATGGTTAGGATTAGAAAAATGATGTCTATGAACAAAATATGTATCATATGTAAATACAATTAAATAAATAATTTAAAATGTATAAATTTTACATCTGCTTCAGTAATTCGATTATATTTGAATTAATGATTTTTCGCATAAGTAAAAAAAATACTTTTTTGGTATTTAGTTATTTATTCACGCATTAGTGAATTACAAGTCAAAACATGTTCCAACGAAAAGTAATTAAGTACGTTTAGTGACATTGCAAATAAAATATTGGTACTAGTTTGCCTAAACGATCTAATATGAGTTTTAACCAAGTTATTTAAATTACTTTTCGTGTAGATTGTTCCCATTGACTGAGTAGTTAGGTAGTTATCGCATTATTATAACTCCGAAATTATTAAAACAACAGTCTTAAATATTAATTTAGAATGTTGATAATGTACTTTTAGACAGCTTGACATCAACAACTAATTTTGTGACGGCACATCGCGCTCCTGCGCCGCGAGCCTCGCTACGAGTGACGCACAGCAATGGGCCGTTCCCTCGCGCCCCTCCGCGCCGGCCCTATAAATACAGCGGACACGAGGCTTCGCCCTTTTCCTCCGGACAGCACCGCCAGTTGAGTACTACTATCATCCGAAGACCTGTGAAGTGCCAACGTCGCCCACGCCCTGGAAAATTGTCTCATCTGTTAACCTTAATTGTCAGTTCTTTTTTTGTATAACTAAAGCCATCGAATAACTGGAATTATAACGCGAGTTTAAACTTTCCCGGTGATATTTTTTATTTATTTCCCGTAAGTCAACCTAATTATCTCTCTTTAATTGCTCGGCGAGTGATCGATCCCGGCTACCACGTGGAAATCAATCACCCGTGCGACAATTTTCACCAATAATGTTACTTAGTGAGTTTTCACTCCACAACAACGAAATGTTAACTATCATCAAGGAATTCCAAATCTTAATATGTCTGATGTTGAAAACCCACATCTTATTATTATTGATGATCTAATGAGAGAGTCTGATGGAAGAATTGTGGATTTATTTACAAAAGGTAGTCATCATAGGAATTTTAGTGTATTTTACTTAACACAAAAAAGCAAAGTGGCTGCATTATGGGGTTGGAACTAAACTGGTTGGAAAATGACGGTCATATTAGTGCTGTAATACGTTTAAATATTTTTTTTGGATTTGCTGAAGATTACAATAAAGTTGTTATATATTGTAAGCACGCACTTATATTGAACAGAAGTAATTCTACTTTAAACAGTGTGATACTCACTGAAGACAATGTCCATATACAAATAACTATAGAAAGGATGCAGTGGAGAGTACCTCACATAAAAGTATCTCATCGTGAACGTCTAACACTCTTAAAAACTTTAGTAAAAGACAAATCTATTCAAATGGCATATAGAAATTGTGATTTATATGAGTACCCTTTACTACATAAAACCACAAAGCATTCATGGTCAGTAAAAACTGCATCACAATTAGAAAAACCTAGATACGTTATTTTCTGTTTACGAGTACAAACTAACAAATTGTTTAAACAGTGTGATACTCACTGAAGACAATGTCCATATACAAATAACTATAGAAAGGATGCAGTGGAGAGTAACTCACATAAAAGTATCTGATCGTGAACGTCTAACACTCTTAAAAACTTTAGTAAAAGACAAATCTATTCAAATGGCATTTAGAAATTGGGATTTATATGAGTACCCTTTACTACATAAAACCACAAAGCATTCATGTTCAGTAAAAACTGCATCACAATTAGAAAAACCTAGATACGTTATTTTCTGTTTACAAACTAACAAATTGCAAGATAGTTCATTATTTGATCATTGTAATGTGACGAATGTAACTCTTTTTTTAAATTCCCAGTATTGTCCTTACGAACCTTTAGGCTTAAAATTTTCATTATAAAAACATTACAAACCCTGCAAACATCATGAGTGTTCACAAGACACCTCCACTTAACATGTTACTAATTAAGATGAGTTTAATAAACATATTACACAGTCATAAAAAGAATAATAATAGTGAATTTTAAAAAGCAACTAGCCCCGTGATGTCTTGTCATCTAGAAATTCTTTAATAGTGTAATAACCCCTTTTTAAAAGAAAATTCCTAGTAGTGGTTTTAAATGTGTGTAGAGGTAAATTCATTATTTCCAGAGGTAATTTGTTGAAGAATTGTTTACCGAATCTCGCAAATGAGTTATGCACTTGATGTAGACGGCAGTTAGTGCCCACTAGTTTATGCAATTCATTATTTCCAGAGGTAATTTGTTGAAGAATTGTATACCGAATCTCGCAAATGAGTTATGAACTTGATGTAGACGGCAGTTAGTGCCCACTAGTTTATGTTTATTCCTTGTGTTCACTTTGTGTAAGTCACTATTTTTACGGTAAAGAGTTTAGTTTTTCTTAACTTACATTAAATTAACAAATATATACTGCGATGCAACTGTAAATATTTCTACTTTAAATTTATCTCGTAAAGGATCTCTAGCACTTAACTTATATATTGCGCGTATGGCCCTCTTCTGAATAACAAAAATTATCTGAATATCGGCCGCCGTACCTCATAACAGTACTCTGTAAGACATTACACTGTGAAAGTAACTAAAGTAAACTAGTCTAGCAGTATCTACGTCTGTGAATTGTCGAATTTTCCTTACTGCAAATGCTGCAGAAGTAAGTATAGTATATTAATACGAAATGTATGCGAAATTCTGTCAGTCGTATTACAACTACTCGGTGGATCCCTGTTGAGTCTAAAGAACTTTAAAGAGAAAGTGTTTTTTTTCTCCTCTGTTTATCATATATTGTTCAAGGCAAAACGATAATATAAAAACAGGACCAGTAGACGTTTGATTAGAAAGGAGAAAGACCAAATACGGCCTGTAGCGGCCAGAAAGTTGTGAATCGTTGAAATTAAACATATAATTTTTAAAAATTTTACATCGTTTTCGTTTCTTGATAGAGTATCGGTGAAAGAATTTAGTTTTTAAAGATTAATTATTTTGAATAAGCTATGGTAATAGCGGATGAATGTCTTATGTTGCCAGCATTAAAAATAAAATGAAGTATGGTAGGCAGAAATTGTTTTAAGGAAATAATATTTTTATTACTATATTAGAAAACAATATATTTTATTTACTTTATAAGTATATTTGTAAAAAGAATCAAGAAATATATAATTTATTATACATTCCATAATTATTAATCGGTAAAAATCGTTTTGTTTTTTAATCGATAGTAGAAATATTTTTTCAAACCATTTGCAACACTTGTTTTATCTGTTATGTCATTCGTGTTGCTACTGTGTATCGTAAATATTTTGCTCTGATTTATTGGTGTTTTCGTACGGTTTTAATGTAATGTAATTGAATATAAATTCAATAATAATGATCAGTACCTTCTATCCATGCTAAGAATATGCAGCGGTGTTTGTGATTGTGGTTAGCTTTTTTGGACGAGTATACATAGTACGAGGTTCCCTAGTACACAGGTGATTATTTATTATTATTGGCCACTCTTTATGTAGTTTTTGTTCTTTAAGACGCAAAGACATACTTTGATTTACATCTAGGTATTATATTTATGTTAAAATTCAATTTTGAGGTATATTTAGTTGCGGAATAATTTCCATTTCAAATATCTCGTATCTTATTTCCACCAAAAGTTATTTAAAAAGAAATTATACAGGTTAATAGAGTAGTCATTTATCTTCAAAACACACATGGTGTTGTGTTTGGCCGTGCCAGGCCCATAATGTATGGCCAAATGGTACATCTCCTTTAATGTTCTGAGTCAATATCAGATAATACTGCTGCATATTGTTTAATTATAAACGATCGACTTGTTGAATATAAACCTCTGAGCAACATTGTGCGCAGGTTATCATGAGTGCCATTGTAGATGTTCAAGGCTTCAAAACAGAAGCAAATGAATTTATACTAAAAGATATTGCTATATTTTGTAACAAAAAGCTGCAAGTGTTTTTGATTAAGCCACCATTCTCGTTTTACGATTTAAAAAAGCAAGAAAGACGACAAGTTGCATGGATTGAACGTAATCGGAAGATATATTGGAATGAAGGGTTTATACCTTATTCAAAATATCAATATTTAATTTCAGATATCTTAAGGGACAAGTGTATATACACTAAAGGATATGAAAAAGTGTTGTGGTTGAAAACAATTTTAAATAATAACAATAGTCGTGTGTTTAATTTAGAAGATAAAAATTGTCCTAATTTATTAAGTCTGTATAATCAATATAAACATTCTGAAGATTTGTATAATTGTATTTATCATGACAAAATATGTGCTTTAAAAAATGTTTTATGTTTAAATAAATGGTGTATTGATAATAAGTTTTTTTTTTTTTAAATACTTACTGCTTCTTTATTATTCAAAATTCCTAAATATTTATTTTTAATTTCAAAGAAATTGCTATATTTTGTAACAAAAAGCTGCAAGTGGTTTTGATTAAGCCTCCATTCCAGTTTTCCGATTTAAAAAAGCAAGAAAGACGGTAAGTTGCAAAGATTGAACGTAATCGGAAGATATATTGGAATGCAGGGTTTATACCTTATTCAAAATATCAATATTTAATATTAGATATCTTAAGAGACAAGTGTATATACACTAAAGGATATGAAAAAGTGTTATGGTTGAAATAAAAAAAGAAAATGTTTTTGTAAAAAATATGTATATATTAGTAAGATAAGATTATATAAAAATATAATTGATGAAAAACAAAAAATAACTATTATACACATGTATCACAATTTCACAATCTTTTTAAATTTATGTTCACAGTTCTATCATTAGTTATATAACATTATTTACAATCGAATAATTATAGCTCTAACACAATTGGTACATCAGAATTTTATAATCAATACAGATTTTGTATATACACAGAAATAAAAGTAAAAAGTCAACATCAACACAACGTAATTTATTATGTGCCGAAGCCAATGTATCAATGTTGTTGTTCATAATACATCGTTTGGTATCGTTGTATGATAAAGTTGCTTTATTTATTTTTGAGTAAAAATAGTGTTTGATTGATTTAAATCGAGGCATACTACAATATTGTAAATTTTTATTAAAAAACACGATTTGTAATTTCCCATATTCATTTTTTGGTGACACTTTTGTTATCCCCTTTTGCCTTTGCTATAATTTTTTTTTCTACTTCTAAGGTATATATTTTTGATCACAAACCTACAAATTCATTCAATACTTTACCATTATTCTCGTCTTTAAAAAAAAACCCTAACTTTTTTTAAATTTATTTTTGGATAACCGTATATATTATTTTCTGAATAATCTGATGTATCAAAATATTGAAGTATCTGGATCTGGTTTAACATCCTCGTAAAAATTGTCTGTAAAAATTTGATATATCAAACTATCGGTAGCGGTGTACAATAACTGTATTTTATTATTAAACTTTTTAATTATGTAGTTATAATGAAATTCATACATAAAGGTCTTAGATATATCTAAAATACAAATCCTGAATAAATTGGTTTATCATAAAATAATTTTGTTTTTCGTAATTGTAATTTGTATTGCGACATAATTTTCAGTTTTTTTTATTATTGAACTTTTTAATCATGTAGTTATCATGAAAATTCAACATAAATTGGTTAATCATGAATTAATTTTGTTTTTCGTAATTGTATTGTGACTAAATGTTCTAAAAAAATATGATAAACTATGGAATTCTGGTTTTTCAATCAAATTCTGAGCACCTAAAACTTTACCGCGATAATCCTAGTGAGTTAGTTAGTTACTCTCCACTGCATCCTTTCTATAGTTATTTGTATATGGACATTGTCTTCAGTGAGTATCACACTGTTTAAACAATTTGTTAGTTTGTACTCGTAAACAGAAAATAACGTATCTAGGTTTTTCTAATTGTGATGCAGTTTTTACTGACCATGAATGCTTTGTGGTTTTATGTAGTAAAGGGTACTCATATAAATCACAATTTCTATATGCCATTTGAATAGATTTGTCTTTTACTAAAGTTTTTAAGAGTGTTAGACGTTCACGATGAGATACTTTTATGTGAGGTACTCTCCACTGCATCCTTTCTATAGTTATTTGTATATGGACATTGTCTTCAGTGAGTATCACACTGTTTAAAGTAGAATTACTTCTGTTCAATATAAGTGCGTGCTTACAATATATAACAACTTTATTGTAATCTTCAGCAAATCCAAAAAAATTATTTAAACGTATTACAGCACTAATATGACCGTCATTTTCCAACCAGTTAAGTTCCAACCCCATAATGCAGCCACTTTGCTTTTTTGTGTTAAGTAAAATACACTAAAATTCCTATGATGACTACCTTTTGTAAATAAATCCACAATTCTTCCATCAGACTCTCTCATTAGATCATCAATAATAATAAGATGTGGGTTTTCAACATCAGACATATTAAGATTTGGAATTCCTTGATGATAGTTAACATTTCGTTGTTGTGGAGTGAAAACTCACTAAGTAACATTATTGGTGAAAATTAGTTGTTGATGTCAAGCTGTCTAAAAGTACATTATCTACATTCTAAATTAATATTTAAGACTGTTGTTTTAATAATTTCGGAGTTATAATAATGCGATAACTACCTAACTACTCAGACAATGGGTACAATCTACACGAAAAGTAATTTAAAAAACTTGGTTAAAACTCATATTAGATCGTTTAGGCAAACTAGTACCAATATTTTATTTGCAATGTCACTAAACGTACTTAATTACTTTTCGTTGGAACATGTTTTGACTTGTAATTCACTAATGCGTGAATAAATAACTAAATACCAAAAAAGTATTTTTTTTACTTATGCGAAAAATCATTAATTCAAATATAATCGAATTACTGAAGCAGATGTAAAATTTATACATTTTAAATTATTTATTTAATTGTATTTACATATAATACATATTTTGTTCATAGACATCATTTTTCTAATCCTAACCATTTAAGAGATATTTAAGTTCTAAGCTTCAAAATATTTTAGAAGCGATTATCTCAAAGTTTCTTTTTTGTTAGTTAGTGAGTTTTCGCTCCACAACGACGATTCGGTAAATTATGTACCTAAAGGTTGCATTTCATCAAAGCACCATGTGATCTGATTAAAAAACCGCCCCGAAAGGAGTTTAAATGCGACATTGTGCGCGTAATTCCTGCTATTTGATACAGAAATAGTTAAAGAGAAAGAACAATTGATATAAACAGCAAAAGGAAAAAATATTTCGATGTTATTGTTTGTGTGTGTGTGTGGTTATGTGTTGTTGAAGAGTTTGAGTGTATCGAGTATGTGCGTTAGGTGTTTCATGAATGTGTCGGTGGCTGTTGCATCTGTGAGTATGGAGTCTAGGTCATATGGTGTAAGTTGCATGAAGTGGCAGTATTGCTCATGGTGTAGTCGTTTGAGTGTGTATTTTGGACATTGTGTCAAAAGATGTATGAATGTTTGTGTGGTCGTGTTGTCGCAGGGATATGTGTCATTGTCGGTTATGTGGAAGCGGTGTGAATACTGTTTGTGATATTCGTGTCCAGTGAATAGCTGTGTAAGTGCAAATGTGTGACCTGTGGTGTTAATGAGTTTGTGTAGATGGGTGAGTGTGGGGCAACATGTTTTGATGATAAAGCTCTTGAGGATGTTGGTATACGCCTCCGTGCGAGTGTGTTGCTTTTTATTTTGGGTAGGCATTTGACGTGGCTTAGCGGGACGTGTGAGAAGGTGAGTGGTATTTCCATTGTTGCAGCGTCTTTGGCAGCTACGAGTATAATTATCTGCTAGTTCATTACTATGTATTTAGTAGTAGTAGTATTTGTGTGTGCCTTGACCCAGACGAATGTGACATTTATTTGAGTGTAATGTGAAAATTGGTGGATGTTAGTGGTTATTTGATGGGTACTGTTCGTGTTTTGAATGTCCTTCAAGACAGACATTGAGTCGAACATGATGACGGCCGCCGCGATGGGAGAGGTTTGCGTGGCAGCCCACATGCATGCCTGATTGATTGCGATGAGCTCGGCTTGAAACACAGTGCATGATGGGTGTAATCTGTGATGCTCGGTGATGATTGTGTTTTGTGGGCTGTGTACAATGAAGGCGACTCCCACCTGATCATTGTGTTTGCTTACGTCAGTGTAAATGTGATGTGTGTGTGAATGGTTTGTGAGTAGGTTATCGAGTTTGTCCTATGTGTCTGCAGTGTGGTATTGATGTGGATTGCGGTGTGCAGGGTGTAGGAGGTGTGCGGGATATGTAGGTCGGTTGAGTGATGTATCATTGGGGAGATGATTGGTGGAGCCGGTGATACGAGCCAGTTCCGCGGTGGCGCACTCTTTTACTTTAATATCAAGTGGAATGAATGATGTGAATGTGATGAATGTTGCTATTGCGATTGTATAGATGTATAGATAGTATTTACAGTGCGGAACCCTTTAATGATTTTTAGGGCGAAGCCTCTTAGAAGGGATAACAATTTTTTTCGTATGAAGTGCGAGTTGTAGCTCACAAATAGGTTAGAACAGTGACCAACCACTACTTCCAAGTTGTTGCAATATGGTAGTAGTGATGAAGTGCGAGTTCTGGCTCACAGATGTAGAAATAAAATAGTAACAAAATGAAGGGATTTGTATTATTAATGATTCAGAAAGCAGGCTTGCCCAAGGACAGTAGAACATTAGCAGTCATAATTAGCATTAACAATGAGAAATAGATAAAGAACACCCGAATTGGGTGGCTTGATTTGGCTCAGCCCTTCGACCAATCAAATCAGTGAGGCAGAAACCAATCAAATCAGTGAGCCAGAACCAGCACTACCTATCTACTAGCATACGGAAACCATTTAAAACATCCTTATTATAAACTACATGTACCTTCTTAATTGCTCTTACCCTCGTATTAAGCGGATAATACATAAAACATAACTTAACACAAAATTCTAAATATCCGAATTGGCATTTCAGCGATTTCCCTATTAGGCCATTCCTGAGAGTTTTCCTCAAGTAAGTAAAATAAGATAAGAGGCAAAATATCCTCAGATAACAAAGACATTTTGCAAAATCAGTGTTGTACATTATTCTCCTATTAGGTAAATCTGGGTCTCAATACGTAAGGCGTATCGGGAGGGTTCGTGAAGGTTCGGGGGCGCTCGGCACGGGTTACATCCGCCGAAGATAAGCCGCACTTGTATCCGACCGTTGCTCAGCCCTGTTGTGCCCGATTATAGCCGCCGATATCTCTTTATGCTGCCTACTTTACCGACACGTATTTGGGAAGACCTAAGAGTGGGCGATGTGCTTAAATAAATAATGATATTTATTTATTTATGTACTTGTTATATGTATTATGTATACATTATTCATGTATCTATGTAATTATATCTAAATATTGTTTATTTATTTATTTAAACTTTATGTTCAACTCATAGGTACAATGGTAGGAATAATAACAATAAATGCATGGTTATATTATTAAATATATACTATATAACATAATATATATATATATATATATATATATATATATATATATATATATATATATATATATATATATATATATATATATATATATATATATATATATATATATATAATTTAAATATGCATAAATAGGTGTATAATACAATGATTAAGATGAACCATCATCTTAATCATTGTATTATACACCTATTTATGCATATTTAAATAATATACGTGAACGTATCCGAAAGGGACTGTTGGCACCAGCCAATAGTCCCTTTCGGATACGTTCACGTGCCATAGACTTAAACTTGCAGCGGTTCGACGCCTTCCTGATCTCTAATGGAAGGGCATTCCAGAGCAGAACTGATTGGACTATGAACGACGAGTGCACAAGACCAGAAGAATGTGATGAACATAAAAGCAGAAGATTATTAGAGGAGCGAAGATCTTTTGCGTGATAGGAGCCTAAATATTGGAAGTAACATTGAAGGTAAGCAAGGGGAGTTGGAGAATGAAGAAAAGAGAATAGCGTTGTGAGTGCGCGCAAACTCCGGCGCTGACGAATGGGGAACCAGCGTAGTTCGGAACGAAAAGCAGACATATGGTCATACTTGCGAAGATTATAAATAAATCGAATGCAGTTATTGAGAAGACGGTCAAGTTTATCGAGAAGATCTGCATTCAGGTCGAAACAACAAACATCACCATAATCTATGACCGGGAATAGTAAAGTTTGCACTAACGTCACCTTTGTCTTTATGGGAAGAAAATGTTTTAGGCGATAAAGAGAACGCACGGTCCCAGTAACCCGTTTGCTCACATTGGTGATGTGAGTTCGCCAACTAAGAGTTTCATCGATATGTAACCCTAAATCCTTTACATGCGGTGAAATTTCGATAACAGTACCATCAAAAACAACAGATGGTAGAGATGACACCTTTACACGGCACATCATACGGTTGCCTCCAATAATAATGGCCAGACACTTAGAAGGGTTCACGTACAAGCCGAACCTATCGAACCAATGTTTGATTGCTGCTAAGTCACGATTCACAGCTTCAATAGCATCAGATAGATTTCCTACCCTAGCCTGTGAATACAACTGCAAGTCATCAGCGTACAGATGATAAGTACACCGAAGGTCATGGGTTATGAGATTGATAAACATAGCGCACAGAAGAGGAGATAAAATACCGCCCTGTGGAACGTCAGAGTCGAGAACACACCAAGATGAACAGGATTTATCAATGCGTACCGCCTGCTGACGCTCCCGAAGATATGAGGAAAACCAATCCAGTGCGTCAGATGAGATCATAAAATGGGAGAGAATGGATAGGAGGATGTCGTGACTGAAGGTGTTAAAGGCGTTCGAGAAATCAACCAAGACCAGTACAGTGACCTTGCCATCCTCAACGCCCGCCCTAACATTGCCAGTCACTTTTAGGAGTGCGGAGGTAGTGCTGTGGCCTGGCCTAAAACCCGACTGGAGAGGACTTAATAAGTTATTAACATTAACGAAGCGAGACAGTTGCTTATGGACACAGGCCTCCAGCACTTTAGACAGGAAAGGAAGGATGGATATAGGACGGAAGTGGGTAGGCAATGACGGATTGGGGATCTTGGGTAAAGGTCGGATAAATGCTTTGCGCCATAAGGATGGAAATACACCAGAATCAAATGAAAAGTTAATAATGTGGGTTAGCGCAGGTAAAAGCTGATCTAAAATAGGAATCAACATTCGTCGACTAATATCATCGCATCCTACAGCCTTGGTTTTAATGGATAGGATGGTTTTTTTGATCTCACCCGGCGCAACTGGAGAAAACCTAAATAGATCTACACTAATACGGGGCAAATTTGTTATATATTCAACCGTTTGGCATCGGATTAAATAATCTAAAGTCGGAGTGGTGGCGAAATGGCGATTCATATCATCCAAACCGATGTCATTCGGCAGGTCGAACGGTTGCTGTTTGCCGAATTTGCCAATACCGAGAGTTCCGAGGAATCTCCAAGTAGCAGCAGGGGAACTGGGTGAAATATTTTCGAGAATATGGCGGCGTTTGGCATTCCGTACATGGTTACACTGATTCCTTGCAGTCTTGAAAAAAGCCCAATTTTCGTCGGTACGTTCTTTTTTAAATTTGCGAAATGCTCGGTCCCTGCGTCTCATCGCCATTTTAACTCCCCTTGTCATCCACGAGGCTGGAGGGCATTTCAATTTGACCTTTCTGACTGGGGCATGTTTGTCGTACAGGTCGATATGTGCATTGTTAAAGATATCCAGTTTGTCGTCAACAGAACTAGCCGCCAGCAGAGGTTCCCATGTAATAGCAGATGCATCTTCTAATAATTTGTTTTCATCAATCCGAGCAAAGTTACGCATGTGCAAAACTTTGGGTTGGGGTTTGGGTGGTTTTAGGTTATAGGAGAGGAATAAAAGGTCATGATGGGAAAATCCAGGAGCGGGATATTGGCCATGAAAGGATATGAGGGATGGGTTGGATGAAAGGATTAAATCAAGCCACGTGTCCTCCCCATTATTGTTGTGGTGAGTTGCTTGAAGAGGTACATTATTGAGACAGGCTGACTCAACAATATGGAGAAGTTTACGGGCTCGAGGAGAGTGAGGAACAAGGAGATCGGTGTTGAAGTCACCCATTATTATGTGATGTGTATATTCCGACCCTAAAGATTCCAGAATCTGTTCGAAACTGGAGAAGTAGTCAACAGCTGGTGGACAGTAAACAACTCCCAAGACAGTTTTAACTCCGTTCACAATAACTTCTAAAAAGAGATATTCCGTGGCAGCAGAGGAAGTGGAAGATGCTGCAAGAATTTTAAACGGAAAGTGACTTCGGAGGTAGATTGCAACCCCACCACTTCTCCCGTCAGTCCGGTCATTCCGGATAAGGATAAATCCAGGTAAAGAATATGAGGCTGAGAGCAAATGTGGTTTAAGCCAAGTTTCAGAGATCAGGACGGCGTGAACGTTGACATTACTGCTAAATGCTTCTAGCAAGTCACTGTAGTGACTTGGTACGCTTTGAGCGTTTAAATGGCAGACGTTCAGAGATCGAGAAGATTTAAAATTAAATTTATCACGCACAAACTCACCGAGGCTTTTATCAGGCACTGAACCGAAGCTGTCATCAAATGAACTATTGGCTGAACAAAAGGACAAATCATCATCATTAGAACTCATGTATAAATATTATTAAATATATATATATACATAAAAATAACAAAATAAATATATAAATAAAATACAGTAAAAATATATACAGTTAGATAAGACTATAATGAATTACAATATAGTTATTAAAAAAAAAAAGAAAACACACTTAAGTTACATAACATTTTTGAAGCTTGACAATAAAACGATATTTCAGCGTTGAAACGAAACGCATATTATGATGTCAAGACAAATGTCAAACTGACAAGTTGTCAGTTGACCGAAAACAAAATAATCTATAACAAGTGGGTGAACAAACTAAAAATAACTATATCTTATTATCTTATAATATCTTTATCCAAATACCGGCATGCACGGGAATGTAGTGAGCAACACATAAACAAAATCATCTCAAAACAGTATACTAACTTATCGTGAAATAGCGTTATCGAGGAAATGAAAACAAATAATTTTAGAAATAAGTGAGTTCTTACGGGATGTGCCTTTTGCCGCAGCTACAGTGCCCTTACTTGTGGCGCCAGCCTTCGCTGCAGATGTGATGTCCCCAGGTGTCTTTGCGTACTTAGCCAGTAATAAATTCAACTCAGCCATGGATGTTAACTTGATACGGCTTCCATCGGGTAATTTGATGACAATAACAGCATCCTGTGTCCAGCATGACCTCATCCCGAAGTGAAGACGAGCCCTGCTGAACGTGGCCTGCCGAGCCTTCGTTAGGAACTCCTTGATGGATATCTGAGTGCCTTTCAAAAAAGTCTTCACTCTCCAGACTGCTGCCCTGTGGTCCATCTCACAGAAACGGACAAGTATGGGTCGATGACGGTCTTTGGTGGGATTGCCGAGCCTGTGCGCAGATTTAATCGCTGCCGTTGTGACATCTTTTATTCCAAGCTTTGTATTGATTATATCTACAAGCGTCTTCGTGCAGTTCTCCTTGTCTACCTCAACAATCCCAGAAAAGATGAGGGCCTTCCGACGTTGCCTTGTTTCAATGTTATCACACATCCTTGAACATTCCATTATCTGTGTTCTAAGCAAGCCAAGCATGTTAAAGATGAGCTCCCTGAAGGTCCGGAACTCCTCAGCTAGCTTCGCTACAGTGTCCTTTGCTGGCATGCTATTTTGTATCTGTGCCTCCAGTTCCTGCATACGCTTTGTGAAGCATTCTTCAAGGGATTTTTGTGCCAATTGAATGTCTGATAGTTGAGACATAGTGCTTAGTAGTGAAATATCCCAAATTTTCTAGTGACAGTTACTGTGTGTGAATCAGCTGGCAGGTGGTGTTTTGTAAACAAGCTCTATACTACATGTAAAGTGTCACAAACACGAGTACGTTATATTTGTTATATATTGCACTTTAAAATGTAGTAAAATTTGTAGATTTTCAACTAAATTTATTTTATTTAAAATTTCCAAAATCGGTAAACGTCACAATTTTTTGAGCACCTACCCGCGAGTATATTAATTTAGTTTAGTTAGGTTAGTTTAAGATTTAAGTAGCTAGTCTTAGTCTTAGAATTGTACGCCCGCATACTAACTGTCCATTTAGACGATACTGTCCGTCCATGGTTGTCTGGTAGAAATCGCATTATGCGATAAGACCGCCCTTGTACTTACCATCTTAATATATAAAATCCTTGCGTTACTGACTGACTGACAGACACGCTACAGCCAAAACTATTGGGCGCAGGAAGCTGAAATTTGGCATGTATGTTCCTTGGGGACCGTAGGGGTGCACTAAGAAGGGATTTCCCGAAATGCCCACGGGATCGGCCAAAACGGGTAAATTTAAAAAAAATGCAGGCGTAGCTGCTGGCGTCCTCTAGTTAGTATATAAGTAATTTACTGTACCTTGTTCTGTACTTACTTGTTCTGTAATTACTGGTGTACAATAAAGAATTAAATAATAATAATAATAATAATAAATAAATTCTTGAAACAAATCTAGTATCTACATATTTCAGTAGTAGTCTCCTTTGCGAGCTCCGGGCGCCATTACGAAAGTTTATGATTATAGCCAGTATACCAATATAATTATTATATATAATACATACAATACTATATATTTTCATCATAATTATAATTATATAATTATGATGAAAATATATAGTACGTCTTAATTGCGAGCCAATGTGTCATTTGTTTTCAAAAGTACGAGATTAGTCATAGCTAAATTTTAAGGCAGATTCATACATATTAAATATGAATCCACAGAAGATATAAAATATATCTTGACAAAAAAATTTAAGGCATTCAATTTATTTATTTTTATTCTTCCAAATCAAAAAAGTTTTAATAGCTATTCCATGCCTGTTTTCCTTAGGTACGAAAACTCTTAAATTAACTCATCACGTCGATATCAATTAAAGCAGTCACTATACTATTTTTGAGAGCATGGTAGTTAAAATAATCTGTACTAGTAGACGTAGGTACGTATAATAGAAAACAAATTCGTTCACCCAACACCATATAGTTGACTAACAACCCAACACATTATTAGTCCGCTCCAAGTTTAAATCCAAAGCCGCGCCAATTACACTGTCGAGTGGGTGCGCTCAATGGCGTAAACGCCACAGAGATCAGCGCTGCAAGGGGTACGGAAACGTCTGTTTACATCACATGAACCGGGGATGCGAGTACGGGCAGACAAAAGGCGGGTTCACAATACAAGTGAGACGGTACAGCGCATCGCAGATGACAGAGCGTTGATAATACGCTCTCTCACAGCGGTTGTTTAGCGCACACGCGTCTGGCCCGTCCGGAAATGGCACCGCCCTTCAGACAACCTTCATTTCCTGAGTAGTCCTTTAGCCAGGGCCCGAGGGACGTGATGGTAATCTCTGTTTTTCCTGTCATAATTTCGCGCAAATCTCGTTTTCGTAGTGATTACAGAATTTACTAGTTGTGTGTTTTTATCTGAAATTGGTTTATAATAAAAAAAAATACAAAACATAAATACTTCTTATTTCAGTCTTGGTAAAGTTACGGAGGCTTTACAAGGATAAAATGGAAATAATAAAACAGTTTTTTACTCCATCAAACGACACAAATTCTTCATCATGTCAATAAGGAAAATAAGCAACTCCAAATTAGCAAACGATACTTCAACAAAATTATGTACGCAAAAATATTATATAATTGATATGAAAATTGATAGATGCTTTTATTTGCCATCGATGACATTCGAACAATGGAATGAAACTATTTATTCTTGTTGTATTCACTAAACTGGAAACAAGTAAAGGGATCTCTATAAGTACTTGCTTTTAATTTTATAAGCAGCTGTCCGCGTTTCACTTCCGTTGTGTGTGGAGTATGAAATCAGTGGAATAACATGTTTTTCGTTTTAGACATAAATGAACAGAAACTTAATTTGAGTCCAAACTTAACTATTTCTAAAATTACTTTATTGAAAAATACTTGACTAAGCTTGAAAGATGAAATTTGTACACATGAACTTTGGGCTTAGGACAACCTAAGCCCAAATTTTAAATCAGAAAGAAAACTTAAAAATATTTCGTTTGTAATCTTTTCGTAAGAATATTTATATCACTTTTTTTTTTAATTTTCGCCTAGCAGGTAGATCCCATAGACACTAAATTCATGACAGAAAGGGAGACATACTACCTACGCCTCATGGTGAAGATAATTCACGTTATACAGATATTTAGAACAAAGGAAATAACAAATATGATAAGCTGAAGTGATACGTACTTTATCTTGTACTTTTACAGAAAAGGTGCAATATAATCTGAAGGAACTAAATAGTGTGACGGCCGGTGTCATGTCAAAATTGTTATCACAACGGTTGTCAAGAACTACTGACGTCTACACGACAAACTAGCCGGTCGTCAAACACAATAATTAGCAAAGAGGATTGAAGACTATTTTATTATTTGGAAATGATAGTTTTTAGTTTGATGACGTATACACTCTGTCAAGTGTTCGCCAAATTCACCAGTCATTGACAACAAGGCGATGGCCGTGCAGATAACACATTCCCTTCACGTTCTGAGGGCGTGGGTTCAAATTCCAGTCATAACAGTTGTGTGGATTATGGTTTTTATGAAATTTGGAAAATGTTTATGAATATTTGGCAAGTATTTAAAAAAGGATTATTTAAATATTTCGAATAAAAATCAGAAAATTCTAGAAAGTTCAGGAAAGAATGGAAAGGTTAAAAAGATACAGGTTATTTAAATATTTCGAATAAAATTTTGAAAATTCTAGAAACGTTAGGAAGGAATGGAAAGGTTAAAAAGAGACAGGAGGACGATCAAATTTAGTGGATCTAGAACATTCCTAGGGGTATATAAGGCGGTGGAGACGCGCTGAGCCCCAGTTTAAGTTGAGAAGTGGTAAAGTGAAGAAGAAAAGGAAGAAGTAAAAGGAAGAAAGAAGTAGTAGTGAAATAAAGTGAAGTGAATGTATAGTGCAGGGAAGTGCAGTAAAGTGCAGTGCAATAGACGTTAGTGTTGGTGCTGTCCGCGTCGAAATCGAACGACGCGTCGTGTGTGTGAAGTCGAATAAAGTGTCATCAGTGCTACTCGGTGTTTCCTTCCAATCCCGTTACCCCGTCCGTAACAATTGGTATCAGAAGTGGGATTGGAAGGTTAGAAGACGACAGTAATACCGAGGAAGGGTCAACGTGCTAATTTAGTAAAAGTAAAGTAAAAAGTAAAAATATTTTTATTCTGAACACGCACAATAAAAAGCACAATAAGAAAAAAAATAAAACAACTAAATTAATACACAAAATAAGAATTAAAACTAAAGAAAATAAGAATACAGTAACAGACAAAAGTGTGACGTGTTAGAACAGGGCACAGTTCAGCATTTGTCAGGCAAATGCCTGACGCTGATTTTCAACTGTGCCCCTATTATTGAGTGAGTCACGCACGTAAAAACAAACATTACAAAATAATACAATAAAATTAATAATATATTACCTAGATAGGATACGTAAACGAAGAATATATAAATAAATAGCATGCATACCTAACTAAAACAAATCAATAAATATAACTTATAATACATTTTATATATTACTGTAAACTGTACGTATGTATACACTAAATAAATGCATCGACGGGGAACCGAACGGCAGCGCAGGCAACACCGACCGCGGCTGCGCGTCTCTCGCCCAGTGACTAAGTCGGCATCGACGCGACTACACGCTGCCGAGTGCAAAGCGCACCACACACACACAGCGGGCGCATGCCATAATAATAAGCCCCGCGCCGCGCATTGCGAGTACACATAAACGTTCTCAAGCGAACAAGTTAATAAAATAAAATAATACATATTTACATCGGACGAAACAGGTTAGTACGTAAAATGTGTATACCCTACAAAAAAAAACTATCATCTCTAACATACTTTAGCCTGGATATTGTGATAATGTTTTTGTTGTTGTGTTTTAGGATGCTAACTACACATCAAATAAAAGCAGAAAGCCGCCTGCTAACCATCCTAGACTATTTGGTTGGTATTTGTAGCAACAAGCACAAATGAATACCTAGTTAATCCGCACGAAAACTACAAAACAAAAGGTACTTATATCTAACTTTTATGTATTAAACTACATAATTATTAGGTACATAATCTATAATGCAAAGATATCTAGACCGCATTTTTATCAACGAGAATAACAGTTTGTCTAATAGTAAACCGTTATTTCCTTTAAGGTTTTCTACGTGGAGTGCCCGTGAAATATTACAACAAAACAAGCAGGAGAGCAGACAAGTTAAGCCGCCGCGACAGAAATATTGTGAAAGAATATAGGTACACAGGCATACATAGCAGTGAAACGGCGCAGACACGACAGCTTCAATAATAACAAGAAATGCGGAGGTAAACAACCATAGATATAGTAAATTATTTTTCTATGTAAACAACAGTCAACGCGAATGTACACGCACACACACACACACACACACATACACACGTACACACACAACGCACACACACAACAAACACACAAACGTGCCCTAGGTCGTATGGGATGAACATAAGCACATCTTTGTTACAGTTATAACTATAACAAAGATGTGTTTATGTTCGTCATACCTAGCTTCCGCTGCGCCTCAATAAGATATTGCTGTACGTGTTTTCTGAAAGTACTTACTGTTTTGAGTAATCTTAAAGGCGGTGGTAAGTTATTCCATATCTTAGAGGCGGCGTAGCGGAAGCTGCCCCTAAAAGCGTTCGTCTTATGAGGCAGTATCGACATCTGTAGGGAGCACTGCCTTCTCGCGTATTCTCGCCCACTAGCCACCCAACTTAGTTTGTCGTACAAATAAATAGGCTCTTTAAACTTAAGTACGGTAAACATAAGTGTGGCCAGATGTAGTTTGCGTCTTGACTTCATTTTAAGGATGTTGTTTTTATTTAGGTATGGCGTAACATGGCATCTACGTGGTATATTATAACAGTACCTGGCACAGGCGTTCTGAACTCTCTGTATAAGACGGTCAGTACGTGAGAGCAGACGCGGCCCGTATACTGTATCTGCGTAATTTAATTTAGATAAGACCAGTGTCTCGATCAGTCTCACACGAAGATCTTCCGATATGTAGGGACGCACTTTGTACAGAGTCTTCAGTCTGTAAAAGCAATTTTGTACGAGTTCAGCGACGTGCTTTTCGTACCTGAGATTGGCATCAAATTTAACACCAAGGTTGCGAGCTTCCTCTACCCTGTCGATTGTTTCACCTTGAAGGGTTAAATTAGGAAGATTCAGAGAGTCTTTGTGTCTTTTGGTACCAAAAACCATATATTTTGTTTTTGATGGATTGAGTACCAGGCAGTTGTGCTCAGCCCATTCCACAATACGTTGTAGGTCGTCGTTAATCTCTGCCATAGCTTTCTCGTAATTGGCTTGTTTGAAAGAGATGTATTATTGGATATCATCCACGTAAATATGGTACCTTGAAAATCTTATACAATTTGTTATGTCCGCGCAATACAGAATAAACAAGATAGGGCCCAGTATAGATCCCTGAGGGACTCCTCTTGTGAGAGGCTCCAATTCAGAGCATACAGAAGAGCCGTCGTTTTGACGCAATTCCACACGCTGATAACGGTAGGACAGGTAACTATGGCACCAATGCACCGTTTTACTGTCGAAACCATAGTATGACAGCTTTGACAGCAACAGCGAAGTATGTATACTGTCAAAAGCGCGGGAAAAGTCCACTGTGCACATACCCTGGTCTTGCGCCCATAATATGTTATCTGTAACATCAAGTAATGCGGTAACGGTACCACGACGCTTACGAAAGCCTGACTGTAACATTGGCAGTATGTTATTACTTTCTAGATAACTTGTCAGCTGTGTACAAACTACTTTTTCTAAGATTTTCGACAGACAAGGCAGAATACTAATTGGTCGAAGGTCTTTAACGTCCATTGGACTGGAGTTCTTGGGCAGGGGCCTAACAGACGCTATCTTCCAGATATCTGGACAAATAGAGGAATCTAATGATTTATTTATGATACTTGTGATGGCAGACAAAGTATAGGGCAATGACAACATAATCATCTCTAGATTTATGCCATCGTATCCCTCTGCATTAGATTTAAGGTCCATGATGTATTTTAGGACGACGTCTTTGCTAACAGGTGCTAGGGTAAAGACGGTCTCGGTGTAACGGTGGAACTCATAAAATGTCATATCCGAGATGTGGACCAATGGATTTCCAGGAACGTTCAAAAAATGGCGATTGATTTCATTAGGGTCGGCAAACTGGCTTGGAAGCTCCCTAACTCTATTATAAGGCAATACAGTGCTTTTGAGATTTTTCCATAACTTTTTAGGCTCATTAATTTTTTTATTGATGTTAAATTTAAAATAAGCTACCTTTTCGTAATACAGAGATTTCGAGACCAATGACTTCAACTGCTTATAATACTCCCTACTGCTATCAGTTCTACATTTTCTGTATTTTCCTAATGCGCCATCACGTAACGACATCATGAGTTTCACCGTGTCCGTTATCCACGGGTAAGATGGTTCTCTGATGAAGCAAGTTTTAATAGGGGCGTAGATGTCGAACACAGCAATCATAAGCGAGTTAAGCCTATCCACCATCATGTTAACCGACGCAGACAACCGAACACTATCCCAATCAATCCTCGAGAGACAGCTATGTAGACTATCGACGCAAATTTGCTTGAAAGGTCTAAATTGGACTTTATAAGGCTTAAACTTATCTCGTCGTACATGAAACTCGCACACAATAACAGAATGACCGTTAACTTGCCTATAGGGTTCAACAGAAATGCGTTTCGCAGGTAAACTGGCACACACCAAGTCTATAAGAGACTCGCTTGTTTCAGTGAAATGAGTCGGGGCTGAAACGAGCTGATTAAGCTGTAAGCACGACAAAAATTCAGTTACCTTTATAGTTCTATGGTCATTTTTATTAAGCAGGTTGATATTAAAGTCTCCTAACAATATACAGATCTCGGTTTTATCTAGTGACGTTATGCTGTCTGTCATGGCATCTAGAAATAGATCCAAATCGAGCCAAGGAGGGCGGTAGGCCGTACCGATAGCGATCTTTTTGCCGTTTAAAGTAAGCGTAAGCCACATTAATTGCTCCACTGACTCATGCCTTGGATCAATGGCGACGGGTAACGGACGCACACTGAGACCGCGCTTTACATAAAAACCCACCCCACCACCGCGGCCCGAGCGCACGCTCGCCGGTCGGGGGACATGACGCAGTCGGTAGTCGGGCACAGTAGGCGCGCGCCCTTCCTCCCCGGGCCGTAACCATGTTTCGTTTATGGCTAGTATGTCGAAACCATGTAATTGCACCATAGCCGTAAAATCATCATGGTTTGTGCCTAAGGACCCTGCATTAAATAAACCAACTTTTAAGTTTTTAGCAACCATTGTTATGCAACCGATTTAATGCTGCTCTCTGATTAGATATTAATAACATACAATAATATAGCCCGCTCGAACGTGTAATGCATAAGATAAACATAAATAATAGAAGATTCAATGAACAGTATATACGTGTATAATATAAAAGGTGGATATCGTAGTTTAGTATGTAAGATAATATAATGTAAATATATAAATAAATTATAGTAGAATATTTTAATTCCATGTAGTATATAATTGAGTACATAATTTGTAAATATTATAATGTAAGTAACGCTGAAAAAGGAAAAATATAAAAAAGAAATATGTAAATAAACATCAATAGCGTTAAAGCAGATTACAGTAAACAATACATAAAAGTGTATTGACATTCTATCATAAAAGGCTATAATTAACATATAATTTCGACACGCTATATGCACTAAATGCTTAGGCTTCTTGCACAAAAGTTCCTAGGGCGATGAGTAAAGGTACAGAGCATCCGGTCTACTGCATGCAAAGAATATGGCAAAAAAAGCTAAGGCTATAAAGGGTCTATTCATGGCCAAAAACTTTGTGAAGGTCACTCTCGTTACGAATATTGAGGGCTTTATCGCCCTCATTTTTACGTACGAGCACACGGCCGCGCCTACACCAAACAAACTTCCAGCCTCCCTTTTGTGCAGCTTCCCGTACCCTCCGAAATAACTGTCGGTTCCTCGGGGTGAGACGCTCATTGATGTAGAACCGACGCGCGGGCCCAGCCATACCCAGGTCAGCTGATGTAGCACCGCGCCGCACGCGCGCTCCCGCCAACAGCTCGTCGCGGATGTTACGGCGCGCGAGCCGCACGGCGAGGGGGCGTGGCCGGCGCTCCGGCCCGCCAGCATCCGTGGACACGATGTGACGAGGCCCAATTTCGTTCAGGAGCAAGATTGCTCAACTCCAGAAGTTGAAGTGAGAACGGAATGCGCACTTTCTACGGAAAGCGGATCTGAAGGAGGGTATCTACGTCCGTAAGCGCAGCCAACCCGCTATCTCTCGCAGTAATATTCCAGCAAACCTCGCAGCGACTCGAATCTCGACTCGAGCAAAACTCGCAGCAGCTTAAATCCGAACTACAGCAAAACTCGCAGCAGCTCCAGCAAAACTCGCAGCAGCTTGGTGAGATGATAGAGAGCCAGGATGAGATTCAACGTTATATATCGGAGAACGCCCGTAAGATAGCCGAGATGGAGATGTGTATCAGAGAAGTGAAATCTCGCGTGGCTACAATAGAGGTAGAGATACAGTCTTGCAAGGCATCAGTATCGGAAGAGGTGCAGTCCCGCATGGCGTCAGTATCGGAAGAGATACGCACCCGCATAGCTACGGTGGAGGAGGAGTTAAGAAAGATGAAAACCAACAGTCCTTTGGTTTCCGTTAACCCATCTAGTTTTGGTGCTTATTTTAAAGTGCCATCATTCGATGGAACCACGTCCTAGGAGGCCTACAGGATGCAGTTTGAGGCCGCCTCTATCAGCAACGGTTGGGATAGCGATCAGGCCAAGTTGGCACTTATCCTCTCGTTGCGCGGCGATGCATTGTCGGTGCTTGAGGCCGTGGGAAAGTACGCCACTTACGAAGAACTTATAGAGGCCCTGCAAACCAGGTTCGGAGATGCGCACTTGCAACATGTGTTCCGTGCCAAGTTACGCTACCGCCGTCAGTATTCGAACGAATCCTTGCAGCAGTGGGCGATGAAAGCGACGAAGATGGTGCGAAAGGCTTATCAGTCGGCACCCGCGGAACAAGTTCGAAGCATGCAACTCCAGGCATTCATCGACGGAATTTATGACGATGAGGTCAGAGCTGATGTGCGCTTGAAACACCACAGCAATGTTAAAGACGCATTAGCACATGCTTTAGAAGTGGAGGCTGTTCAACAAGAAATTACGATTGATCGAGATAGAGTTATTACAGCAGAAGTAGAAAGAACTGGTCACAGATCTTTTGTTCTAAAGTGTTTTAACTGCAAGGAACCCGGACACTTAAGAAGTAGCTGTCCGAAACATGTAACAGAAAGAAATAAGATTGACGCTAGTGTTCAAGTGTTGAAAGATGATCAGGAAGCAATTACAGCCAGGACTTCGATGCAAGCGCTGATCAGAAAACGGAAAGCTCCGAAAGTTCGTATTCGACAACGCACGGATGGAAACGGTTTAACTACCGATGGAGCAGTCAATGGCATTATATGTTCCTTGACCCTGGACACCGGTGCGACACGAACGGTTATAGGAACTCGTTTGACAAGAAAGAACGGAAAGATTCTAACACTGTCAACATCACCTTGACTGACGACGGCTACGGGTCAGTACATCCCAGTTAAAGGCGAACAGATGGTGGCTATAAAAATCGGTGACAACCTTTACTGGCAACGAGCGGTGATTGCAGACATCGTAGACGATTGTATTGTTGGACTGGATTTCTTTAGAGATCATCAGTGCAGATTAGACATTAAAGGTGGTATACTTAAGTGTGGAGATGTGGAAATTCCAATGAAAGGTGGTAGCATGGGGAAAGTTTTGTGCCTCAAAGAAAGCAAACTTGCACATAGATCACAGGCTTCACCTACTATATCTACGAAGCTTAATGACTTGATCCATGTCGAAAGGAGAGCGTTGTATCATCGGTTTAAGGATGCGCGGGACGCGCATGTCTTAGAGGTTAGTGTGACGGCCGGTGTCATGTCAAAATTGTCATCACAACGGTTGTCAAGAACTACTGACGTCTATATGACAAACTAGCCGGTCGTCAAACACAATAATTAGCAAAGAGGTTTGAAGACTATTTTATTATTTGGAAATGATAGTTTTTAGTTTGATGACGTATACACTCTGTCAAGTGTTCGCCAAATTCACCAGTCATTGACAACAAGGCGATGGCCGTGCGGATAACACATTCCGTTCACGTTCTGAGGGCGTGGGTTCAAATCCCAGTCATAACAGTTATGTGGATTATGGTTTTTATGAAATTTGGAAAATGTTTATGAATATTTGGCAAATATTTAAAAAAGGATTATTTAAATATTTCGAATAAAAATCTGAAAATTCTAGAAAGTTCAGGAAGGAATGGAAAGGTTAAAAAGAGACAGGTTATTTAAATTTTTCGCATAAAAATTCGAAAATTCTAGAAACTTCAGGAAGGAATGGAAAGGTTAAAAAGAGACAAGAGATGGAAAAACAATTGAATTATGAAATGATAATCAAATTTAGTGGATCTAGAACATTCCTAGGGGTATATAAGGCGGTGTAGACGCGCTGAGACCCAGTTTAAGTTGAGAAGTGGTAAAGTGAAGAAGAAAAGGAAGAAGTAAAAGGAAGAAAGAAATAGTAGTGAAATAAAATGAGGTGAAAGTATAGTGCAGTGAAGTGCAGTGCAATAGACGTTAGTGTTGGTGCTATCCGCGTCGAAATCGAACGACGCGTCGTGTGTGTGAAGTCGAATAAAGTGTCATCAGTGCTACTCGGTGTTTCCTTCCAATCCCGTTACCCCGTCCGTAACAATAGGATTATTATTTAACTGATTATTATACCGTCGTTGAAATTTCTGGATTAATACATGATTTAAATATGAGTTATTCTTTAAAGTATTAGGTGCAATCTCCGATCAGGCAATATATTTGGGTCATGACTCATGATAGTCATGATATTTTAAAGGAGTACGGATTTTGGAAATTTTTGCCGTGAACTATAATAGTTTACCTATATGTACACGAAAGATAACTAAGTAAGAATATTTTATTGTTATTACTGCTACTATAACAATTGGCTTTGGCGCTTCTGATGATAAGTTGTTACTCAGCCTGCTAAACAAAGGTTCTTTCTTCTTAAGGAAAATTAAACTCATTTTAATTTATCGGCACGTTTTTCCAGCAAATAAGTGGAAAAATACACTGTTACTTCTCGACTAATTCTTGTCACAGAAAGATACTTTTAGATGAAGCTGGCAAAGAATGAAGCCACACTAGGCAATCAATGTTATATTACTATTCCAAAAAAAGCTGTCTTCTCTATAATTGCCTACACGGTGAATTCTTTAAATATTGGAGTTAAATATCTCCCTTTAGGATTTTTTACATCAGCAAATAATATGTATGTGCAGTAACGAGAATGCCGATAATAAGTAATTTATTTTATGCCTACCTAGATTTAGTAGCACATATTTCAATCCAGGTACAGATATATATCCATGCTATACAGCAGGCGCGAATTTCTGGAACCATCAAAGTAATGTGTATAATGACTTAGACCTAATAAGATGTTATACACAGTTTTGTACAGCGTAGGTGGCTCTCTTGTTTAGAATCAATCATACGCCTGTAAAACTGAAGGATGCTAATTACTACGTAAAAAGCCACAAACATTTTAAATATATTTAAAACTCGGACTTCTACTCCCACATAACAAAAAACGTCACCGGGCATTTTTTGCTGTGAAACTAAAAAAGTACTTAGTTAACAGTAATGAATGCCGTGTGTAAACTGAATGATAAATGTTTGATACGCGCTGGGGCGCAGTGCTTGCTACACGGATCAGCTTTTAGCAGCCACGTCCACCTGTACCCTTATTCTGTACCGCCGCGATATTTTACATTCTCACCGCGAAGCCTACCGAGTACTCACCGTTCGACACTTCAATGCTAACGGAATTGAAATGATGCCCTATCTTTATCGTCATTATGTTAACTTTATTCAGCGGTACAGACAATTTGTCTCGTCTTATTTTATTCAAAAATGTATTATGTTACAATGGAGTTAATTGTATGATAATTTGTTTGCGGCGTGCGGCATACGACCGACACTATATACTTTTATGATGCGCGATAGGTGTGGATATAATAGTCATATACGTAGTGGTTATAATAAAATTAAAAGTTGTTTAATTTTAACACTTATTATTTCATAGCGTGGGAGTCATTAAAATAATATAGGACACCACAGCACGCAAAAGGTAATTTATAAACCGCAACGTGTAACCTTCCGTACCATACGAGCGACTTACTATTAAAAACCAGAAACGAATAGAATTTCCTTTGGTTTACGCGAATGTTACACATTGAAAACAAAATATGATTTACGGATTCTGTAGCGATATATTCGTTTTAAAGATATTACAGATAGACAGATAGATAGATAAAGAGATTTAAACCGAATGATCCAGAAACTACATTATCATTTAAATGTAATATCTTCAAAACCAATATATCGCGATAAAACCCGAAAGTTAAATTAACCCGAAGTTTAATTTCAACCAAAATCCAAATATAATATTTACAAAAGCAGATGATAGTCTGAAAGTATAAGAACTTTAGAATAATTTAATAAGCTTCTTTAGAATACATAATTGTATTTTGTGGTAACTTGCGTCTTACAAAATACAAAAATCTATATAATAGATTTAATAGTTTAAGTTAAGACTGCTATGTGCCGCACACGAATTACATTAACCAAACGATGTACACGTACAGTTCAAGAAAAATGAAATCAAAAACTGGAAGTTAAATCACACAGTTGCGAGCTATTTGCACTGTACTAGTTTCAATTTGAATAAGCTCTAACGTTAGTCTTTATTCTCTAGTCGCGGTGACGCCTATCGCGTACCGAGTAAGTTTATGTTGCATTTATAGCAAGTTGCTTCTCGTGGGAAAAGAGAAACATGTATGTACACACTGACCCTAGACCTCCTGCCTCGCTAGCAAGCTTTTAAACCTATGTAGTACTGTGTTCGCTCTAGAGATAAGCTGTGAATAGTTGTCACGTTGGAAATAATAACGAACACAGAAAAGGCTTATAGAATCATCACAACTTGAACTTTTGGATAACATAAATATAATGTAGGTGTTTTGTCCATATTGGGATTAAACAGAGATTTCTTGGCGCCTTGGTGACCGTGCAGTCAAAAATAATATAGTTACCTTTTTCAACTAAAGCGAGGTAAGTACGGTATCAAGCAAAAAATACCTATACCCCATTATGTATAAAAAAATGGACGTAAAGTAAATGTGTATTTCTGTCTCGAACAAACTAACATCGAGGCTGCATCGCAGATCCGTTAAGCACCCACCTCTCTCTAAAATTTGCAAAATTCTCCCGAAAGATCACGACTCCGTTGTCAATTCTTAAATAAAATACTGCCACACCAACAATTTCCCCTGGTATGATATTACGTAAAATGCCGTATACTTGTACGGGTAAAAGGTACGGAAGACCGTCCGTCTATATTCATTTAAAAGGTGTGAATTCTAATACCTCAGATATTCCATTTTCATAAAAATCGGGTCCGTCTTTATACAGTTCGCCGGTTTGGGTATTTTATCGATATACGATATATACTTATGCATATTTACTGTGGCCCTTTTACAATATTATAAACTCGCGAAAGTAGGTTTCGCGAATCTATTCGCATAATTATTTGTATACATAAAAAAGACAAGCACGAGGACGACGGGACGTTCAGAACTTTTTACAAATCATAAAATAAATTAATTATTTAAAAATAAGTTGACTAGTGAAAAATAAAAAACAACTAAGTTTTGTATTTAAATATGAAGTACGTTATTGTTATAAATTTTACCAACGTACGTTGATAAGTAATACAGATACTTTTGTTGGAAGATCATTTTAAGGGGTTAGTTTACTATTTTTTTTGTATCGAGAAAACTTTTCAAAAAAGTGTATTGAATACAGCAGGGTTCTCAAAAATATGTTCAAGATCATTATTTATATTTTTTCCGCCGTCACAATCTTTATAGATTTAGCAAAAAAAATGTTTGAGACAAGCCTATTTGGCTGTTGTCAGCGTCATAACTTCTTGAATTACGCTTATATTTGAGAGTATGAAAACAATGTATATGGTTTATCGTAGCAATATTCCTTGACGGTATTATTACGAACTAAATTTGATGTATTTTAACATGAAACAACTTTAAGTCTTCGCACATCCAATTGTGTGACGAAGATGCACGAAAAGCGCTGCTTCATATCGCAGATATTTGGTTTTTGCTGGTTTCACTGGTGAATGATCAATCAATTAGAAAATCAAAAATGCTGAATTAAATACCTAGAATTAATTTGTGGTTGGGTGTCCTTCCTAAAAATACATGTTTAGCTTGTAACATTATCTCGCGTTTATATAACCATTTCATAGTCATACTCGCTGACAAAATTATTAACCTCTTTGGCAATGTTTAAAAATGTGTAATGGCCGGTAGAACTCATTGCCGAATGTATTTTCTCTATTCAACCTAACAGTGAATAATACAAACATCCGTTATGTAGGTGGGATTAATTAATATTCTACCACATTCACACAACACCATCTAGTCCCAAACTAAGCAGAAGCTTGTACTATGGATACTAGACAATGGATAAACATACTTATATACTTTTTTTTTGTAAATACATACATATTATACATAGAAACACCCAGACCAAGACAAACATCCATGTTCATGCACACAAATGTTTGACTTGAGCGGGAATCGAACCCGCGACCTTCGGCGTGGCAGTCGTTTACACTCCCGCCACGCCACCGGGTCGTCCTATTGCTCTCAGCTAGACACGGGAATTTCAAGATTCTTATAAAGGTATTTTGAAGAGAGCTTGAAAGCTTAAACCCGACGCGAGTGGCTGTTAAAATAGAGAGAAATAAAGATTTCTATATATGAGTAGCTTCAATGTTAGGAAGTTATTATGTGTCGCCTGAGTGCCTTTTTCTAGTAAGTGACAATTTAGTTTTATTAGGTTACATAACAGGGACATACATAAAACATACATGAAAAATCCAATAAGATGTGTTCGCCTTTCGACATTTTACTTCTTATGTTGTCTAGTCTTGCGTGTACGAAAATCGTCAAAATATTTGTCTTGGTTTATTCTCTAAATATAGGTTAATGACTTAAGTTAGCGTTTTTGTCGTAGTACCTAAGTATCGACTCAACTGTGTTACATGGTCTATTGGGATAATATAGCGAGGATAAGAAAGTTTGAAAGAAAATGTTTCGTGGGAAATCTATAATGTTCAATTCGTTTCAGCCATAACTGGACACAGCAGATTATATTTTCTACTACAATTTGTAAATAATTGAAAACCTAACCTGTCAAAATATTAAATATTATTTATCAAAGATTATGTACATAATCGTTTAACATAGAAACAAATGATAGATTATCAGTTAAAAATGGATTAGCGTATTATGTCGATTTGTATCAAATTAAATTTCTTTCTCGAACGTAAAATATGAAATTCCTTTTTTCAATACCGTTACTTGTACATATTTTTTTTAATTTAGCAAGCGTCGTTCCAATACTGTGCAGTCACGTACATAAAGAAAGATTATTAATTTTCTACGTCACACAAAACGTGCAATACGGAGCTGTTCGTTCTGTTTAAGATTGCCAACTCTCTATCGAGTTGGCAATTCCTAGCAACTACTGCCGCGAATTTAATACACACAAATGAAACTGCAAATGCTGTTTTCAATATCTTTCACGGAAATAACATTTCGAGTAGGGTTTCAATTTAATAAAGCATGTAGTGAGGGAGCGCCGTCTACAAATGTTGACTAGGAGCAGTACTGGTGGTTACTAATACTCGATTCTTGAGATAGCAATGTGTAGGGTAGGACCACCGCAAAGAGCGTGTGTGCCTAATTATTTAGAGCACGGGTTTCTTATTTAAGTGACTTGAATGTAACATAAACTACACCTTAACCAGCTCATATTTACACAACTATGTTAATCTCACGTAAGTGCTTACCATAAGGGTATAAACGACTTTTCCTTGTGCAATACGAACTAAAATATCAGTATAACGTAGAAAATCTGCGAAATATTCACCACTGTTATTTTCACAGTCTTAAAATAACTATTGAAAACTTTCCACGTCCACAGTACTTATTTATTTGGATTTCGGATGAGATGGATGATGATACACTTTTAGGTATTTATCGGTTTAAAATGTGAGACCAACCAAAATCCTAAGTCTGCAAAATTTATTAAAATTCTTATTTAATCTATTCTCGTAAAAATTATATTTAACATTCAGCGAATAAAACACGCGAGTCACCTTACCCGATCGAAAAGTTAAAGTACCATCTCCTGAAAACCTCAAAAGCAAATCTTAAACATAGCTCGAAATCCGTACACTTTTTCCGCGGGGCGCAATCTAGCATTGAAAGAGTTATTCCCTAGCTCTGTATAGAGGGTGTGCACAAAGAGGCTTTTATCGCGAGCGGCCGTTGAGTGCCACAGCCGACCGCAAACAAAATCCGACACACGATGAATACTGCTAAGTAGGTTAGAGATGTGATATAATCTCCAGATTTACTATGCTCTACAGCATGTTGTACCTTTTTTTTTTTCAAAATTAAATTTTGATAAACAATGTTTATTACCCAAAACGTAAAATCATATTATTACAGAGAAATAGACAAAAAAACGATACAATTATACATAATTATATTACAGAGAATCATTATAAATATTTAAACTTAAATTCGAGTCGTTTATTTTTAATAATTATTTAAGGTTGAAAAGCCACACTCTAGAATGATCGTGTTCAGGGCGTAATAAAAGCAGCATACAATTATACAATTTCGTTAACCATACAAGCGATCTAGAGTAAATTGGGGGTTAATAAAAGATAATGAAATAGCCGTTTTAACGATGCTATCGTGGAAATGGTTCAGAATAAATTCAAAATATGTATATGAAAAGGAATACTAAAGGAAAGTTTAAAAGGGGTGCTACTTAGTTAACTTCCGTTTTTGTTTGTAATTATAGATAAATATGCATATTTGTGCGGTTATTATGTATGTTTTCATGATTTTTATAATTACTACAATGCTTTAAATTTCATCCAAGATATTGTTGTTGAAAAGATCTGTGACTGCATAATTAAAGTATAGCTCAATTAAAGAAGAAAGTTGAACCATGGTTTGGTCCCTTTCTTCTCTTGGTAGTAATTAATTAATTAAATAACCCTCTGTGGCACAAAGAACAAACAACCAACAAAGATTCATTTCTTGCTTACAAGAGCTTAAGAACATATACTTTTATAACATAATTTAAATACAAATAATTTATTTCTGCGGCAACCAAAGTCGACAGATATAAACATCAACTACTTGACTTCATTTCAGTGCAATCGAGTAAATACAAAGAAAAGCTAAGGTACAAGTGTATCCCATTGAAACGGGCGGTTGAACTCCAAAGAGGTTTTTTATCGGGGCGCAGTGTGGCACACAAGTGGCGACTCTCAAAGATAAAATCTAGCTTTCCAAGTAAACACACGAGTGAAACGTGCCTTAAAAAGAACTCAGTGGCTAATACCCTTTTGCTTTGCGATTTACAGTAGCTCAGTAACGTGAAGTAAAGTTGTTAATTAAAATGTGTAGAAGAAAGTGCTTTTAATTTTACGTATGTAAAAATTTTTAAATCTGTAGTCCGTAATAAGGTTAGTCTTGGGATGTGTATGCTCTAGAGTGTACGTTAACTTCGTAAATTATGGTACTAGTTTACATCAGTGTGAATGGAAAAGGTCATTGCAATACTTTAGAGCCATTTGCTTTATGTTTTACTTAAATAAGAAAGTAAGTGATAAGTCTGTGAGTATTTAACTCGCAAAGTTGTGTAACTATAAAAGTAAAGCGCACACTTTTGGCGAAACCATTTATTAAAATATATATTTATCTAGAAAAACAATTACGAAATAATAATTATACACATGTTTGATCATCATGAAAATATTGTTTTATATTGCTGTCCTGTTATTTTGATAGCAAGGTATAAAACAACGCGTGACATTAAGATGAAACCATAGCAACCACTAAAAACCTATTATCTTTATCATTATCATGTCCTTTACGTATCCCGTTTCCTACGGCAGACAGTGAAGCCATATTTAAAAAGTAAAAGCAGTAATGTTATTCATATGGCACCTATGTCGGAGCTAAGGTATAATATTCTTATACTGTCGACTTTATGCACCCAAAGAATTATTACAAAAAAATATCAACCCTGAATCCTTATTTTAATAACTTATTGTTAAAGTACGACACGGTTTGTTGTGTCGTGTTTTTCAGACTTTCATTATTTATATTTATCCCATGACGGAAAATACATGTGTGTTACGGTAAATATACTCAAATAGCACTGATTTTAGATTGCGGTTTCCGAGCTTCGAGTTGAAAGTCTTAGATACAACCGTTATAACACTGGCGTTATAATGCATATATTTTCCTAAACCAAATGACCCTTTATTCCATCTGTTACCAGATTAGATTTGATGTACATCAGCCCTTTCATAACCAAAGTGTATCGATATTACATTCTATTCAACATTTATACCCTTGCGTTGCATATGAATATTTCTTAAGGTTGCTTTTAAGTAATTATCGGTTACGTTTAAATACGCGTGCAGAACTAATTTTATAATTCCACATTTCTATTTGATTCTTACATTAAGTTAGCGAAGTTCCTTAGGATATGAGATTATGGAAACAATTGAAACATTTATACCAATGAGTTTCACATGAGCTATCAAAGAAGGCGATATCATTTAAACAATTCGTATGTGTGTGTGTGGTCGATGAGTTATGACGTCACGTGTGAGAGTGCTCTTCGGCACAACGTCTCTATCAGCAGCAACGTGCGTCGTAAACGCACCAACTCGCGCCATAAATTCGATCCCATTACGACCCCGTACTAGTGATGTGCACTCACGGGATATGGAAGTAAATGATATTTTGGGAATTTTATATTTTTAGTCTGTTTATAATAATTTATTTTTTCTTCTTTTAAAAAATGACAACTCTACTAAATAATCTAAATCTACTAAATAATAAAAGACTAAATCCTGTGTCGCGGAAGACTTTACAAACATACATCTAACGAGGACAATTAACACCCAGACTCGAAACAACAATTTATGGATCACACAAAGTGTTGTACCGTGTGGGAATTGAACACACAACACTCGGCGCAGTGTCAAGCGGCGAGGCGGCCGCTTAAACCACTACGCCAACCGTGTATAATGAATTAAATCATAATGCGCATGGCAAACAGTAAAGTATTAACGACATCAAACACACTACAATAGAAAATGTATATAATGTAAGGGTAATTTCGAATTGTTATAAAATAATTTACAATGAGAAGTAAATGCAATATGATCAAAAAAATGAAATTTGAAAGAAACTAAGCCATTCTCTTAAATAAAATGTACTAGAAAATATCAGGAAAATAGTCTTTTGCTCATTTAAATTCTGAGGAGACATTTAAACATACACACATTACAAAGTAAAAGTACCACGTTTACACATATAATAACCTCTCTTAACTGTTCTGTGTAATAACCAGTCAAGCAACAATAATCCAGTGCTGTACACAATATTTTCTAAAACAAGGTCGGACCGGCGAGCGATATTTTCATAATTAGTTTCCTGGTGATAGAGTATTATCTATAACGGATACGGCGAATATTGATAGTCGTTTATCCGGGACGGTCACGATCACACCATCATTATTGTAAAGTGTGCCGATACAACAACGAACAGATTCGAGCTTTTATTATTATCGGTAAATCATTAAATAAATGATATTCCGTTCCTTGATAATTTCTCACAAAACTGATAATAAAGACAAAATTAATAATCTAATCTTAGTCTTCAAATGTTCGTTCCGTATCGCATCAAAACCAAAACTACAAAACGTATTAAAATAATAACCACATATAAAATTGTGCTATACTCGCAGTGGTGTATAAATTGCCAATAATGTAAATAAATTAGTTAAAATTTTGTCCATTGCTACATTACTGTAAACTTTTTAATAATAATATTCACTCTCTTTGTTCAGTTTATATCCTATCATGAGATCTAGTCGTCTATCATTTCTTATGTCTATGACTATCATTACGCACATTCAAATTACACAAATCTGAATTATACTGTGAAATTAACCTCATTCAAATAACACGCGTCTTACATAAGTTCCTCAACGATCCGAGGGTCCTGTATAATCCCGGGACACGGACATCTAGTTCACATCACTCACGTGCGTGTAACTAAACAGCTCAGATACGTCGGTAATGACTGCCTCCCTCCAACTACGATTATTTTCCACAATTTGTGCCCAAGTGCGGGCCTGTGTGGCCGTACTCTAGACCAAGTGCGTATCGTTAAATCTGGTCAATGTGAATCTAGAATACACTGGCGAACTGAACGTTAGTGTAAGTGTTATTGGATGCTCGGAAACTGTTACTGGCCTGACGTTTACTGTTTCAGATTACTTTATCCAATGTGATATTCAGTTGGTTTAATTTGTTTAAATCAAGTAATCATATTGAAAATAATCATGTAGTAATCAATGCCGATTTAGTATTTTTGGATGGGGTGCGTGGGATGAATTATAACATAATAGTTAGATAAGTAAATTAGAACGAAGCTGCTAAATAATAAAAAAGGTCACAGAGTGACAGAAAAACATTTGGCTGTACTTTACAGCAGAAATAAAGTAATTAACACTAAACATTTACTTTATTTGTCTATTACAACAATCGTTACATTTCATTTCCGTATACTGACTCAATGTTGGGTGCCAAGTTGATGCGAACCTTCGAAGTATAAATATCACTTTAATGGCGGGGCTCCAGTGCAAAAAGGTAGCGGTGGGTCAAGCGAAACGGATACCTACTAAAAACCTACTAAAAATAGGTTGCATAGACCACTAAGAAAATGACATGAAGATCTTCGAGAGTCGCTGTAGGGAGTCAGTACCTCTGAATAAACTAACACTAATCTAAACCATGGACAGATCAAACAGGCAGTCACTCTGCGAAAAAATTAATATTCAGTCAAATCCGGGTACGCTGACTACGTAAGCAGTCACCGGGCTGCAACTCGGAAAACGCCAGGAGGATGATGATGAAATCTGTATCGCGCGAAACTTAACTATCATACAATCTACTCACACAAGTAACGGACATACTCGAGACAACAATTTGTAAATCACATAAAGTGCTTTATTGTGTGTGGATCAAAAAAATATAGGTTTTAGACTATTGTACGATTTTAACGATACATTAATTATTTATCTTAAAACTGAATGTGCTATAGGGTCCAACCGTTCCTAGTGATTATTGCAATCTGATACCTATTTATACTTTAAAGGTGAGTTCCGGTTGCCTTCTCGTCAGTAGCACCTCTATTATTTTATTTTATTATAAGTATGTGAAGCGAGTCGACTCAGTTTGTTTAAAACTTATACGTTTTTGTTCCTTAGCGCTTTCTACTTAACTCTTCCTTAGTAAATGCACTTCTGTGAAATTTATTGTTTGTGCAAAGGTGCTTCTAAACGGGCAACATTTTTCTGCAATATGTGGCTGCAACACAGTGGCTGGCAACATTGCTAGCTATCCCGGCCAGACTATGCAATATTGCTGTAATATCCTGGCCATATAGATAAACATTTTTGGTGTAGCCACATGTGGCCAACATTGTTTTGACGGGTTGCCGGACGGTCGCTGAGCTGTCGATATTCTGCAATATTGCCCGGCTAGTTTCTATTGTTGTTTCAGTCGCACTCTATAGTTATGACATAGTATATCCTTTTCTACGCGACATGAAGTTTGCTGCGAATGACGTCGTGATTATGGCTGCATTCATTTGGTTATGTTGTCGTCACACGTCATGTTGTTTTGATTTTGAGGTTCAGATTAATTAAATTTAATTTAATTTTTTATTTAAAAAATTAACATTTTTATTTTTGGTCCAATTTTATTAAGGATTAACTCGAAGTCACCCTTTGCCATTCTAGCAAAGTTTTTAAATAATTTTTTTACCAAGGCTTATTTCTTGACTTAAATTATCTAACGTTTCACGGCTATTTAAGTAAGGTCGAATCCACAATCTATTATTTTTCTTTTTTGATTTTTGTGTTAAAATTTTATAAGCCGCTGCGATAAGTGTAACTTCGTCGGCCATTGTTGCCCGATTGCGTATCCCGTTTAGAAGTCTACATAACCGACCATACTGTGTCAGACATATTTCAACAAATTGCCCAGCCATTACTTGCTCAGCCATTGATTGCAAAAAAATATTTTTGTGATGGCTGAGCAATTAATTGCTAATAATGCAGCCATGAATGGCCGGAAAATATGGCCCGTTTAGAAGGCCCGTTCAAGTTAAACGTACTTCTCCGGAATCCATTTCGTTCCAAGTGGAAGCCTGACTTAGCGAGCTAGCATTGTAATATCTTCGCTTTAACATAAATGCAAAAGAGATACACATATTTTATTACTCTCATCTTTAAATCGCACAATATTACAAAGAGCCTGCAATTTTAATATAGTCAGTACCATAATTTTCCAGCTGTAACTTACCTGATAAACGTGAAAAGGTTTTCGTGCCAGAACGCTATCAATGTAAAGCATGTTCAACAACAGGGGCACGTAGCATTTTAACCTTCCCTCGTAGCTGAATAGCTACGCCGTAATAGATAGCTACGCCTTAGAGCGCTGCCTGTTTAGCCCTGCCGTTACAGATAAGGGAAATTCAAAATTTCACAGCGGAGATAAGCTAATGAGAATAATTTTTGGAGTACCTCACTAGCATATTAAGCTTGTTGTATTCTCTAGTGTACTCTTTAGTATAAAGTCTATTTGAATAAGAATTCAGTAATGTTTAAATTTGGGAGTAACTTCCATTTTGTTTAAATAAATGGCGGTTTGCCATGATAGACTTTGTATTCTTCGATATTGTGTTTAATGGTATAGAACCTATAGGATTTGTTACCGAGAAATGTATATAATTGTAGCGGTTATTTTACCGCAACACATCTTACTAGAACCCCTACATTGGTGACCCCGACAAAGAAAACACAACCTTCAGCAGCTTCTGCAACGTGGCATCGATGCACACGTGCACATGGTCAGCGGAATCAAATAAGCGCATGTGCAGCGTGGCAACAGCGTGCAGCCAAGGAGCATGGACAGGAGACATCCAGGACTCATGGGAGACGACTCGCCCTTTTTATTACGACTGAAAGTGCTGACGACCTAACTGCGGGGAACAACTGAGTCAGGACACCTGGAAAAATCCTAGTATGTAACAGACAACACGACAATCTGCCGACGCAGCGACCATGGCAACAGCAGCGGGCAGCAAGCGAATACCGGAGCCGCACACGACGGCGGCGGCACTCTGAAGGACAGTGCGTATGTCGAGGCATATGGCGTAAGGCGTATTGACCTTGGTGGCGAGGCAGCATTCCGCAACAAGACGAACAATACGCAGCACACTTCGAGGACGGTGATCGACAAGGGACCGGCGGTGGCACTCCATGGAACAGTGCACGCGTCGTTGCGGTTAATCACACTTGGAAGCGAGGCTGAATACCGCACAGTATTGGAAAGCGCACCCTGTCGTCCCTCATAACGGCCCAGGCAGCATGGTGAAGATCACTGGCAGAATTGACAACATTTTCGCTTCTTCGTACGAATAGCTCCCTGTACAAGCGGCTTACGAAGGGCAAATGGAATGTGGCAAAAACGGCAACAATCTTATTTATTGTGTTGTTATTGTGTTTTTGGCATAGTTCAGATATTTTTTATTCATTATATCGTTCTAAAAATAGATTGCTTAAAGTTATGAAGTTCCACGTATAAAATCAGTATAGTTAGTGTTTGCTTAGTTTGCATTCTCGGCACTAGCGCTCCGGTAACTTGATGCGTACAGTTGTTTATGTTACGAGTGATATGACGCAATTCGAGCGCTAGCACCTGGTTCTTACTTATATTCATTTGTGTAACCTATTGTTTGATTTATTTTTATGTTTAATGATTGAGTATTTATAAATGATTTATTTTTATAAAGGGGGGAATATTGTAGAGGCTGCTGACGCTACAAAATATACAAGGCACGCTATTCTGTAAGCGCGGCACAGCAGTCGCCTCCCAACACTCGCATAGTTAGGTCGTACTTATACACTGTATTTATATTAAACTGGTACCAGTAAAATATATTATAATATAATAAACGTTTATTTCAGAATTGTTGCTTCCATAAATTAGTTAGTAATACTTACATCTACTGTTAGTTAACTTACATGATTGTGATCCCAAACCTTACCACACCTTGTAACTTAAAATATGCTTTTTAAGGTGTGATTAATTTATGATTATTCACGAACATTAACAAACAAAAAGCAATTATCTACAGAGATAGAACATAGACTCACGCCTGTTTCCCCGAAGGGGTAGGCAGAGGCATATTAAACGCCCACTTTTCACCAGTGTTTTGATCCCACGTAATAGGTGGCGAGCCTATTGCCGCTTATTGGGACATTTTGTTTGCCAGAGCCTCGTCATTTGATCGGCAGGTGCACCACTTGCAGGTGAGGTTGGCTTGGGACCCTAAGTTCTTGGTGGGAACCCTATGCACCAACCCTATCCACCAACATACAGAAATAGAAATTATGAAGATTCAAAGCTATTTATTTTGAAGTTTATTTGCTTAAGTGCACATAAAAATTGTAGAAAAAAAACAGAATATAATACAAATGGCCAATTACAGGTCTTCACGATTAAATAATAGTATATACAAACAGTTAGTGAACATATTGGCTATTATAACGTCATTGATAGGTTTAACACATATTAAATATTATGTTTTGTGAAAAAATTAAGGCTAAGCATCCGTCTCACTGATTCCACTTTGGAGTTAAATATATCTATATCTATTTCTTTACATTCGTAATTAAGATTTCTGCTCGCTCGCCACAGAAATGCATTTTGCCGGTAATTGGTAGTTACTAATGGAAGGTGAATGGGATGGTGGTGTCTAGTAACTTTGCCAGGTACATTTAATAAGATTTTTGATAGCAGATCAGGGCAGTCAACCGTACCATTTAATATACTTAAAATGAAAGTCACATCGGCTATGTTGCGGCGTGTAACCAGAGGAAGGATGTGGAACCTAGCGCACAGTTTCAGATAATTTGCCGAACTGTACTCCAGTTTCAAATGGTAGCATAAATATTTTATAAACTTCATCTGAACATTCTCTATGCGGGATATATATATATATATATATGTCGTACCTAGGGTTCCACACTTGACTAGCGTATTCTAATATGCTGCGTACAAATGTGCAATATAAAATTTTGAATGTTTTTGCCTGTGTGAAACTGGAAGACGTACGCATGATAAACCCTAATGCCTGAAAAGCCTTTTTCGTAATATTTTCTACGTGGTCTTGGAATAGTAATTTCGAATCATGCGTAATACCCAGGTCTCGTATTGTGTGACATCTTTCGAGTTGTAATCCCTTTAAAAGTATTGAGATGGAATGACGTTAGTTTTTCTGCTAAAAGTAACAACTGAGCATTTAGATGGGTTTAGGTCGAGTTTATTAATTGCACAGTACTCAGATAAACGAGTTAAGTCACTTTGGAGAGCGTAAACATCAGTAATGTCTGTGATAGCTGAAAAAATCTTCATATCATCCGCGAAGCACAATAGCTGAGAGTAGTGGAAGCATTGATCAATGTCATTTACAAATATGAGGAACAAAAAAGGTCCAAGCAGTGAACCCTGAGGAACACCACTCGGCACCAAAACCCAGCTGGAAATGTAGTTATTGACCACAACTGCTTGATAGCGGTTAGATATGTAAGATGAGAACCATCTTAGCAAGTCTCCTCTTATCCCGATATGCTCTAATTTACAAATTAACCTATTGTGGTCAATTCTATCAAAACACTTGGAACAGTCGGTGTAAATGACATGGACCTGCCTCCCTCTACTCATGGCGTCAGATATATAGTCATTCATCAATACAAGATTTGAAGTTGTTGAATGTCACTTGAGAAAACCATGTTGAAAACCACTAAAACAATTCCGCAACGCGGCATATAGTTGATTATATACGATCTTTTCCATTACCTTTGCCAATATACATAATTTAGAGGTCGGTCTATAATTAGTAACATCCGTTTTACTACCTTTTTTGTGAATAATATATGCAGACTTCCATATTGATGGAACGGCACACTCTGAGAAAGATTTCTCGAAGAGTAAAGCTATAGGCACTGAGATACTATCGGCACATCTAGCTAGTAATATGGGAGGTATATCACCAGGCCCCGCCGACTTGTTGACGTCAAGGTTTATTAGGATTTTAACTATGTCTGAGTCATAAACAGTTATGTTACCAATGTCTGAAGTTGAGATATGATTATGCACGCTGCGACTAGTTATTGTTGGTGTTTGTGAGGGCTACAAAAAAGTTGAGTAGAAATATTTTGAGAAAACATTACATATATCTTTACCATCGTTTGCTATTACGTCACCATATTGCACAGAGCTAGGAATGCTAGATGTTTTACGCCTAGATTTAATAAAGGTCCAAAAGTATTTGGGATTCTCTTTAATCGAATCTTCCACAGAAGTTATATAATTAGAGTAGCAGTCACTCTCTAACCTTCTTACTCGTTCTCGTAACAATTTGTACGTTTCGAAATCTGACCTATTACCGTATGTTTTGTGTTTATGAAAAAACTTATATATTTCCTTTATAGATTTTTTAAGCGCTGCAGAGTACCATATCGGATACGTGTTATTATAGGTCAAGGTGAAGGACGGTACATATTTATGAACGAACTGCTTAATTAATTTATAAAAAGAATCTACCGCATCTTCAATACATTTGTTCTTAAACGTCGCTGATAGCAGCAAAGTCTGCCAATTCAAACTTGTATCTTATTCGGGGCGCAGCTTGTAAGGATGGCATTTCCAGACATCTCACTACAATAGTAAGCGCTTTATGGTGTGGGTCAATTGGCACTAAGGGATCCTTGCACTCAGATACGAACAGAAAATCATTTGACAACACAAGATCTAAAATCCTACCATACATATTACTCACATGATTATATTGTTTTAAATTGCGGGTATTCAGCGAGTCTAATAAGGAATACTCGTCAATTGAATTATTAGCATTGCTAGGTAATAATTCACGATCGCAATTACTACGTTGCCATGATATTTTGCTCAAGTTAAAATCCCCAATTATTAAATATTTATCATCTGGGTGACTGATTATTATATCATCTAACTTGTTTAAAAAATTTGTAAGTTGAGTAGAAAACGTTAGAACCAAGTTTTGTTTACATAGGTAAAGAACGCACAAATACAAATTACACCGTTCACGACTATTAGACTGCTTGATAGGTAACACTAGCCACAGATCTTCCGTAGTAGACATGAAGTTCGTTTGAAGATTAACCGTTATTTCTTTCCGTACCGCGATAAGGACTCCACCACCTCGTGATTGGTTTGTAAGCTCGTAGTCCCTATCCCGTCGCCACACAATGTATCGATTATCAAATAATTCCGAGTTATTTACACCAGCCGTTAACCAAGTCTCCGTCAGAACTATTATATGGCAGGAACTCAGACACAGGTTACGGTAAAAAATATTTGTTTTGGACCGCAGGCCGCGAACGTTTTGATAGAAAATATTTAAATCAACACTACCGTGTACATTTGATCCAGCTACAGACATATTTTCGTTACTTTACTAAAAAACATTGTACATTGACAAATTAACTTAATAACTTTTCATAACTATGTACTCGTTCATAAATATGTACCGTCCTTCACCTTGACCTATAATAACACGTATCCGATATGGTACTCTGCAGCGCTTAAAAAATCTATAAAGGAAATATATAAGTTTTTTCATAAACACAAAACATACGGTAATAGGTCAGATTTCGAAACGTACAAATTGTTACGAGAACGAGTAAGAAGGTTAGAGAGTGACTGCTACTCTAATTATATAACTTCTGTGGAAGATTCGATTAAAGAGAATCCCAAATACTTTTGGACCTTTATTAAATCTAGGCGTAAAACATCTAGCATTCCTAGCTCTGTGCAATATGGTGACGTAATAGCAAACGATGGTAAAGATATATGTAATGTTTTCTCAAAATATTTCTACTCAACTTTTTTGTAGCCCTCACAAACACCAACAATAACTAGTCGCAGCGTGCATAATCATATCTCAACTTCAGACATTGGTAACATAACTGTTTATGACTCAGACATAGTTAAAATCCTAATAAACCTTGACGTCAACAAGTCGGCGGGGCCTGGTGATATACCTCCCATATTACTAGCTAGATGTGCCGATAGTATCTCAGTGCCTATAGCTTTACTCTTCGAGAAATCTTTCTCAGAGTGTGCCGTTCCATCAATATGGAAGTCTGCATATATTATTCACAAAAAAGGTAGTAAAACGGATGTTACTAATTATAGACCGATCTCTAAATTATGTATATTGGCAAAGGTAATGGAAAAGATCGTATATAATCAACTATATGCCGCGTTGCGGAATTGTTTTAGTGGTTTTCAACATGGTTTTCTCAAGTGACATTCAACAACTTCAAATCTTGTATTGATGAATGACTATATATCTGACGCCATGAGTAGAGGGAGGCAGGTCCATGTCATTTACACCGACTATTCCAAGTGTTTTGATAGAATTGACCACAATAGGTTAATTTGTAAATTAGAGCATATCGGGATAAGAGGAGACTTGCTAAGATGGTTCTCATCTTACATATCTAACCGCTATCAAGCAGTTGTGGTCAATAACTACATTTCCAGCTGGGTTTTGGTGCCGAGTGGTGTTCCTCAGGGTTCACTGCTTGGACCTTTTTTGTTCCTCATATTTGTAAATGACATTGATCAATGCTTCCACTACTCTCAGCTATTGTGCTTCGCGGATGATATGAAGATTTTTTCAGCTATCACAGACATTACTGATGTTTACGCTCTCCAAAGTGACTTAACTCGTTTATCTGAGTACTGTGCAATTAATAAACTCGACCTAAACCCATCTAAATGCTCAGTTGTTACTTTTAGCAGAAAAACTAACGTCATTCCATCTCAATACTTTTAAAGGGATTACAACTCGAAAGATGTCACACAATACGAGACCTGGGTATTACGCATGATTCGAAATTACTATTCCAAGACCACGTAGAAAATATTACGAAAAAGGCTTTTCAGGCATTAGGGTTTATCATGCGTACGTCTTCCAGTTTCACACAGGCAAAAACATTCAAAATTTTATATTGCACATTTGTACGCAGCATATTAGAATACGCTAGTCAAGTGTGGAACCCTAGGTACGACATATATATATATATCCCGCATAGAGAATGTTCAGATGAAGTTTATAAAATATTTATGCTACCATTTGAAACTGGAGTACAGTTCGGCAAATTATCTGAAACTGTGCGCTAGGTTCCACATCCTTCCTCTGGTTACACGCCGCAACATAGCCGATGTGACTTACATTTTAAGTATATTAAATGGTACGGTTGACTGCCCTGATCTGCTATCAAAAATCTTATTAAATGTACCTGGCAAAGTTACTAGACACCACCATCCCATTCACCTTCCATTAGTAACTACCAATTACCGGCAAAATGCATTTCTGTGGCGAGCGAGCAGAAATCTTAATTACGAATGTAAAGAAATAGATATAGATATATTTAACTCCAAAGTGGAATCAGTGAGACGGATGCTTAGCCTTAATTTTTTCACAAAACATAATATTTAATATGTGTTAAACCTATCAATGACGTTATAATAGCCAATATGTTCACTAACTGTTTGTATATACTATTATTTAATCGTGAAGACCTGTAATTGGCCATTTGTATTATATTCTGTTTTTTTTCTACAATTTTTATGTGCACTTAAGCAAATAAACTTCAAAATAAATAGCTTTGAATCTTCATAATTTCTATTTCTGTATGTTGGTGGATAGGGTTGGTGCATAGGGTTCCCACCAAGAACTTAGGGTCCCAAGCCAACCTCACCTGCAAGTGGTGCACCTGCCGATCAAATGACGAGGCTCTGGCAAACAAAATGTCCCAATAAGCGGCAATAGGCTCGCCACCTATTACGTGGGATCAAAACACTGGTGAAAAGTGGGCGTTTAATATGCCTCTGCCTACCCCTTCGGGGAAACAGGCGTGAGTCTATGTTCTATTTCTGTAGGTAATTGCTTTTTGTTTGTTAATGTTCGTGAATAATCATAAATTAATCACACCTTAAAAAGCATATTTTAAGTTACAAGGTGTGGTAAGGTTTGGGATAACAATCATGTAAGTTAACTAACAGTAGATGTAAGTATTACTAACTAATTTATGGAAGCAACAATTCTGAAATAAACGATTCAAGGAAATCTGAAATTGTGCGAGAATCTCGCACAATTGTTATTAGTAAGTTGGATGATTTTAAATAATTTTAATTCATGACCGAAAAAACGATACATCTCGCAGCAAGATGTATCGTTTTTTCGGACATGAATTTTGCCAAATTTGACCCAAACATATTTAAAGTTATTTTTAAGTTATAACCACAAAGACAGTTGATTTCTGTTATGTTGATGACTTAGATAGTAACATAATTCTCAGTCGGTAATGGAGTGGTCTGACGTCAAAAAATACTATTTTAAGAAACTACATATTATTATTTCGTGTCTCGGAGTTATTTATGTCTGTTAGATGAATGGTTGTAAAATATCTAGCGATACAGGATGACCTACTTGTGTGGCAGTCGTTTATAAAAAAAGGTTATTTTGATTAATTGTAAAATTTTAATGTAGTGCAAGTTAAGAGTGTATACAGCGTGATAAACTTGTTTTATTAAACTGTTAAGTACATAATATGTGCGAAGTAAAAAGATTTAGTCAGAATGCGAGAGGACGGAACGTATCAATAAAAACGAATTTAAAATGTATTGTCTTAATTTTAGAATAGCTATGAAAGCTAAATATAGAAGTGTCGCTTTATGATAGCTGACTAGCCTGTTAGTAGCAGTACTTTGAAAGTATTCTAGCTTATCCAAATATAATATAATATAATTCAGAAATCGTAAGAAATAAAAATAACAGATCACTTTCTTTTCTTTTTCTCAGACAATGCTTCAAAATAACAGCCTAACTTGGCTCATCTCAACTTTTAACACATAAAAATAGCGACAGCATACTTAACATCTTCTTAAAAATAAGATAAGTTCACCGCACGAATAGAATAGTTAACCTGGAAGTTTTTATGAAAATAACCTAGCTTTTGTTCTACTTTTGTGCGCTCCTTACGGATGTAAATCCTTATAACCCTTAAGGAGCGCGTCAACATTTCAGTGCAAATACACAAAGCTAACTCTTGCGTACTTTATCAGAATTTTTCTCGCCGAATAAATCTTGGTGTCTTGAGCACCGAGGATTCTCTGACGTATGCGTCCTCTTAAAATTAAATATGGCTATTTACTGAACATAATTTATGTCTTAAAATATGTTTGAGAATGAGATATTCATGTCTTGTTACAAAAAATGTTCACAGTCTTTGTGGTTTTATGGTCGCTTTGATGGAATTAGCAGTTCTAAGTAAGTAATACAAAGGGTCTTCTAAAAAAATTTGGCTGTGCTTGAGTCTCTTGTTATTCAATATGTACTTTTTTCGTTTGTAAAGATTAAATACGTACTTGGCAAATGCATAGGCTCCAATCACCTTCGTATAAAAAGAGTAGTAAAGTTTCTTATTCAATATATTAGGTATGTTTCACTGATAATTGCCTTTATTCTGAGCTAAGAAGGAGCCTTACACAATACAGTGGGCAATGCCACGTTACTAGTTATAGCATGAAAAATTAAAAGGGTACATAGCCACATTTGAAAACATCGATATGAGCTTACCAACTCATCTGCGTTGCATAAACACTAGTCGGCACCCCCATGCATTATACATGTAAATTTTCCTCAAGAATTACACTTCCTATTAGTGAAACGCGTACCAGAACTCGTTTGTTATATTTTATTTATTTATCGTGTTCATACAGACAGACGCTGCCGGGGGACTTACTATATCTTTACATAAGTAGGTCTGTATATGTTACAATTGGAAATAATTCAAATCAAATCAAATCAAATCAAATCAATCTTTATTTTGCGGAACATGAGTATTTAAAAGTTCTTACAACAATATTAAAGGAACATCATATTCTGCTGTCATAGCAGCATGCAAAATTAACATAATATTAGGTTATAAAATTAATTCAATCATTATTAAATAACACATTTATGTAGGTATCCGAATTAAATATAAAAAAATAAAATAATCAAACAAATAGTCAATAATATGCATATAAATTTAAAATGTCAATTAATATAAACAAAGTCAGTCATTTAAAATATAATATTATCATTTAAATAATCAGTTGTAGTATAGTAGGCCTTTTCAATTAACAGTGCCTTAATTTTATTCTTGAATAATAATTTGTCCGATATTTCAAGCAGAGTTTGAGGCAGATGATTATACAATCGGATAGCCATACACAATACGCTTTTATTAAGCAGGGCTGTTCTGTTTCCTGGCATACATAATTCTAGGCCTCGTCTCCTACTGTTCAGACTTGTAAACATATTTAAATTTTTCTTAACAAATATTACTGTTTCTAATATGTAAACGGATGGCAAAGTAAGAATTTTATGATTAATAAAACATGGTTTACAGCTGTCTGTAGGTTTAATACCGAATATTGACCGTATACACCTCTTTTGCGCCCTAAATGCAGCATCCCTGTCCGCAGAATTACCCCAGAACATAATACCATACTTTATCAGAGATGAAACATACCCATGATAGGCCGTTAGAACAGCCGCAACACTCGCAGTTTTTCTTAATCTGTATAGTGCATATGAATATGTATTTAACTTGGCACATAATGCTTCTATATGATGCTTCCAATTTAAGTTGTAGTCTATATTTAAACCTAAAAATTTTGTAACTGCTACTTCTCCTATATTTTGGTCTAAATACCGGATATCCATATTCGTCAATTTACTAGTTCTATTTCTGAATGTCATAAGATGAGTTTTATTTAAATTTATATTCATATTATTTAATGTCAACCAATTTATTATATTATTTAATGTCAAATTTATCTCTTGTTCTATAAATAGTTTATCTTTGCCAGTAATTATCACAGTGCTGTCATCAGCAAATAGTATTGATTTATGATTTGTCACTTTTGGAAGATCGTTAATATATATGTTAAAAAGGAGTGGGCCTAACACGCTGCCTTGTGGCACTCCTAATTTAACTTGCCTTATTGCTGATGAGTATTTTGTAACTTTTTTAGAAACAGGACAAATCCTAGTTACTTGTGTAATCTGCGATCTGTTGTCTAAGTAGGATTTAACCAATTCGTAGACATTACCTCGTACACCATATGCGTACAGTTTCTGTAGCAGTAACCCATGTTCAACACAATCGAAAGCTTTCGATAAGTCCATAAACATCGCACACGCTTGATTGCCCCTATCCATATTAGTCAGTACTGAATGTAGAAATCTGTAAATAGCCATATCAATGGATTTGTACTTCCTAAAGCCAACTTGTTCTTCACAAAATAAATTATTTGTTTCGAAGTAGTTGTAAATAGTGTCGTGAATAATTTTTTCAAATATTTTTGATAGCACAGGGACAAGGGCTATTGGTCGGTAACAGTTCATGTCATTTACATCATTTTTCTTAAAAAGTGGCTTAATTATTGTTAATTTAAGTTTTGTCGGAAAAACACCCTGTGTAATGCATAGGTTTATTATGTGGCATAGTATGTGCGATAATTTAATTGACACATGCTTTAATACTTTTGTTATTATGTCATCATATCCTGCACTGTTAGTGTTTTTAAGGTTTAATACAATTTTTAATATGTCTGCTGGAATACACGGTGGCATAAATATTGATTTTAATTCATATGGGATATTGCTTTTTAAGTTGCCACAAGTAATTGAATTATCAGTCTGGTCTATGAAAAAATTATTAAAGTGGTTTGCTATCGCCAAAGGTTTGTCAATAATGTGACCAGCAATTTTTAAATACTGAATTTCATTACAAGGTATGTTAATTTTTTTCTTATTAATAATCGCCCAAGTAGCCTTCGACTTATTGGCTGCGGTTTTTATAAAATTATCATTCTGAGACAATTGCGTAAGCTTAATTATCCTATTAAGTCTTGCTGACAGGGCGAGAAATCGATTTTTACTACCCACTGTTCGGTTTTTACGAAATTCCCACAATAACTGTCTTTTACGCCTACAGCGTATTCGGAGACCTTTTGTGATCCATCTTGGTTGAGCCCTTAATGATTTTGTTACTTGTGTAATTGGAAAACACAAATCATAAATAAGTTTAAATAGATCATAAAATTTATTAAAAGCAGTGTTCGCATCATCACTAGCAAAAACATCACTAAAACTAAGAGCATTTATGTACTCTGTAAATTTTATCAAGTTTTCCTTACTGTGGTCACGTATTTCCACTTTCCAAGATTTCAAGGAAAAGCTAGGTTTCACAGGACATGTTAGCAACTGTGCTGTATGATCAGAAAGCGCGAATTCAACGACTTTCGCTTTGCATCCTCTTATATTAAATATAAAATTGTCGATGCACGTGCCACTCGACAAACGGGTGGGTTCATTTATGCCCAGTTTCAGATTGAAACTCTGTAGAATGTGTCGGAATTCTCTTGAATCATGACTGTCTTTAAGAAGATTTATATTGAAGTCGCCACAGATAACTACCCTCCTTTTACCGGAGCATAATCGCTTTAAAAGTGAATTTAATGTTTGAAAAAATTTATTCATATCTTCTGCACTCGATTTTGGCGGCCTATATATGCAAATTATACATATTTTATGTTGCACCAACTCAATCCCTGAACATTCTATGATGTTTTCCAACGAATATTGAGAAATATTTTCTAAATGAACACATTGATGCGCATTTCGAACGAGAATGCATGATCCACCACGCCGATTTTTCCTACAGAAACAGGAAACTAATCTATAATTATTGATATATAGAGTATCCCTATCAGTAGCAATCATATTGTGTTCCGTGATGCATAGGACGTCAATACATTGATTACCTTTAAGAGTACCAAGAGAAACTGTTAGAAGATCTGATTTTGTGATTAGTCCATTTATATTTTGATGTAGAACATTTATATGCTTATACACGAAAAAAGTTATTCGATTTCTGTGGAGTCGAGGCATCATTATTGTCATTAACATATTCTAAGAGTGTGTCTGTCTGGGTACATTTATCCATCAAAGAAGGCAATTTATGCTCTGGGTTGTCACAACTAGTTCGGTTGTATAGTTCGTATTTAAATTTGTAAGCAATATGAATAATTTCCTTTAAAAGTGAACGACATTTATGAAGCGTAAAAAAACGTAATAGAGGCAAAGCATTTGAGTAATCCATATCAACGTAAGTACAATTCATGTAGTTAGAGCAGACAAATCTAATTTCATAATTTAATTTTCGTTCGTTTAAAAATTTATTACATGGTATTTCGGAAATAATTACATTTGTATTACAGGTATTACTTAAAAAATGTTGTAGGTGAAACAGTAAACTATATGGGTCTTTATCGTTAATACCACCGAGAACAATAACATAGTCATTACTGTTTAATGTTTTTATCTCACACTCACTTGCAGTCCCTAGAACTTGTTGCAGGCACGCACCCGATTTCCAGTAACATATTACCTCATAATTTGGACCTACTAGGTTTTGAAGACACTTACGTATACCACGACCTTGTTGATCTGCTAATATAATAATCTTTGGTTTCAGTAAAGTCTCATTTTTTATGGGCAATAACGATGTCGTATCCTTGTTATCAGTAGACAGGTTAGGAGCTATTTTACTATCTTCGACACCAGGCTTTTCCAATTGATTTGCCTGCAAAACAGACGTCAAGGTATTTTGTCCTTGTAACATATTTTGGGCAGGATTGTTTTCAACATTTTTAGAATTAATGGGCATTGTATTTTGGCGTGAAGTCTTAGGCGTTTTATTGCGTCGTTCTGGTGTCATGCATATTTTTTTATAAGTCTCAATCAATTGTAGGGCATTCTGTAGGTCCTTTTTTAAGCGCAGATTTTCAATATTCAGGTTGTCAATTTCTTGATGAGCGCTCATAAGTTGACTGGTAAGAGAATGAATTTCGTCATTATGTTCACTATCATTGTGTAGGCTCTCATTTGGTATACTCATAACTGTGTTATCAAATAATCCTGATTCATTGCAAGTAACAGATATATTATCCAGAGAGCCCCCCCTGGGCAGTCCACTGCGATAAGTTATGTTATTTGGTGAGTCCATACTGATTTCTAACGGTTTACTTTGTCCTTATTGGTACTTACAAATTTGTTACTATATATTTTCTATAAATATTCTTGCTATATTTGTCGTCCACAGTTAACTTGTTAATCTACTGAGTACTTATATTATTTAAATTTTATACTTGAATACTTCACAAAAAGTCGACCACTGCCACGAAGATCCGAACCGGCGATACTCCTTTCAAACAGCGTAGTATCTTATGTCATTCGACCATGTGTGCTTGTTAATAGTCATGTGAAATAGGTCTTCATATGGCGATGATTATTATGTTGTGAGTATTGTGATTTGTGACTTGTTATTCAATAAAGTCCAAAGGTCAACTTTTGTTTTGAACTCGAAGACGTTGTGCAGTGAAGTAAAATTTGATGTAACGGTTTGTGTTAATGCAATATTTGAAATTTCACTCACTTACTATTGGAGTTGTGTTCTGATTTCTTGTAAGGCTTCTGTATAGGTTTGCTTTTGTCCCCTTTAACGATTCTTTCGTATAAATATTCACTGTTTTAGTAGATATTTGGCACTAGATGTTTTTGTTATTTACACTTGTATTTCTTGATATATTTTATCACAAACATTATATGACGTGAGTTGTAGCACTAGTAAGCATATTCTATATTCAGATCAGGTAATTTGTCGTTTTTAGTAATTATTAATAATTTTATGCACGGAGCTGATGTTTATCGTGGCACTAGCGCCATCTGTCTCTGTCATTCAATATAGTTTTTCAATTTATAGTTAAATAAATAACATTAGCGCTCGCTCCAGTAGTGTCGTATTGAGTCAAATTGTAATAAGCAGCGTAAGATAAGTTGTGTCAACTGTTTGTCATATCAGCCAAGTTATTGAGGTCCTACGTGAAATATGTTATTGCACTACCTTATGTGCTAAGTATATTGTCTATGTTCTAGTACACCTTTATATAGTATTTACTTGAAGAAGTACGTAGAGATATTGAACCAACATGTCAGCATTCATATTATATAAAATCTTTGCGTTACTGACTGACTGACAGACAAGCTACCGTCAAAACTATTATGCGCAGGCAGTTAAGCAAGTATATTCCTTGGAGACCGTAGAGGTGCACTTAGACAGGATTGCCTCCAAACTCCCACAGAATCGGGCAGAAACAGTTTAATAAAAAAATGTGCGTTTGTAGACTTCCTCTAGTGTATAGTACAAACTTGCGGCCACGTTGCACACGGCGTTATCATACTTAGTAACTTCTTAAATTTTCAGTGTTGTAATCCATGGTTCTTACTGCTACTTTGAAAATTTCAATTCCTTTTCGTCCGTAAATCAATTCATATTCCAACCAATTCCAACTCACAATATTGACTCACAATACTATTGTGACGGAAAAAGAGAGAGGCCTACGATATCTTTTTTAGGGTTCCGTACCTAAAAGGTAAAAAACGGGTTGCCGCTATAACGAAAAATACTAAAAATAAAAAATATTAAGAGGGGGTCCCATACAAAAAACTGTAACAGGTAGACGCTTTAAATTTTCACAGAATATGTAGTTGTATATTACCTTTCAAATAAATAATTAAATAAAAAAATGTAAAAAATAAAGGGGGCCTCCCATACAGCAAACGTAATTTTTAAGCAATTTTTTAATCGATCTTAATAAACAGGATGAAACTTAAAAAGTATTTAAGTATACATACAACGAACATGATTTTCTTTTATAGATGTTGTTACGGAACCCTTCGTGCGCGAGCCCGACTCGCACTTGCCCAATTTTTTATAGACTCACGCCTGTATCCCCGAAGGGGTAGACAGAGGTGTTATAGTACACCCACATTTCGCCATGACTTTTTAGGTCACGTAGTAGGGTGCGAGCCTATTGCCGTTACCAGGCACATCACGAGACTCTGAGCTGTTACTGAGAATTCGTAAAACCCAGTAACACTCTTGCCCGACCCGGGAATCGAACCCGGGGCCTCCGATCAGCATTCGCATACACTATCCACAGGACCACGGAGGCAGTCAAAAATATAAAATAAACAAACTTTTAAATTTTATACAATCATCATACCTAAAAACATTTAGCTAATTTGTGCTTTTGCTAGGTGATAGTAAGCCTCCATTCGTTACCTACCTCATCATTGCTACAAAACGAAATATTAAAATAGATACTACTATACTCACCATAAGGGCCTTGCTCACACGCCATGCAAAATTACTACAGATTCACTAAGAAAATCTCCAGTCAACAAATGAGTACTGAGCACTACGCTAGTTAACGTTCACGGTACGTGAACAGCGCAATCACCGTTACAAAACCGTGGCGACGTCTTTGCGAAGCGCGTGAACTTAAAGGAGCCGCTCCTAACTGTGGTTTCTCCGGCCGCCGCACCGCTGTGCTGCGATGAAGAATACCTGGTGTGATGCGATACCAATTTTGGCACGGCTTTGTAAAGAAAAAAAATTGATGTTTTTAGTACGACACACTTGTGTTCTTCTTGACATTCATCATAAAGGATAAATTCACAAGTCATACCAAAAATATTCTTTACATACAATGTCATGCTACGAGAAGTTGATATTCTATCATATCTGGTTGGACTGGTAAGCGGACCTCGGGTTGGGCCTACTGACGAAAACCATCGCAGTATTTCTCTAACGACTCATCGAGAATGACGGGGTCTCCTTCATTCTCGATGGGTCGTTAGTAATATATGCATTTATATCCGTGACCCGGCGTGGGTTGCCAAACCTCACTCGGTGGGCCCTACTCTTTCTTGATATCCCTCGGATATTCGTAATTTTTACGGTTAAATCGGCGAACATTTTCACGGTTTGTGAGTAAGAGCACTAAGAACTGAAATAAAGACCGCGTTTTAAAGTTGTCCATAAAAGTAATAATAGCTAGGCTATTTCTATTTTAATAGGATCTAGCTTTATAACCACAATATTCATATTGTTCCCATGCGAAACTAGTTTTATAAAAGTTATACATGCGTATTTGTAATGCTATATTTGCCTATAAGCACAGATCGCCGATCGTTTTTACCAAGCACTGAATTTAATATTAAATTTAAGGTACATATTTGACATAAGCTTCACACAAAATATGTCATGTGTTTCGAAATCTATGGATAGATCGAATATTGAAACCGGCCGTAAGGCTGACTGTACTGATTGATTGATATCATACCTTCATTTTACAAATTGTTGTTACAGATAATTTTATGTGCATTTTATTCGTTTTTATTATTAACTTTTTTTTTACTTTATAAACTTCAATTACTTTTCAAATAAACGAATACAGGGTTATTAAATGGAATTAAACAAATGCCTACATTTATCAGTAAGGTCATAATGCGCGAAGCTTACTTCAAAAAGTAAGAATCAAAATACCTTAGGGGCAATTTGCAGTAGAAGTACCTGAATAACAAATCGACTACTTAAAACATTGACTAGCACAAGACTACACCAACACAAAGATAACAAATTAAACATTTTAAACACATTAATTACTGCAGCCATCTAAACACACACTGTGTTGAACACATAAAAATACAATTTTACTTGTATTGGGTATATTATGCTAAAGACTCACCATTTGTAGTCAAGTTTGTGGCACCTTCGAGCCTTCAGATACTGTTTCGAATGAAACTAGCAGTTTTATTCTCGCGATATTTTAAAATAATTTTACTAAAATTGTCCTCCACGTTCTAAGGAAAGAAATTTTGTTGGAGCTAGGCAGTTTATCTAAAAGATTTAAACGGACCTTCTGTTTATTTGTAGTATTTACTGCAGAACCTTTCTACACATAACAAAAATCTATAAAAAATAATGCAATGCAAATACAAGCAAAAACGAAAATGGTGTACCTACAGCAAACCCGTAAAGTATTCTAAATATGTTATTAGTATATTTCATGATTATATAAACCTCATAATTAAAAACTTTTTCTATCAATACACATCTCCGGTTCACTTCATATTTCATAAATATAATAACGGTATTACTATTCAAGAGTGTAAACCGTATAATGAAGCACCTTGTACATAAATACACGCTACACGGTTGAAAGCTGATATTAAAATTACACTTTCCACGTAATGGAAAATATTGGTTGTACACCGTAATAATCTTTTAATTTACCTAACATAAATGAAACCGATTCTCAAATCGGTTAAAGCGACCTTAAAAACCAGCGAACAAAACAAAATTGAAGGGGGTGTTTATTATCATAATGTGTACATAAAAAACTTTAGCGCGTTCGTCGTTGTAACGGTGAAATCTCTTTCCCTGTGAATTTTTATAGCATTTTATTGTTTATGTGCCCTCCCGCATCCCATTACAGCACTTTGCGTGTGAATTATTTGGCAACTTGCTTGCTTACCACCACCCATTACACGATTTATGCACTAGCCGAGCAAAATACACACCAAATAATAGAATAGTCGTTAAAAACTCGTGCCTCGCATGCCCATTTCTTTATTACACTTTTGCATGTATTTTGTAAGTGTTCTTACAGCGTTTCGATAGTTATGTTCTACTTTATACGACAAGAAATGGCGTGACTATATTTTAGGATCATTTAGTACCTTGTAGTTTACATATTCTTATGTTTTAGGGCTTTTATATTGCGTAGGTTTTTTCGGTGCCATGTACATAAATGTAAAAATGTTATATAATATCAGCTCTGTATTAAATCTGTCCCACAGCAGGACACGACTATGTTGTCACCAAAGGTTGTCACTATGATAACTGACAACACATGCAGGTTTCCTCACGAATTCCCTTCGCCATTTAGCTAGCAATAATTAACAATTTATTACGTTCATAACTTCGACGGTCAGTCATTGGTGCGCACTGTTCTACATAGCAGTCTGTTTATCTGTCCACTAGCCTATCGCTGCCTAAATATAACAGTTTGTTCAAGCAATCATTTAACAGTAGGTAAGTAAATCTACGAAAAATTTAAATGTTCAAAGCAAAGAAGTTTATCAAGAAAAATTTGTATCAGCATGTTTACTTCCTTAAGTGTCAGCAGGTTTCACTGAGGTCAAATCAAAACCTAATGAAAACCCATTTCAAAGTCATACCCAGCGTAGGTAGTATTTGAGCGGTATCTGCGGTATTCCAGCATAGATGTCAGCTATAGCTATTCTCACGCATCGTTCCACGATACTAATTTTAAGACAATGTCTAAAGACTGACAAAACGCGCACCTCTACCCGAATTCCGAAATTAAACAGAGCATTATAATTTCCCCTTTATGTTTCTAAAGACCATATTAACCGCATACCTTACACTGAGGGAGATTCTGAACCCTCTTAGCGCTGTAACTATAATACCATCGCAATTTCTTCTAATTATAACATAACGTGGCGTAGCGAGACCACTCGTGATATCTACTACTACAGTCCCCTGCATAAACAAATTATATAACCTGCACTCCAAGTTTCAACCTTAACATCGGCACTATAAGGATCCTTATCTTTTGTACATTACTATCACATGATACAGCTGTTAGTGTGGACACGCGTACCTTTTTTAACGATAATAATATTCAAGTACGAAGAGTAAGCTGACAAAACCGGAGATATATTGTGCTATCGCTAGCAAACATCGCCTCATATAATAATACCGAGGACGTAATTATGCCCAATTGACTTGGTCGCCATTTCTCTTGGATAAGCAAATAAGTACGTTTATTCGCGAGGTAAGAAATGTGAAATGTATTCAAAGATAGAAATGAATTAGTATTTCTTTTTATATAGTTTGCAGATTGTATGCAAAATACAACTGTATATAATTATTTTAAGAATATGCCATATCTGAGACACTATCACATTATATGAGTATAACAAGATTTAAAAATGTACCGTTCTTGCTATCTATTCCTATTTAAACTTCCACGAAGCAAGGTGCTTGGGCTGAGGCAAATAAGGAAAATATCGTAAAGATTGGCAGTTATTCTCGGAATCTTGATCGCTTGTCTTACGCTTAACCTAACATAAATAATAAATATGTGACTAGATGTTTAAGCTTTATAAACAAGAACAGAATACAGGAATGTTAACATGCTGTCTTTTAAAAATTACTTTAGGGTATTATCCAAAATGTGCTCTTTGAATTTTTAAGATCTCTGGCTCAGTTTTATTATGCATTTAATCCATAATGACATGTTCTTCTATACTTATATATTATTATAAAATTGACGAGTTTGTTTGTGTGTATGTTTGTTTGATTGGTTGGTTGAACGTGCTAATCTCAGGAACTTCTGATTTTCCGTCAGATGTCAGATCGACCATTTATCGAGGAAGGCTTATAGCTTATATAAAGTCCCTAGTCCAGTCCTAAACATAGCTGGGCATTATCTCGTTAATCCGTTAATCATTAATTAACGAAGTTAACATTCCCACTAACGGATTAGCTTTTAAGTTAACTTAAGAAAATGTTAACGGACTTGTTAACGTCCGTTATTTTTTTCCAAGTCCGTTAATCCGTTACCTACTACTTACCGAAATAAAACTATATTTCTTGCCGGCGCGTGTGAGTGAGAAAAGAATACTGCGAAGAAATTTGATTCATGTCACATGAGAGTCGTTTGTTTAGCGTTCGGCGTTTAGAGTAACGAGTGTTTTGTTTTTCTAAATATACAAAGGGGACTATATTTCTTGTCACCAAAATTCATATTTGTCATCAAGTTGTACCACCTAATAAATAGATCTATCGCCACGAAATATTTTCGTTCTCAGATAAACAAAAAGTGTTCCCAGGTATGAATTATCAAATTAATGTTAATATATGTGTAAAATAAGAGATAGATTACCAATAAAATTGTAGTGCATTAGATGAATATAAACTTCGTTCTTATAATAATAGTTGTATTACTTAAATAATAGCTTTGTACTCAGAATAGTAGAACTGTCACCAAATAAATCGATTATCGATCCCTAACTGCGACTCATTTTTATTTGTTATTTTGTCACCAATACAGTAGTTACATTTTATTTCGTTCAGTTATTAAAATAATAGTATTCGTTACCAATTTTAATGAAAATATGTTCAACGATAGGTCGTAGGAACTAAAGCTTAAAAATCAATGTAAGCCCGTAAGGTTAGGTGAGACTGTAACTCAAGTAAGTAGGTTATGTTAGGTTCTTTTGTGACCCTGGGCTCCTTCAACTTTGTGTTTTTTACCAGTTAAATTTTTTACCAGTTAGTTTAGAAGGAACTTTATGAAATTTTCTAGTGACATAATATAATTATGATTTATTGGTGATCTATTTAAATAAGTTTGCTTGAATACTTATTAGGACAACCCTATTTTAAATTATAATACATACAAAAACATTTATTTGGTACTAGATCCTATATCACCATGAGTTTAGGTGGTTTATTGTGGAATTGATTTTATATTGTTTAGTGACAACATTTTGGTGACAAATCTACTATTTTGCGGACAAGCCCTATTATTGAAGAAACACAAAACTAATTAAATTGGCGATAGCTTAAATGATACCCATATACAAATACTGCGTACTTTTTAGATTTTATAGGCCGGTATAGTTTACGTCTGTGCAGTGTGTACATTAAACAGTGTATTATATACATATGTAGGCAAATTAAAACCATAACATGAAGTCGGATTCCAGTTCCACTACAGACGAAAATCCGGGGCCACACTTGAGTGATTCTGTTAATATTGTATCCATGAGAGACATGAAATCAAAAGACTCGATCGACGCTGCGGCATTTCTCGGGAAACAGATACTTATTCATAAATCTGTTTATCTTGTCTTATACTTACTAATATATAAAGCTGAAGTGTTTGTTTGGTTGAACGCGCTAATCTCAGGAACTACGGGACCGATTTAAAAAATTCTTTCAATGTTAGATAGCCCACTTATCGAGGAAGGCTATAGGCTGTAACATCACGCTATGAGCCACGGGAGCGCAGTAATAGCCTTAAATAACGCGGGTGTAACCGCGGGCTCATCTAGTACTTAATCTTATACTAATATATAAAGCTGCAGAGTTTGTTTGTTTGGTTAAACGCGCTAATCTCAGGAACTACTGGTCCGATTTGAAAAATTCTTTAGGTGTTAGATAGCCCATTTATTGAGGAAGGCTATAAGGTATATATATATATAACATCACGCTATGAACGACGGGAGCGGAGCAGTAGCCTTAAATAACGTGGGTGTAACCGCGGGCATCTTCTAGTCCTACTAATATTATAAATGTGAATGTTTGTGAAGATGGATGGATGGATGGATGTTTGTTACTCTTTCACGCAAAAACTACTGAACGGATTTGGATGAAACTTTGCAATAATATAGTTTATACATGAGAATAACACATAGGCTACAATTTATAAAGATTTTGTATAATGTTGCCATAATATAAGGACAAGTATCAACTAAGTCGGCAAAAATCCTGAGCTCTGAAAGCTATTAATTGGAATTTTACCCCCTTCCTGATGACAGATTGATCTGATATTTGGTATACACTCATACTGTCATCAAGATTAAAAGATAATATTATTTAAATGATAGTGATTACAAGATGGCTGCCGCCACAAAATGGCGGATTACATATTTTTTACAAATACCTCAATATGGGCATCGAATGAAAGTGCTTGATTCGTAGAATAGAGCTCACTATGAAAAATCCAAGATGGCTGCCACCACAAAATGGCGGATTACATATTTTCCACATATACCTCAATATGGGTATCAAATGAAAGTGCTTGATTCTTAGAATAGATCTCACTATTAAAAATCCAAGATGGCTGCCGCCACAAAATGGCGGATTACATATTTTTCACAAATACCTCAATATGGGTATCAAATGAAAGTGCTTGATTCGTAGAATAGAGCTCACTATGAAAAATCCAATATGGCTGCCGCCACAAAATGGCAGATTACATATTTTCCACAAATACCTCAATATGGGTATCAAATAAAAGTGCTTGATTCATAGAATAGAGCTCACTATGAAAAATCCAAGATGGCTGCCGCCACAAAATGGTGGATTACATATTTTCCACAAATACCTCAATATGGGTATCAAATGAAAATGCTTGATTGGTAGAATAGAGCTCACTATGAAAAATCCAAGATGGCTGCCGCCACAAAATGGCGGATTACATATTTTTCACAAATACCTCAATATGGGCATCGAATGAAAGTGCTTGATTCGTAGAATAGATCTCACTATGAAAACTCCAAGATGGCTGCCGCCACAAAATGGTGGATTACATATTTTTCACAAATACCTCAATATGGGTATCGAATGAAAAGGCTTGATTGGCAGAATAGAGCTCACTATGAAAAATCCAAGATAGCCGCTGCCACAAAATGGCGGATTACCTATTTTCCACAAATAAGTACCTCAATATGGGTATCGAATGACAGGGCTTGATTTGTAGAAAAGGGCTCACTATGAAAATAAAATGAGAAGTATCAACTAACAACAAAACTAAAAACTTGAAAATAAAATTAACTAAACAAATAATTTTGGGCGTAGCGTAACCAGAGTAAACATTGTGATAGGAATTTCACTTGTCCAACGATTTTATATTTGTCTGATCAATACCCCAGATTGATGAGAAGACTGGTGTGATCTGGTAGCTAGAACTTACCGAATTACTTTTTAGCTTTTAGTACATTATCTAAATACATCATTATTTATTGTAATAAAACAGTATAACATCAAAAGAAATATATATGTTTTTTTTTTACAATGCTCATTCTAGAGTAGTTATCAAATTGTTTTCAAAAATGATGGATTTATTGCCTTCAGTAGGTAGGTACCTAATTAATGTAGATTAACTATGTATTTTACAGTAAGTAGTTTGGACGGGTGTTTCCCGTTGGTTAGATTGGTGGTTAGATCGATCTAACCATTGGGAATTTTTATTCCCAATGGTCAGACTGATTTGACTGCTAGCGATTTAGCAGGATGACAACTTCAAAAAGTACATTTAAAGTCAAAACAGTTTTGCTTTTTATCATTTTTATTGAGATATTGTCAAAGAGACCGTTTATAATAACACTACAAATTCTTTTATAGCTATATGAAAAGTAGATACCATTGATTAAGGCGTGTAAAAATGTACTTATAAAGCCTTTTTGAGAAAGTTGCCATAGAAAATTATAAAAAAGAAATAATTCTAAAGTATGGCAAATAGAAAAATCTAGCCAAACGTTTTTGTGTTCAATTATACTTTTATATGTCAATAGCAGATCTGAACATCGGAAACAAAAGTTACCAATGGTTAGATCGGTCTAACCACCAATTTAACCAACGGGAAATACCCGTTTGGACGAATAGTTAAAAGTTATCACGATATATCTGACCTGAGCGCAGCGTCATTAAAAGCGCTTTCTATGAGTTACTGCGCATAAGCACAGCGAGGCGGAGGGACGGTTTGTTTATCTGATATGTACTTTGTGGTACCTAATACCTGCTTTCAGATTTTATTTTTGCTGCTGTTATATTCAGTATTTATATAAGCTCTTCATAACTTCAATAATATACTTACATTCTAATCTTTACCTGAAGTTCAACGATTATGAAAACAAAAGTAATTTTTCAGTATTATCTGTTTATATGTATGCTACACGGCTAATCTACAGAGCTGTTTGTGATGAAATTTGACATGGATAGTCTGAAACTCGGGGAATTACATAGGTCAATCTTTATTAAAATATCATGCTGGCGAAGCCGCGGGCAAAAGCTAGTGTACATATAAAGCTGAAGAGTTTGTTTGTTTGGTTGAACGCGCTAATCTCAGGAACTACTGTTCAGATTTACAAAATTCTTTCATTGTTAGTTAGACCATTTATCGGGGAAGCCTATAGGCTATATAACATCACGCTATGAGTCACGTGAACGAAGCAGTAGCCTTAAATAACGCGGGTGTAACCGCGAGCTCATCTAATTAAATATACCATATAATATATAGGTATCATAGGTACCATATAATATATAGATATCATATAATATATAGGTACTGCTATACCCTCAAGCGCTGCAGTTGAACGTATTTTTTCTACAGGCAAAGATTTAGGCGAGAACTTCAACACATTAATGTTCCGGATGACTAAAATTATATACTCTAGATATACACGTCGTGTTTTTGTTCCTAATCTGTTTATTCCCAGAACCCAAACTAACTGTTCTTATGTGTTGATCTTTAACCCAGCGATATAAAAAAGCATTTTTTACCATGTGTTAACGGATAAACGATTAACGTTGACTTGCGTTAAATCATCCCAAAAGTAGCGCTTTTACGTTTAACGGAGTTAACTTTTTTAGTAGCGGATTAGTGATTAATGAAGTTAATTATTTGATTAACGGTGCCCAGCTATGGTCCTAAATAACGCGGGTATAACCACGGGCGCAGCTAGTCTGCCTTTATTCTACTAAGTAACACTCTTTCAATTACGTACAAGTAATGAAGTAACAAAGTCAATTATAACTTCCCCATAGATATACCATTTTCTGCCTAGTACGTACCTTATAATTTATTTACCGAACCACGGACGCATACACAAAATAGTATCTATTAATATTCAACACTGACATACACCTAAGTCATATATTAATTACTACAACGTTCGCGTCGAAATTGAATTCGCCGCTCCTAAGTCCAAAGTGCAGGTAAATGCGTTTTGCATTGAAACAACAGTCATTGGTTGGCGTATATTAAGATATCTACATACCAGCGAGTTCAGATTATTTGTGCAGTTGCTTATGATGCATATATAAAAATGGAATATAGCCTATCTTGATGCATGATTTTGGTATACAGCCTACGCCACGGTTTGTAAGTTTTTGAAGACATTGAATTACGATACTTTAGTTCTATGAGTGCCGACCACGCCGTATTAAGACATTCGGCTGCTACAGCCAAAAGTCTAAATAGGCTACAGCTATAAATCCCGTTATCAGTAGATTGATTCCTGATATTGCAACACCTGTCTTATAACAGTTATAATAATCATAAATATTTAACAAACATTTTTTTAAAGAAGGCTCTCCCTATTGTTATAATAATAAGTACTATGTTGCAGGGTAATTATAAACATTTAGTCAAGAGACACAAAGAACTCCTAGACTCGTAACAAATATTTCACACAAAATGTTGTCTCGTGTTTGAATCGAACCCATGACTCTCGGCCCAATGCTAAACCGGGAGGCGGGGGTAAACTGTGTTTATGACTACGACTAAATATAATATTTACTTGCACTTTACATATTCAAACACTAAACTAGTATAAATGAGGGCAACAAAATTCACCGAGCTCTCTCCGAACATTTGTTCTCAACATGCGGTTAAATCGCTCGCATGTTACCGTCCTTATGTGACGTCATACTACCGACCTACATCGTAGACTAGTTGGTGCACATTTAACACATATCGGATTAAACCCAGGGGCTGTGTGACAGTGCATAACACGTGAACCCCGTACAATATAGCCTTGTGTGGTACGAGAAGCAACGTACAATGTTATACATTTACCTAGGATACGGTCAGGTTAACAGATGCACTAATAACAGCTCTTTGTGAAATTCAAAAATATTGGCGACATATCCTTTTGTACCCGAATATGTATATTGTAAAGGATGTCTTATTGTATTAAGAACTTTTAATTAGTAAAGCTAGAATATGATTTTTTTTAAAAGCATCATCTGCGCTATGTATGGCTTATTGTGTAGTTAAGTAGGTATAACTTTTTATAGGTATAATAAATATAATAAATGCGAAAGTGTATTTTTTTTTCTTTTACCCATATGGTTGTTGTGATCGGACAATGATGTGTTATTGATTATGTAGTATATAATATATAGCTCATACATCTGAATAACATATAGGCTACCTACTAGTGATGTAACGAATGTCATATTTTGGACATTCGGGAATGCGAATGCGAATGCGAATATCTGCTGCCAACATTCGCGAATGCGAATGCAAATGCGAATATTCAGTTTTGATCAAAATTGGCGCCATTTGTCAAGAGCTTGGTGACCTTGGTGGCGATTTTCGCCGCCGAGTTGATACGAACGCATCTGACTAAAGTGTCATTGTTGCCAGATGGGGATATTTAGCGCCATTGGGACTCTCTCATGCCGGACGGCAACAATATATTATCCGTTGGCTACAAGTTAGGCTATCTCGGGGCTACACGCGCGCACCAGCCAGGCGATTCGAGAAAAAATATTCTGGCAGCCCTGATTCCGCTCGCGCCGACTGGGTCGTTTCGGCTTTTTCGAGAAACGAAACGAGACGGTTTTTTAAGCACGCAAAATAGTTTCCACAGAACCGTTTTTCTCTTACATACAAGCTAAATGTCCAAAAAATATATATGTAGGTGCAATTTCCTTTATAAACCTATATAACTTATTGACAGATTTCACACATCCAAAATTGGAGGGCAAATATAGATCGTGAGTAATCCCGAATCTTCTACTAAAATAAATTAAAATATTGAAGATTTTCAAACTTAATAAACGGGCACATGAACTACGACCTAGCAACTAGCAAGCCAGATAAATAAAACCAGTTCTTTTTTAAGTACCACTCATAATCATGTATCAAAAATCGACTTTATCGTAATACACAATTTCATTTCTCAGCATTGTTGGCAAATTGTATACAAAGATACTGATTGAAAGAATTATGAAAGTAACAGACAAGAAAATATGGGATGTACAAGCGGGATTCCGAAAGAGTATGAGATGTACGGATCAGGTTTTTCCCTTAAGAAGCATAGCCGAAAAGTTTTTGGCCAAAGTTCAAAAGGTCTATTGCGCATTTGTGGATTTGGAAAAGGCTTACGATAAAGTGGTGAGGAATGAAATGTGGTCGGTGCTGTCAATGAATGGGGTAGACAGCAGCCTCATTCGAGCTCTGAAATCCCTTTATGAGATTCTAGAGCTTGTGTGAGGATAAACGGGGCGTACATTGACTAGTTTACCATCGAGAAAGGTTTTAGACAAGGATGTGTAGTGTCGCCGTGGCTGTTTAACCTCTTCTTGGACAGTTGTTTGCAAGATTTAAAACATAGTGACTGCGGATTAAGGATGAATGGGTTACTCGTCAAATGCTTCCTTTATGCTGATGATCAGGTAATACTTGCTTCTTTAGCGGAGGAGTTGCAGGAGATGGTAACAATAATGCGTGGTGCGTTAGAGAGAAAAAGAATTAAAGTGATAGAATGGAAGTAAAACGAAAGTTACGGTTTTTGAAAAGGAGGAATGCGTTACGGCTTGTAATGTTTTGATCCATCGATCAAAACATTACAAGCCGTAACACATTTTGAGCGCCACTATCTATGAGTACATCCATAGGGATGCCTTGGATAACGACGGGGACTACGTCTTTTTTACCACTCGTAAGATCCGTACATAAATTAACATTTCGCTGATTTCTGGGTTCCGACCGGTCTTTCGCGAAGCAAGTCTCTTCTGAGCATGAGTATACAAGCTATTCTTGATCAGATTTGGTTTCACTACCACTGTCATCAACTATGACATCTAATTCTCTAGGAACTTGGTGATCGGGGATCTTTCTCACGCGATCATGGGGGTATTTGTATGTTCGCTTAGAGTTAAGCGCCTTGAGTAGGTATCTATCTCCATCTAACACCTCAATTATCTTAAAAGGACCTTTAAATTTAGGATCTAATTTTGTTTGATTCCTTTCTTCATTTTCTATTAAAACATAATCATTAACAGCTAACTTAGAAACCTGAGCCTTACTTTGGTCAAATCGATTTTTATCGTAATTAGCATTTTTCGTAATATTCTGCGTCGCGTGCTCTCTAATCTCATCTAGATTAATGTCAGTCACATTCTCATCAGCGGTCACTAAACGAAGTGGTCGTGCTACTTTTCCAATCATCAACTCTAGAGGACTAGATTTAGTTACCCTATTAACAGTAGAGTTTATGGCCAATTGAACCTCTCCTAACGCATCCTGCCAAGAGCGATCACGACTAGTCTCTACAGCTGTCAACATACTCTTGAGGGTACTCATTACCCTTTCTACCTGACCGTTAGCGCGGCTGCCTCCAGTAGCTATCAAGTGCAACTCTATGTTGTTAGAAGAACAAAAACTAGAAAATTCTTTACTAGCGAAACAACGACCTTGATCAGCTAATATCCGTTTCGGTGCGCCAAACAATGCAATACAGAACTTAATAGCACAAATACTACTATTAGTGTCGATGTTAAGCGAATGACGGAGTAGAACAAATTTGGTGAAAGCATCTATTATGACAAACACGTACTCTTTGATGTCGTTTTTCCCAGACAGTTTGCCAGAGGCGTCAATATGAATTGTGTGCCATGGAATATTGAACTTGGGAATTGGGTGAAGTTCGGCTTGAACTTTACCAGTGCGGGGTTTTGATACTTTACAAGTGATACAGTTGTCAACGAATTTCCTCACATATTTCGACATTCCTTCAAACCAATAGTACTCGTAAATCTTTTCAAGGGTTTCCTCCCATCCTAAATGCATGACGGACTCGTGGACATTATTAATCACTGACCACCTAAGTGATCTTGGAACAATGGGAAGACATCGAGTGCGACCATTGCGTTGAATCTTACGGTACAAAATATGCTTACGAATTTCGTAAGTTTTGCGAGTTTCCTCAGGAAAAACTTCATTACGAAGATCAGATACAATCTTGCTAATCTCTTCGTCCTTTTCCTGCTCAGCTTGCAACCAGTTACTAGAAAGCTCAGCTAAATCGACCCGCTTTTGTTCTACACGTGTGAAGGCTCCTTTAGAGGCAGGCAGAGGATTTCTAGAAAGGAAGTCTACATGGGTCATCCTACTGCCTTCACGGTGAACAATCTCAAACTCAAACGACTGCATGTAGGCCCACCAACGATGAACTCGTGGAAACAAGTCAGTTTTATTTTTAGATGCTTTAACAGAACTGCAATCTGTCACAACGGTAAACCTGCGCCCTAGCAAATAATGTCGAAAATATTTTATGGCATTTAAGGCTGCTAACGTTTCTAATTCAAATGAATGAAACTTTGACTCTGTTGGGGACGTGCGACGACTATAGTAAGCAACTACATGTTGTTTGCCATTAATCTTTTGAATAAAAATGGCACCATATCCTTCAGCACTAGCATCGGTATGTAACTCGATTGGATGAGCAGGGTTAAAAATTGTTAGAACTGGCTCACTGGTTAAGTAGGATATTATTTTCTGACGAATGGCCTCATGACTCGGTTCCCAACAAATGGACTTATTCTTGCCACTTGTTAAACAAAATAGAGGAGCCATCGTTTTTGAGAACTGTGGCACAAATTGTCTAAAATAAGTGGCCAGTCCTATGAACTGTCTCAGTTGAGTGACGGTTGCAGGTGGGGGAAGTTTCGATAAAGCAACAATTTTATTAGGGTTGGGTCTGATCTGGCCGTCCTCAACAACAAAGCCTAAATATTCAACCCGTCGCTTAAGAAAAGAACACTTACTAAAATTCAGGGAAAAACCGGCTTTTGTCAATTTAACGAGCACAGTACGAAGACGAACTAAACTCTCCTGAACACATGATCCTATCACTAAAATATCGTCGACGTATGTAACAGCATAGCTATGAGTCAGATCACCTAGTGCTTTCATCACTGCACGCTGATAAACTGAGCTAGCATTTTTCAAACCAAACGGCATAGTCAAATATTCCCACTGACCGTCTGGCGTGACAAACGCAGTGCGCTCTATTGATTCAGGGTGCACTGGAATTTGATGATACCCTGATAACATATCGAGACACGTGAACCATATAGCACCACCTAGCCTAGATATAAGATCCTCTATCAATGGCAGTGGAAACCTATCCGATACAGTGTTGTCGTTCAGTTCTCTGTAGTCGACACACATGCGATCTGAACCATCTTTCTTCTTGACAAGCAGCACTGGGCTAGAAAAAGGTGAACAACTTGGCCTAATAATACCAGCTTCCTCTAATTCACGAACTTTAGCCGTAACAACTTCGCGTTCACTCGCACTAAGCCTATGTGGACGACGATTTACAGTACGACTAGGATCTATGAGCCTAATTTGCAACTGTCCTGTTGTTACCCTGGATCTAGAAACACCAGTAGAAAACGATGATGAATATTCTGACAAAAGGTTAATTAATTGAGCACGATATTCTGGCGGTATGTCGGTATCAACCTGATCGAAATCAACACGACAAGTGGAATCGTTTTTGAGGTTATTTGAAACATCACATAACCTAACAACCTTAGACCTACACAAAACAACGCTATTAGACGTCATACTAACGTTAAATCCCTGATCTAAAATCTCACGGCCGATTAAGATATCATTTTTAAGACAACTGTCCGGTACAACATGAAATAAGATCTCTAACCGCAGATCATTGATCATAACCTAAGATAAAATTTGTAGGGTACTATGCACACTACCTTGACCGATATCAGTTAATTTTACCATGTTATTTACACGCTTGTCACTAAATGTAGACGCAACACGATCTTTAATGAGAGAGCACTCGGCGCCAGAATCGTATTAAAATGGATATGACTCACCAGCATTCATCAGCGTGCCACTAGGATTACTGACGTAGCAAACTTCAACACGTCGCTCGCTGCTCGCCGCTGCTGCAGGTGCTGCCCCGCTTGGGCCGCTGGCCATGCCGGTGCCTTCATTGCTACGTGGGCACTTCGTAGCAAAATGTCCGGCGTTGCCGCACCAGAAACAGGTGATGTCCGAACGCGGCTTTTGTCCTGCAGAACTTGATGACGAAGTGGAGGCATTGGATGCCTTGCCTTTCGCCTCACTTCTTGATCGACAGTCTGCCGCTCGGTGACCTACTTTGCCGCAGTTGTGACATTTCATCGATGTTGATTGGAACTTCGATCGCTTGAACTCGGGACCGGTGTCGGTTGAGTTACTCATCGAAGCTTTCCTCTTCAAAAATGAGAACGCTTGAAGTTCACACTGCAACTTGTTTCTGTTGTTTACGTCGGTAGTAAATGCCAACCTCTGTATGCGCCCATCTAATTGCGCCATATGAGCAAGCACAGTAGATATGGCTATCTGCTCAACGCTCAAGTTTTGCCAGCGTGATGTGAGGGTAGACAACAATCGGGCGGCATACGCAGCATAACACTCATCTTCTTTTGGCTTGCTACTTGTCATTTTGACAAGAGTTGCAGCTGGTGTGTCCACGCAATCGTAACGGGATAAAAACAGGCTTTTGAAGTCACACCATGTCATACCCGCGAACGATACTTGCGCTAGCCAACGTGATGCACTGCCTTTCATAGCCTTGCTTAAGGTGATGATTAGAGCACTGCCAATAAGCGGTACTTCCGATAAGCACAGGTCCGCTGTTGTACACCAAGCACGTGCGTCCACGTCCGGCTTATCCGGGTCAAATTCAGGCAAAGAAATATGCTTGGTACCTGTCGGCCCCTTGATGGCTTCTATCAAGGACATCATATTCTGATTTTGAGCAGCCAGCAGCGTACGAAGTAGATTCTCGTCGCACCGTGACGTCATAGCTTGATTATGTGATATTTCTTCGGGTTCTTCAGCTCGAGTGCATCCCAGTTCTGATGTCGCTTCGTGGGTGGCCGAGTTGCGAAGCATCGGGTCTTCTTCACGATCCGACATAGTTTCCAGATAATGCGGGCACTGTTGTGGGTACTAGAGCAAAAGATAATTTAGCTTCAATCAAAATAGCTTTATTATAATTTTACTTAACAACTTGAAACTAGAAACAAACACGTGCGTTGGTACTGAGCGTTCGCCAAGACTGTCCGAACTAGAGTGTGCGCACTCGGTCGCCCCGCCACCAGTCTTCCCGGCATCCCCTCTACCGACGATCGTGTCCAAGCGGTAGTGCGCGCTTGCGTTTCCGTTTACGATGTTGATGGTTTACGAAGCTTGTTACTAGATGGCGCTGACTGTTGCATCAAAGCGCCATCAATCCACGACATGCATATTTTTGGATATTCGCATTCGCATTCGCGAAATTACTGCGAATGTTTTGCGGATATAAAATAGTCAATTATTTTTTGAGGGAAATACTTAGTTGGTTATTAAAACAAAATCCATTAATTTTTCATGTTTTTAATGTAAGAAAAAGTAACTAAACCTCGTAATCACATTATCAGTCTTCTCCTTATCATTTGTGATCATTTATTTATCAAACTTTGGCCCATGAAGCTTAACAATAAAATTGTACATGCATACATAGACTCACGCCTATTGCCCGGAGGGTAAGGGGTAGGCAGACACTACGGATCGCCATTTGCAACGATCCTGACATACATTGTCAGGCTTATTACAAAATTTAATATACGGTATACTTTCGTCAGCGGCTATCTGAATTTGCTGTAAAAAATAATAATACATATGCTGTATATTTAAGTGAGACTTAGAATTATCAAAAGTATTTAAAATATGCTGTTGGTATTTATTCCAATCAGCTCGTTTGTAGTTACGTTTTCGTACCAAACGTAATAAAATCATTGGATATATGCACTGACATTTTTATGATTAGATGGTCACTGCCTAAGTTTTCATTCCACACCTGCCAGTTAAACTTGATGGCTACGTCAGACGAAACGAAAAATATATCCGGTGACGTTTGTTGTAAATGGCCTGCTACCAATTTTATCCGCGTAGCGCTACCGTTGTTAAGGGAGATGTATCCGTAATCTAAAGACGAATCCATAATTTGAACCCCTCGCACATCTGACTTCACTGACCAGTTTGTATGGTGGCCATTAAAGTCGCCAGCTACAAGGGTTTTTCTAGTTGAGAAAGAAAATATTTCGTCCCAATCAGCACCTTGAGTACGCACATTTGATGGACAGTAGACAGACATTACATGCTCTAAGTCTTTGCAGTTCATTAGTCTCACACATACTGCTTCTATGCCTGAATTACATCTCTTGCTTCAATCATCAAGTTTCTCATGCACGCTCTTCTGTTTAGGGTACTTCTGACCTGTCCTTTTTTAGGATGTCTCCAATCAGGTCAGAGAACGTCCGCCTTGGTCTT